>OX380347.1:21252911-21852911 GCA_947425015.1 Pterostichus niger | reverse complement strand
ACTAAAACAAATATTATTTAGAGGAAGGCTGAGTACGTATAACAAAAATATAGAGTAAATTTTAAATAACGACGGTATGTCAATCCGATGCCTGCTAGTCTTTACCGGAGATAGAGAGTCCTGGATTCAAGTCCTAGCAGTCTAAATGAGTTGTGCACTGTAACATAACATGCAGTTTAAACTTATGACCAAAAAAAACGGCTATACCGACTGGTTCGGATTTCACTTTAAGGTGTAGGTTCTCTGTATTGTAATTGGGATCTTTCTATTGTAAAATGCAATAAATAAATAAATAATTCGGCGTCTATAATTTACAAATTTAGATAACTTGTTAATAACGATTCCTATTAACTTTATATTTCACAGCGGAATTCATAACCTGAAGTTGCAACCAGCATAACGTACGTGTAAATATGTATATCATGTAGTTATATCTCTGCAACAGAAGATTGCAACCCCCTGTAGTGAAGAAAAAACTTGAATAGATGCATCTGTTTATTACGATGGTAACGCAATAATATATTGTTCTTATTTTATAAAGTATTATTGTAATTTGCATAATAATAATTACATTAAGTAAACATCAGTAACGATCTAATATAATCTCATTTCTACAGGTATCCAGTAGTTGCACAGTTGCTAGAAGGATACGGCAGAAATTCAATATAAGAATGAAGAAGTAAGTATTCTCTGAATAATTTGAAGGCACGTGGTCTATATTCAAGGAAGAATGGGGAAGGGTTAGACATGAGGTTGAGGCACCGCCACTGAAGACCTCCCTCACCCCTCGAGCGAAGAGAGTCCGTGAGTCCGTCAGACTCGGTCAAGTCGTGACGCAACGGCTAGCGTGACGCCAGGATATTTAAGACATTGGCGGCGTGAAGCGGGAGTGTTATCGTTCTAAGATCCTACAATAGCAACATAATGCGCTAACCATGTACGCATGCGTGCCAGGAGTAGAGCTAAGAATCCGCGTTGCTTCTTGGTTAGTATGTGACGTAGACTTGATCAAGCACTAAGTCGTGTCTTCATCATTCACCAATTCGCCCCGTCGCCAATCTGTGCGCCAGTGTCTCGCTGCTGAACAAGTTGTTGCCAACGCCGTCAAGCTGAATACATTAACGACAATGAAGAACGGATTCTACCTGGGGTTGACCCTGCCGCTGCTACTGGCGATGGCTGTCAACGCCTACGGGCTGACAACGTTTGGGAAGTCACAGAACACGAACAACAACCAACAGCCCAATCCGCCGCCGCCTGGTACGGTCTCATAACCTACAAACACCACTACTTACTTATCTAAATAAGCAGCTCACAAACGCATATACAGCTTATTCCATTACGCACTAACACTGTCATTTCTGCAAGCTATAAAGGTTTCGAAATTAAATTCATAAAGAAGATTAGCATTTGAAAAAAAAGTATACTATCGATATTTTAGCTTATTTTTTGCTTTAAAATTTCTAAAAATCCTGATATGGTTATTAACACTTTAACTGAATATTTCATAACAATTACATTTATAAAACTCGCCAGCACAAATCAAGTCTGATCCTCTTAGCACGAGAGAGTTAAATCCGGAGCTCCTGTTGAAAAAAGCGTTATTGGGATCAACGGAGCTTTGATGTCGAAGTCGAAGTTTAAGGACATGAATTTGTTTTTCATATGCACCTGCTACTAACATTTATTGCTTTTCACTTTTATTGTACTAGTGTATATAAGTGTAAATAAAATGCTTTAATCATAACTGGCTTTTATTTCTTCTAGTCACCCAATACATTGCCATGTGACATAATTCTAACCCTGTCTTAAAATTAAGAGATAAACAATATAATTTTAATCACAAGAATTAGGTACTACTGCAATTATACTTAAGGACGTACCCATATTATTTAAAACGCTGAATATGAACCATTACTGTACTTATCATTGTGACTTTAGCCAATGATAATATTTATTTTTGTTTTCATTGTTAAAAACATACATTAGTCATAGTTGGTAATGAATATATATTTCTCAAATTATATTTTATTACCCTTAACTATTGTCAATTGTTGACTTGTTATAGATTCATATTTTACACGTAAATTGTTAACAGATTTTAGTTAGCAAATAAGAATATAAATTTTCTTGAACATAAAGTAATTAAAAGAAATACTCGTATGTGGTCGCTTTATTTGAATTTTAAGTTGCAATTAATTAAAACCAGAAAAACCTGTACTCAAAGCTACGTCTTACATTAAAAAGTAGTTATTGTATTAATAATCGCTAATTACTAATTTACCGAGTATTATAATCCTCATCTTACGAAAACTGTTAATTAACATGGAAATTTTCTATTTTATTTTTATAAAACTGCTCAGAAAACAATAATGACACCATACTACTACCATGTAAATTAAATAATCATAATTTAATGTGAAATAGTTTATATTTGCAAACTTATTTATGTGTAAAATGTCTCTATTCAATTCAGACACACGGTAGTTTAATTTATTTAATTATTTAAGCAACTCTGTACAACAAAAACTTAAATACAGGGTCTGGATACACCGAACCGTAGTATGCTAATTCATATATTTTTAGCTAGAGTAGGAATCGAATTCGGGATCTTCAGATATCGTAACGCTAAGCATACTATCGTACTGCCGAATATATATAACATATAAAAAATTGCTGAATTTCAACGAAAAAATAGTATAAACAATAACAGACTAAAGGTCAGTACGGTGGTGTGGATAGCGATGCGGAATTCGAATTCGGAGATCCCGAGTTCGAATCGCACTCAAGCTAAAAATTACTTATATAAACTATCACACTGCGGCTCGGTGAGTGCGGACCCTGTACTGTAATTGGGATTAAATTCCTGTTGTACAGCGTAACATAAATAAATAAATAAATAAATAAATAAATAAAGGTTATTTTTTACTATGGATAATTAATTATCAAAAAAATATATAGCTTTATAAACTCAGAAATCAAAATTTAAATACTGGCAGCAATATGTGCTAGAAATATTTCATATTATCAGATTTCATGATATATATATACCTGCATGCTCAAGCGTAACCTAATTTTCTTATCAACAATCAACTAGTGAAATTAATTACTTATAATATGTTTAAAAGAAAAAGAAAAATTAGAAATAATTACATCTTTAAATGTGAGTTGTTAAATTACTGCCTCTAAATTACATTAATAAGGTATGATAAATATTTTTTGAATTGAAAAAAAAATAATTTGATAAATGTTCAGAAATATTTCTGCTATAAATAATATGAAACTAGAAATTTTACAAAAATTAAAAGCTAATTTATTTATTTCATTAATTGATAAATATGCTCATAAACGAATGATTATTTTTAATATTTAAGTTAGAGTACTGCAACCAGACCTATTATAACAAAAACTTATTTGGAGATTAAAATTGTTCTGGGGATATTTTGGGAAAGTTTTTCATATCTGGAAAAATCTCAGTGATTTTTTTTATATACGCCCAATGCGTGTTTTAAGATATTTAGGACTTAAAGGTCAGAACTAGATAACAGTATTAAAAAAATATATTTTTTCAACATTAAATTATTACAAAAACTGAGGCAAAAATCAATTGTGTAATTCTGTCCAATATTACTTCATAAATTAAAATTTTTAAATTTGTAACTTTCTTTGAAGACACTAACCCAATGTTACTAAATTTATCTACCGTGTACAAATAAGTACTATTGTCTTCTTCTAATATTCACTGTTATAAATATTATAAAGTCAATCAACTGTAAGTTCATAAGTTATTTCATTGAAAAGAGAATAATATCAACACAAATTTATTTTACTTGATATTTATTATAATATATTTATTTCTATAAAAATTGTATATTATAGTAAAAGATTTACAAAACTTGGCAAAATAATTGTTAGATATTTGCCATTATACCGAATTTTGCGGTATTTTCAGCCCTTTCTAGGTCTTTAGCATAAATTTTATAATGACGTTCGGCTTTTAAATTTTGAAATTACTTTATTTTGAGCCATTTTTATACCTATTTCATTTGCGTAGAAAACGAAAAGTAATTATTGGCTGAAAATCTCTGCAACAAGATGTCAGTGATTTGAACGATAACTCTAGCTTTTCGTTGATGTATGTGATGCTTCTTGTTTTTCAGTTGTGCGAGGTCGGGAATGTACATACGAGAAGGACTGCATGGCCATCGCCAACACGAGCTGCGTGGCAGATCCGCAGGAGCCGAAGACTACTCGCTGTCTTTGTGGAGACAATCGGACGCCCCTCAACGGCGCTTGCAAAGCCAAGCATAAAGGTAAGCTCTAAGCTCGAAACCACCACAGAAGTTTTAAAACATGAACCATTATTATTTATTTTTAACGTCGTCCTGCTATCTATTGCTCTATTCGATAACTTTGGTTGGAAACCAAAGGCGACAAGCTTAACGAATGTCCTTGATTTCTGGTTCGCTATAAATAAGCAGAAATAAATCAACTTTCTACATTTTTTCATATTAGCCTGGAGTTGCTTACATTAATTTATTTTTAACACAAGTATGTCTTTAATTGTGTGAATTACTAGTCTCCTGAAACATTTTGATTAATTTGCTGTTGTAACAATTATATCAAAGCGCGCTAATGAATTTCGCTGATAAAGGCACATCAAAGTAACAATTAAGAAATTAATTAGAAAATTAACACTTTAAATGTTATACGGTATTAAGATAAGTGTATAATAAACACTTTAATGCTTAGTTATTTACTATCTTACACAGGAAAAGTGATTTCCGCACGATAGCTACTATTATGTCAACAACAAGGAAATAAGGAAAGTAAAACAAAGAATAATAACAGTGGATGATTCCTTTTCAAAATACGTATAATTTTGTGATAATTATTATATTTCAGAATATCTAAATCTCTAATTGCAACGTTCCTAGCACCACATGTTCGATTAAATTCCTTCGAGCAATCGGGATATTGTAAAAGCGGTTCATTGATTAACAAATTTTTACATGTGTTAAAGCACTACATGTAGTCAGGGTTGTTGATTTCTAAAATCGCGTCTTTTTAAATATTTGATCAGAGGTTTAGTTCTTTTTGCAAAATCTTTGATAAATGTAATAACCCAAAAGTCCGAAAAATCCTTTAATTGTTTAGTACTTTTTTATATGGGATAATTTTGAATAGCAGTTATTTTATCTGGGTTAGGGCAAACACCGTCCGGAGTTACAATATGTTCGAAATAGCGAATTTCTTCTTTTTTATTCAGAAACTTCGAGTTTTTTAGGAACAACCCAGATAGGGCTTAATCACGGTGAGATAGATGGGCAAATAATGTTGAGGTTTAACATTTATTTTTTCTAATTATTGTAAGAAACGTAACGAATAAGTCTGTACTAGCCGGTCTGTGTCCGCGATTGAGAAGTCCGTAGGAGGTTCCAGAAACAATGAGGACAGATACAAAGGCAGCGCGTCTGGAAAACGAGTTCAATTAGTGTAAAGAGTTCAGTCAGGTCGTTCGAAGCTACCATAGACTGCAGTTGAAAATAAACTGATCGTCGTAAATAAATGTCGCTCGGCTAGTTTAAATAAATAATAGTGTATTGTTCAAGCATTGTTTAACGTTATGATAAGTGTAGCAAATGCCCATAATAAATGTTTTAAAACAAATAAAAAAAACAACAAGCACTTGTTAATTTTCAAGAGATATAAAAGTGCTACACTGTTTGCAATGCAAGAATTATAAAGTTACTTTTGAGACTACGAAAGAATAATTCAAAATAATTGTCTTTATGATAAACTGTTCTTTTCATATTTTAGCTGCGTTTTCACATAGTCTCGTGTATTCAGTCTTGCTAATAAGATTGTATATTTCATTGTCGTAAATATAAGATTAAAAGAAAGATTACATCGATAAATCCTTAAATTTTTCATATATTAAGAATCAGTGCGTGCTTTTGTGTAGTAAATTAAGAAATCTAAATAATTCAGCTCCAAGTCAAGTATATTTATACTACCCACTGTATTTTCTGAAATTATTATTCGACTATCAGGAAGTTTCTAAATAAATTCATGATAATATTAAAATTGTAAATTTTATTAAATGAGATCTGCATTTTAGAAAAATTTTATACACAATCTGATCCGATCCAACTTGATTCAAGATCCGATCCGAAATTCGATTCAACATCCAATCCAAATCTGATCCGAGCTCCGAATTTTATCTGACATCTGGTCGACTATGATTCAATCTGACATTCAACCCAGCATACCATTAGATTCGTACTGTTTTCCCTATTTATATGTAACCAATTGTTACGTTGTATATTCGACAGAAAACTAACGGTTATAAATAAAACTAAATTAATCATTTTGTGAAAAACTAGAGATAAATTTTGTCAAAACGTTATTTCATTATTTTGTATCATAGTATAAAATTTCTTATGAATTTATATTTTTTTTATTCAGAGCGTAAAAGCTGTGAATGAAAATTTTGGATCGAAAATTTTATTCAAAATTTGACTCGGATATTTTATACAAATTTTTAATCTAATCCAATCCAATCCAATTCCATCCGAAATAAGCAGGGTTCGAAGATATATATCGATCGATATATATCATGATATTTATTTCGATATATATCGTCATATTTTTGCAATGATATATATCCATTATATAAAAATATCAAATAGTTTTTGAGATATAGCCTCCGGAAAAGTGAAATTTTTCGAATTTTTCAGTTTATCTACTTTTACGAGGCTATATCTCGAAAACTAAATGTGATATGAAAACGCGCTCAACGGCATTAATTTTCTCGTGCTTCAGTTAACTTATAAACATAGTTTCAGCGATTTTTATTTTTTTTCAATTTTCCGCCAAAAAAATCGCAAAAAGCGGTTTTTTAACATTTTCTCGAAAACCAAAAGTCATATGCATTTGAAGATTGCACCACTGGATTCAGTGGATCAAAATACATATGTATGTAAATTTTCGTTTTAATAATCCTACGATTAAGGATTTTTGGGAAAATTGAATTAAAATCTGAAAAAACCAAAGGGGTACCCCTTAGGAAATAATTAAAAATATTAAATTGCTTAAAATTGTGTGGAAATTTGCTTATAAGTCAATTCGGACACGGGGAATTCAACGCCGTTGAGCGCATTTCCATATCTTGTTTAGTTTTTGAGATATAGCTTCCGGAAAAGTGAAATTTTTCGAATTTTTCAGTTTTTCTACTTTTCCGAGGCTATATCTCGAAAACTAAATGTGATTTAAAAACGCGCTCAACGGCATTAATTTTCTCGTGCTTCAGTTAACTTATAAACAGGGTTCGAAGATATATATCCATTATATAAAAATATCAAATACAGTATTACTTTCATTAATTCTGTTAAAATTATATTCTAAAGATAATTCTTACTTTACTAGCTTTTGACTAACTTCACATCAACGACATAAATCCAAATTGTGTGCCATTTGTGATGTCATTAACGGCAAAGTCTGAACCATTTCCAAAATTTTTATTTGGTACTCATTTTAGAAATACAAATCCTTTAATATGGTGGAAAAGTGTAACTATCAATGAGTCAGAGTGGCCAAATAAAAGTACATTTATTGAACTATGTGAACAGTTACACACTGCTGTAGCAGCCACAGCAGGGCTGGAACGATATTTCTCCACTTGGCATTGTCCAATCTCAATTATGTAATCGTCTCGGTAACGACAAAGATTAGTTTTTATGTTTAAATATTTAAACCAAAAAGAAACTACAAAAAAAAACTAATTTAGATTGGATTTGGCCAAGTGAGTCTATCTGCAACGCTATGTTCAAGAAGTTCATCAGAAGATGATGATTTGCCCCTATCTAGGATATAGGATTATTTAAATATTCTTACTATTCTTAGTACTATATAATATTTGTGTATCCATTCAATGTATATTTACTTTTTTTCATTACCTGTGTTAATTTTTTATTTAGGAGTAATAATTTATTTTGTATTTCCTATTGTGATAATAAATGTGTACAAAAACTAAAATTAAAAAATAAATATCCAAAAAGTGATATTTATCTGATATATATCCTATATATCAGATATTTTGATATTTATTATAAATATCATGATATTTACGAACCCTGGAAATAAGTAAAGAAAGATTATTATATTCTGTTTTAACCCCCAACCCAAAAAAATAAATGCACATACTAACTCAAAATCTGACCGACCACCATTGATTAATAATATATTAATATCAAGACAAAATTGAAAATTACATGTTGAAGATTAGATTGCACGAAACTAAATTTGGTCAGTTGTTATTGATTAATCTTATCAAAATGCTATAAATCAGTGCCTTGTGAAGCGTAACAAGTAATTATTTGTTTCAGAATGCAACTAGTATGGTTAAGAGGTTAAGAAATCAATACAAAACAATTAATACACGTATTTGCGCGTAACTATTTCTATCAGTTTTATACTGAACATATATACAATGAGAATAATTGTTTTAATATATCTTTAAAATTGTTTTATAAACATTATATATATATATATATATATATATATATAAACAGATTCGTGTTCAGAATCATCAATTTCATAGGAAAACATATCCCACATGTCTATTTTACGCTAACTGGCGACACAATAGAATTATTTTGCTATACCCGGTAGGCTTAAAACTTCAACCGCTCGGTGGCACGGGTTAATCATCAAAAACCACTGATTCCTTTTGGGAAACTCATTTTTTTTTTAATGTCTGGCGATCTAGGAGGGGTCCCGAAGAATATTCGAAGGTCGCCCAAATAACGGACACCCTAATATATATATATATATATATATATATATATATATATATATATATATATATATATATATATATAACGTTTGTGACAAATAATTAAAAATGAGCATGGATATCAATTGATTGACAAACATAAATAAATCAATTGTAAGACTGTCCTAGTCAAATTTGCCAAATACCTTGATTTACTAACCTATTATACTGCTTTGTTTCTATAGTGACGAACCCTAGTATTATTAGGATAGTGCTACTAATAATTTCTGCCAATCTAGATAATGTTACGGTCAGTACTAAAATAGATATGAAACGATAAAGGTCAAGCGTATTTCATATTTTTTTATAGTAATTTTATCCAAATTAAGTAAAGCACTGAAGAAAAATCAAAGGACTAATTTTATAAATAGTAAACGGATGTAGGTCTCACCTTTAATATCGCATTTTACATTATTCAAGGTTGCAATCATATATGTGCGTGAAATATTATATTATAAATTTGTTGAGGGAAAAAAGTTGGTCAGTATATCCCAAAATATTAATCTATAATCTGAAGTTCGTTAAGCGTATTTTAATCATGAGACATGGCAACAAAATTTCTTTATATATTTATAACTTTCACACAAAGTTTCTAATACTCCTTCTACCAACTAAAAGATCACAAGGTCAATAACTTTAAGAATAATACAAAAAAATCTCTAATTACACTATAAATAAGAAAATAATAATTCTATACGCTGTACATATACAAACTTGAAACTGTTGTACAAAATCAAATTAAGTTATACATTTATATCGGATGTTTTGGGCATGGATTTTGTAATAAATTTATAGGCAATGAACATTGTGGTGGGAAGCGGTGCTGACGATGCAGTTTGTCGATATCATGAATTTGTCGGCATTGTGGGATGTAGACGTATGGCATTTTGTCAATCCGACCTATGTACCTTTTAGTATATGTTATTTTTATTATTTTAAACGTTTTTGAATAAACTTATTGGACTTAAAACAATTGAGATATTTAAGGTCATAAAACTCAATCTCATCAAATTCTGGCTATTTATAGCAGTGAACTGATATTTTTGTAACATACGAAAGAAAATGCACCAGAATACTATTTTTTATAGTAATTATAAAATTACTATCTTACCCTTTATATGTAAATTTAAAATATTATCCACCTTATTTGATTTACAGCCGTTTTTATTGTGTTTTATTAAATAAAATTACCATACTTGCTTTAATTTTTCTAATTTATAGCAATACTGCATTCTCTACCCATAATTAAACAACATTAGTTACAGTTAGAATACATCAATCAAAATTATGGATGGAACTAGAACGAAAATTTGATTTTAATTGTTTAATTAATTAATTATCCATTGTCTAATTGCTGTCAACTATAATTTCCATATTTTTTTTCATTTTTCTGTTACACTTACATAATATGTAGAGAATCGTAATATATTTTTGTATCCAGAAAACGAGAGCGAAGTGAATTCAAGCAGAATAAAACAATTATTCTCCATCACCATCGATTTTGTTTTAGGGGGAAAATCAAAACAAGAAGTTATTCAAATTAAATTATAAAGAGAAAAATTGAGATACCGCCTGGATTTGAACCTGGAACGTTATGAACTCTGGTCATATGCTTGAACCAACTAAATCTGATTTTATTATAAATTTTCCCTGTTTTTGTTATGTGTGCAGCCTTGATCCCACGACTCTCATAAAATAAGAGAATTATCAATTTCAATTGGTTATTATTCTCCTCAACAACAACAATTTCACTGCAGACGACTCTTGTGTCAAGTCTTTCACCAATTGAATTGCATTAATATTATACGTTGGTATGTGGAGATCAAATTAAAAATATTTACTAAAGTCCCGTGCTCTTAATTAAAGTCAAGCTAAAATTTTACTAAAAATGTTATTTTAATCTAACCGCGGTTGTAAATTGTAAATTATTAAGGTAAATAATTTTACTTAAAGAAAATACAACCGAGATTTGTCTATAGTTGTTAGAGTCATCTTTATCCAGTGGCGTTTTCTCCATGTAAGCAAGGCAAACGATGCTTGCCTTTATATTTTATAACTTTAAATTTATTGTTACAATATATTATTTTTATTCAGAACTTAAATTTGTCATAAATAGAAACAAACAGAAATATATATTTGTATCTGCTTTTATCTACCGCACCGCTAATCAAATGCATTCAATGACATACTATTACGGTCTTACTCTGCTGTACAATACTTGCCGGCAAACAATTTCGAATATTTTCACCGCCCATACCGACAGTTTACAGATCATTGTCGAACATACGAGAATAGCCTTCTGGAAATATTGTGCCGTATACGTTGCGCTGAAAGCAGGTTTCATAATGCTTACATGAAGAAAATTTAGTAATGATATTAAGATACAACAAGATAGGAATAAAATTTATGATATATATATATATATATATATATATATATATATATATATATATATACCGGGTGGTGCTCGGTGAGTGCGAACATAGGAATTTAACATGGGATATTAGTTTTATGCAATTTCCAGCTCTCCTGTACATTTTACGGAAAAAACTGTAGAGGGAAGATTTGTTCAGAATTAAAAGTTACCCATGAAACTGTTTTTACATGTTTTATTAAGTTTTTGGTTTAGCCGTAACATTAAAAATAAATTTCGAAATTTCTGTTACTTTGTAGCAATAGGCATGACTTTTCTTTTATTTTTATGACAAATGCGTTAAATGTCAATTTTTGATGTTTATTAAAGTTAATCTTATAATTTAAATTAAATCTTTGTGTAAGCTATAAAATGAATGTTTATTCAAACGAAGAACGTGTCTTCATTATTAAAAATTATTATGGAGGAAATAGTTATAGGAGGGTGCGGGATTTATTTTCAATTAAATATGAAGATAAACCAATTCCAAGTGTATCAACAATTTCAAAACTGGTTACAAAATTTGAGAGTACAGCTAGTGTAGCTGTGACCGATGGTAATGAAGGCAATAATAATAATAACAGAATACGTCATAACGAAGTGAATGAAGAATTGGTATTGGCTATGATATCTCAAAATTCAAGGTACAGCATAAGACATATTGCTTCTGAATGTGGTTTGCATCATTCAACAGTTCTGAGAATTTTAAAAACACATGGATATAAATCTTACAAATTTCAAACACATCAAGAACTTCTTTTGGCTGATTTTGAAACTAGAAGTACATTTTGTGAAATTATGCAAGAAAAGGCAAATCGGGACCAGCACTTTATTTCGTCGATTTGTTTTACAGATGAATGTACATTTACTTTAAATAATGAACCAAATGTTCAGAATACTCGTATGTGGACCACAGAAAATCATCATTTAACTGTGTGTACAGGTACCCAATATCCTGAGAAAATTAATATTTGGGTTGGAATTTTTAAGAACAGGATTATACCATTTGAAATTATGGGAAATTTAAATTCTGATATGTATTTAGAACTTCTGCAAAATCATATAGGTCCTGCATTGGATGAGGCAGCTGCAGTAGATGAGGATATTTGGTTCCAGCAGGATGGGTGCCCGGCTCATTATGGAATAAATGTGCGGGAATATTTAGATTTGGTTTTTCCTAATCGGTGGATTGGTCGTGGTGGTGGAATAAATTGGCCTGCAAGATCTCCGGACCTAGCTCCTTGCGATTTTTTTTTGTGGGGGCATCTTAAAAGTAAAATTTACTCTAAACACTACGAAAATTTAGATTTACTAAGACAAGCTATATTCGAAGAATGTGATAATATTACTGACAGGCAATTAGCCAATGTTAGAACTTCGTTTTACAATAGACTTGGTTATTGTCTTGCTGAAAATGGTGGCTTGTTTGAACATTTATTGTAATTTCTTTATTTTTTTATGTAGGTATATTAAATAATATTGTTACAATTATTACTTATTATTTCACATTAAATTATTGTAATTTAAAATTTAAAAAAAAAATTGAAATTGTTGATAAACTTGAAACTGATTTATTATTAAATATGAAAATAAAACTTTGTTCAAAGAATAAAAAATGTGATTTTTTGATTTAATTTAAATTATAAGATTAACTTTAATAAACATCAAAAATTGACATTTAACGCATTTGTCATAAAAATAAAAGAAAAGTCATGGCTATTACTACAAAGTAACAGAAATTTCGAAATTTATTTTTAATGTTACGGCTAAACCAAAAACTTAATAAAACATGTAAAAACAGTTTCATGGGTAACTTTTAATTCTGAACAAATCTTCCCTCTACAGTTTTTTCCGTAAAATGTACAGGAGAGCAGGAAATTGCATAAAACTAATATCCCATGTTAAATTCCTATGTTCGCACTCACCGAGCACCACCCGGTATATATATATATATATATATATATATATATATATATATATATATATATATATATATATATATATATATAAAATTCTTTCCATTGCACGAGCTTTTCTTTCCCATCGCTCCAATTCGCTGATGGCCTTCTTATTTAGTACCCACAGTTCACTACATATAGAACTGTTGGACGAATTATAGTCTTATATATTCTTAGCTTAATAGTTCTGGACACTCTTTGAATTTAACACCTTATTTAAAGTCCATACACCTTTACTCCCATTTGTCATTCATGATTTCAGTTCTGTTTCTTCTTCGTTATTTATTGTTAAAATAAACCTAAGTAGCTGAAACTGCTAACTCCCTCAAATTTGTACATATGTTTTGTCATTTTCGTCTGTAACTTTGTAAATTGGCTTGTTTTCTAATCTTCTATCACGAATTACCGTGTACTTTGTCTTTTCACTTCGTCGATAATCTTTATTATATTTTCCATCTGTGATGGTTCTACAATTTCGGTACTTCCATCTATACGTTGGCAGAAAAAAATTATATGTACCACGCGTTAAGTAAATTAAAGGTCTTCAGTTTTTCTTCGACTCTTGACCTTAAAGTCTCTTTTACCGCACTTAATACATAAATAACTAGAGTGTCCCACTTAAACATGTAGGTTAAAATTCAAATAAAGTTATAAGGTATATTCGCGTATTTTTAATTATATCTAATTACCTACAGATTATTATTTTTTTGAAACACATGGTTAAAGTGACCTATTTCTACAAATAAAAATAATATGTAGTAAATTGTTCAGTATAGTAAATTTCTCTGTAGTACTAATTTAAGCATATAACACAAGATAAAATTTACTGTACATTTTTACATATACCTAATTCAATTATATTTACAGTTAAGAGTATTTTAATATTAACCATGAAATGCATTTTATAAAACACAAACCTTTTTAAGAGTAAATTCTCGTTCTTTTTATTGAATATATTTAAATTTTTTGATTAATATTAATATATGAATTCTTTTTTAAATGCAAGTCAGAGTTCTATAAAATATTGTTAGTAGTTAGTCTAAAAATAAAAATTAAATATCATGTTCTATTATTATAAAAACAATTATATAGATAAATGCTTTATTTATAAACCTAATTAGTTAAATATCAAAATGATTACACGTTATATAACATATTTATACATCATATATGTTCAGAAAGATTTAACCTTTTCAAAATAGAAGGCATAATTTATTAAATATCAAGAAAAGTACTCGAGATCCCAGAAAAATATAAGTATTTTTGTCGGAAACATTATTATAAAAAGATACAAATATTGATTATAAAATATTTCGATTTTTTTTTAGATAAAGAGGGCAAAATAAAACGAATTTGCATCTAATTACACTTGATTAGAATTTGATTCAAGTTTCTGTCAAAAACATCTAAAAATAAGCTGATATAGTAAAAAACTGTGAAATATATTTATTTATAAATATAAATACTTCATTCAAAATTTAAAAAATAATGCCAATCGTAATACGTTGTACATTGTAAATGTAGTCGTTATCGTAGTTATTATTTGTGCACGGATATTTTAATCACATATAATTAAATATTTATAGTTTCAACAAATATTATCAAAATAAAGGTTTGTAGAGCTGAGATTATTTATTTATGCAGCTCTTACATTTCAAAAAAATTACCGTTCAGAGTAAATTTATCGCTAATATGACTAATTTTCCTAGTTACCGCGTAGCTAAATTATAAACTATAATGTTCTTTTGCATATCGTTCTCATAATCTTTAAACAATTAACAAAACATCATTTTTCATGAGTTATATTAAGTTTTTGTCAAATTCTACAGAAAATACTACAGCTAAGCGTAACTGAATAAATTTTCATCGGAACAACAATTTATCATCACAACCTGAAATTATCTTGTAGTTACACACCCACAAATGTTCAGTTTTCACTGCAATTTTAAAGCCAAGACAAGACGCAAACGTTTCAAAAACGAAGGCTCCCTGCTGTTTTAATAAGACACCCTCCTCCCTCGACCAAAGCTACCGCAGTCTCGCTCTCACACGCGAAAGAATCATCATTTCTCCTCTAGACGTGTCTCTATACCCTGTGGCTTTAAAGGATTTAGATCAAAGCTTGTTAATCGCTAATAGGAAACTTCTACGCATATTATGTTCTTACATTGTTAACGACTTGTGGTTTTTCAAATGTCAGCGATTCTTGATTAGTTCAAGTACCACTATTTTCATACTAATATAACATGAAATCAGTGATAGCTGATAACGGTAATTGAGGAAAAGCTTTTTTAAATAAATGTTTTGAGTTTAAAAGGAAGAAGACGAAGGTCATATTTGAAGATTAATATTTGTTAAACAAAATAAACATATTGCAAATTTATTATCTATAAGTAATATTCTCACATGATGTGTCTTTATTTATGTCGTACGTACATATATTTATTTTACTTATACATGTTTTAATTTTCAGTTAAATATAAATTCTTGTTCGATAACTGTTGTTCATATCTACATTATGTTTGAAAGACAATTAAACTTTGGCAAATATTTCTATTCTTACAACCTCATGTATAGTTTATTTACAATGAGTTTCAAAAAATTATTTTTCTTTACCACTGGTTAAATATTAAAAATATCTATAAAAATATATCTCTTACAAAAAACTGCTACCGCAGTAGTAGGTAAAAGACGTGATGATATGTTTTTTATTTTTACGCTTCATAGGTATAAAATCATATTTATAAATAATTAGCTTTAATTAAAAAATTGTACTACGTACTGAAATAGCATTTTATATAGATTTTTAATAACTATGATTATTTTATAACATTTCATAATGAATACGTATAAATTACAATAAAATATCAACACAATATACATAGTCGTAATTACGCATTGTTGTATTGTGTACACTTCAATTTCTTACTGCGTTCAAACTTAAAAACTAGTTAAGCAGCCTGCAGCATACTTATCAGCCCCTTTGTTTCAGTTTTACACGCGGGATCTTGATAAGAATAGTGTATAGGGGTAGCACTGGCTCTGGAAGTGGTTAGGGTATAGAGGAATGGGTTATACGACAGGTTTCAGCTAAGAAATACAAATGTGGGGGCTGTGATAAGATCCTTTGAAAGTGGAACAAGAGGTCAAGAGTTTATGTAAGAACCCTGGATTTACCGTCGTCCGTGGTTGTGAAAGTCAATAAAGTGTTTTAACCTTTTTTGTTTCGTACAAATTTCGGGGGTTGATTTTTTAACGAGATAACTATTTGACATTTACCTTCGACGTAGTTTGTAAACTGCAATTAATTCAAATTTTATACAAACTTAATACAATGGTTTAGGAATAGTACGAAATGATTTAATGAATTCATCAATTAGTTTTCAAATTTTAAAGTTATAAAATTGTACTAAAACCTTTTAATCCACACAAATAAATAAAAGAATATAGGCGTGCATAAGAAGTGCGAAAACTTAATCATATGATTAAAAAAGAACGAATGAAACAAGATCAAAGCAAAAAAATTAAAGAACAAACAACAACGTTTAATGTCCTTTGCTCCCAATAGAATTATTATACAAAGTGTTAAAAAAATTGAGGTCATATTTAATAAACAAACCATTTTTGTATTTAAAAAAAATTTTGTTTGAATTTTTTAGTAACGTTTAAGTTTATAATATTACCATGTGCCCGTCCGCACATTAAATTCACATCGGTTAATTCTGAATTCGTAGAACCGTTCATGATCAAAATAAAAACTATTACATAAACTAAAAGTAGATCCCTATATATTACGGTCACAAAAAATTATAACAGTTGCTAAGGAAACGTGAGTAAAGAAATGAATAACATGCCTTAAAATTGTGGATAAAACCCATAATAACTTATAAAAAAAGAGTATTTAAATTCGAAGCGGTTTATTATCGGACATGAGTATATTATAATCTTTTCCTAATCTTGGAATGACTGATACATTCCCCTTATTTTGTCGAACATGCTGTAACAATAGTGTGTCTACTAAATTAACTTATTTTTTCCTTCTCTCCGTACCTGAAAGACCTTTATAATAAACTTTAATATTAAATATTTAATTCTCTATATTATATTTAATTCGATGTTTCGGTACATTATCGATTACGATATATTTGCCGGCCCCAGAATCGTTACCAAGCTTAATATATATGAATTGTTGATAGATAAGAGAAGCTATTAATTTACAAGTACAAGAACAACATGAACAATTGTGATGACTGTGAATTTAATAACACTTTGCTTTCGCTGATCAAGAAATTATAATTGGTTGTTATTTGTTTCCTAGCTACTTGTTTATCAAGAAATTATAATTGCTTCTTTACGTGTTTATAGTTATCTTGTTATTATTAAACCGATTAATCGATTAATTGGAATGTTATTGACAGTAGTTTTATTTTATTTTGTAGACGTCCAGTCAGGATATTGTCCATTTTTAATACACTGAAAATATGTATAAGAAATAATTAATGGTCAACTATTAATTATGTTAATAAATTAAAAAGAAAAGTTAATACAACAGTTAGTGATAGGATCAAATTACAACAATCAAAAAACAAAATATGTGAAACAATCAACTTACGACACACAAATATTCCAAGGAATAATCAAAAATATAATAAATCCAGATTAAAATGTTTTATGATTGGAAACAAGACCACGTAATCAGAAGCGAACTAAGTATAAAACGCGTTTGTTTCGCATCGGTAGAATTATGCATGTGTACTGAATAAGGAAATTATTAAAGAACAAGAAAATAAAATAGTAAAGAAATTTGATAATTTTTGAAATATAAAAAATGGAAAAAACTGATTTGGAAAAAATGATTTTTTAAATTTTTACAGAAAAAAATTCTACATCGTCGTCAGTAGATTCACCATTCATTAAAAAGTCAATCTCACCTTTAAAGTCAGTCATTTTATTTATTTTATAATGAATTTACAAAACTAACAAAGCAGACGTTAAGTCCTTACATTGGGCTAAGAACTGATAAAGCCGTTCTGGAATCATTCAAAAGATGGTTTACGGTTTAGATGGAACACTAATAGAGTTGGTTCGTTTACGATAAACTATATAGTTGGAACAACATTTGTTCTTAGTACGATTCTGTGTTCAGTTGAAACAAACCTGTTATATTATTTGTTATTGATAAACCTTTTGGGTTTCGTGTTTTAGTTTAAACCTTACATACATGGCGTTTTCAAAAGCTATTATGATTTGAAAACGGTTTCAAAATAGCATTTTTAATGGACTTAGAATAACTTGAAAACCCGGACGCAGATAAAATAATACAATTAACTATTACCTTTTTTGAAAAACTGGATGGTATGCAAGATGAAATATAACATGAGGCAAACTCTTCTACGAAACAAAAGCACAACACTAGTCACTTTTCTCTAAATATTACTGAATCCCACAGTAAAAATATAAATACTGATTGATACTTCCCACTTTCTTGTTAAAGTGACAAGAAGTCACATTTTATTACCTGTAAGAGAACAATTATTATTGAGATGTTGAGTAGTACGATACCAAATGTATACTGAATTTAAAATTGTTATATAGGTAGTAAAGAAACTTTATTCTAAAATATATCTAAATATCAACGTCTCAATCATGACATAACGCGGACTAGTACAAATTATATACAATGTATTGAAATCGTAATATTTTACATGAAGCCAAAATAATGAACAACTACAAATAGGAGACATTTCTATTTAATTACAAAATTGCTGTTCATCAACGGTTCCCAATATGAAGTCCGTGAACCCCCAGAGTTCCGCGGCAAAATCTGGGGAGTTTCCCAAAAAAATTATTTTTACATTAAAAGTATCGCTGGTTGTACAGATTGATGTAGATGTGAAGGTACGCCACATGTCAGTGTGTAAATGCATTTCCTATCGTTTTCATTGTAAACATTGCATTCTGCAGTAAATGATCATCGCTCGGGATCCTCGGAATTTACAGAATAAAATAAGAATCTTCTGCTTTCAAAAGATTTTCAGTAATCTTTTTACGAAAATCTATGTTATTGCAAGTTGGGAAAACGAAATTTTGAAATTACTATTTTTACAGTCAATTTTTGTACCTCACCTCCAGACAAAACAGGAACAGTGGGTGAAAAGTAAGAGAATTGTTTGGACGTGCAATATTTACTTTATTCTTACAGACGACTATAGATATTTTTCAGTAGCTCATATAGGGCCCTATGTTAAAGGGGATCACTGAATCGGTTGTGGTGTAACCTCCCTTCTCTTAATGAGGAGTTTATCCGTATATAGTGGATTCAGAATAACATCACAAATAGAATTCGTTCTATTAAATTCTAACTTTAAATACTCCAGGTCTAATAAATTTATTTGTTTTGTTTTAAAAGATAAAATAAATCCTTAAGCACGATCAAATTGGACAATAATAATTTTGTAAATAGATATTTGAATTATCAGCATTAAACACTAGCAAATATAATAATAAAATTAACTTTACCTTTTTTAAAACTGCTATATATATAAATATCGAAGAAATAATCACCAGCGAGTTATATAAGGCCGTTAATACAGTTGTTTTTGGAGTTTTTCTCTTCAACATTTTTAAAAACTTGAAAGTGTAATATGTCTAGAACCATGAGAGATAAAGAATAAAATAAAAAGATATAATAAAGAAATAATTTCAGCTTGTAATTCCAAACAACAAATTAACACAAATAATTGGTTTTAATTGGTAATACATAACATTAAAATTTCTTGTTGCAGGACTCAACCACGCCTGTATGACGAACGACGAATGTATGGTTGGTAGTGAATGCATGATGTATAAAGGAACAGGCAACCGTGGAGTCGACAAAATCTGTAAATGCAGTGAAGGATACTCGGAAATTGAGTTTTCCTGCAGTGGTAAGTACGATATTTCAGTAGAATAAATTATTTAAAATATATTGTCATGGATTAGTGCTAACTAAATCTTACATCCGTTATTGTAAACATTTTCGTTGTATTCAAAACACGTATTTTTTAACAAACCATGAATTTTGTTCATAATATAAATGCACCTCAAGACGAACTAAAATAGTAGTTAAACAGTTGAACAAAATTTAATTTGATAAAGTGTAGTCAATATGGTCTTGACCTTTTGTCATCATGAAATGATTGAATACCTGTAAAATACAGTAAAGGAGCATTTCAAGTGTTGCTGACAATTGGCAAGAGCAACCTGACACGTATATTTAAAAAGAAAAACGAGAAAGTTTAGTAAGTATAGGTATAAAGCGTTATATTTTAAATGACTACCCTAAATCAGTCAAAACGCCGGAACGTAGTTAAATAACGGTGGTGATATGAATACCGTTTTTGCATGATGCAAGAACGAAATTAAGTATATGGTCAGCTATCGCTGACCGTCGCTCGCTTCGCCAAGACGATAGAACGCTCGATGTTAGCTAAAGGTGAAAATCCTCCCTTTTCCTTCTCTTCGTGTTGCCACAAACCCAAAACGGGAAAGTTTCGTCTAGTCATCATGCAATATGCTGTGATTACAGACGAAACATGAGCTTCGTGCGAACAGTCGAGATAAAGAGACCTTATCTCTGATAACGTTTACGCGAAGCCATCGTATGGCTAAGCTATTTAACGGAACGAATGAATTCATATTTGACCATAAAGCCTTTTCTTAGACACGACAACATTTTTTTGTTGTTTGGCACGAATAGACGTGTGTATGTGACCTATTATGGCACGAGATTAGTTTCAACTTTTTACTCATACATCAATTATACAACATTATACTTTCATGGTGTTTGATATTTTCTGGGATTTGCAATTAATGTAGCAAAGTAAACGAAATTAATGGAGAAATAAATTTAAACCGAAGAAATATAGGAGTTGTTAATTGTACCTTGTTGAATTCATAGTTTGAGTAATTTGTTTTACTTATCATGAAATAAAGTAAGTATTTCATCACGCCACTTTTTTTTCTATTTCCGAATATGCCAGTCTGCTATAATAGATCTTGATAAGTGATAGATATATTCGCACATCCGGTAAATCAATGACGCAAACTCAAAGTTCTTATTCGATCTTAAATATCGGACGTAACTAGACGAATACCCCTGTAGGAGCACCTTGTCTTTGGTCTGTAATTTTCTTTACTTCAAAAATTTATATTTTTTATACAAAATTAGCATACCGTTTATAAAGATTGTGTCACTGAGATATATATCTAAATTAACATAAGTAATTTCATTAATTCAGTACCTACTCTCATACGTCAATAGTTCAGTCTAAAGTAATAAATATTTTTAAAGAAACTAAAATTGTTCTGCGTAATTTTCAGTTATTTGAAAATATTTGCTTCCCTCTATTGTAATTTATATGTATGTGAACTTGCTAATGCATTTGACTTTTAGACTGTTGAATTTAGGTCAAACTCTTTAATAAGTGATGCAAATTAGTAAGATATTATAGTCTGCGGTATTCCAGTATTCTGTAGTATACAATACCGATGA
Source organism: Pterostichus niger (assembly GCA_947425015.1). Taxonomy (NCBI): domain Eukaryota; kingdom Metazoa; phylum Arthropoda; class Insecta; order Coleoptera; family Carabidae; genus Pterostichus; species Pterostichus niger. The sequence continues at coordinate 21,831,171 of OX380347.1, read as the reverse complement.
AATGGATAATACTTGATTATTTGTTGATTTTCGATTTGACTTTGAAGTTACAGTTCCTTCACGCAAGGCTATAATCTTATAATTTTGGCATTTTGATGAAGCTATACGTATGATATAGATTTTCGTAATAATGTTATCTTATATCTATAAAACAGTCAATACCTATGTAGAATAAAAATTATCTCAATTACTGTCAAAATTCACATTTATATGTATTTAATAGAAACCGTTTAGTTTATTTCGATTTATGTTGTTTTTACATTTCAATTCCTGATAACTGAAATATTCACCACATAAAAGTTACCGCTTGCCTTCGAGATTTACCATCACTAACATCTTTGTAGGTCGTGATTTCACGACTGGAAACAACATAAAAATATATAATCTACTGAATTCTGCAATAGAACCAATAATTTCTTTTTATTATTTTCCATTTGAAACTGCATATTCAATTAAGCAGACAATTCATTTATAAATAAACTGTAAAATTAAGGACTGCTTTACACTAAAATATGTTTTTATGATGATATTCCGAAACAAAACAAAAATGTACACTGGAAAATTGCCTAGAAATGATATTTAATGAGATTGCCCCCTCCTTGAATTTTACGACCGTAGTTGCCGTGACTAAGGGTTATTCTATTCTTCCCGTTTTACATTAAATCAAGGATCTTTAGGTTATAGTAGATACTATAATAAAACAAATCGAAGTATTTCTTATGTTTGTTAAAATAAAATAATCTATTTTTAATGCAATCGTTATTGTATTGGTTTATACTCTTATAACAAAAAAGTATGTTAAGCATGTTGTTTACTTGTATAATATTATGTAAATAATTTTTTTGATAACGAACGCGTGAAAATAGTGAAATAATACTGAATAAAAAAGGAACTTATTTACGAAAGTTTCAACTGTAATTTTACAAGTTTGCAAGAAATACAGTTTTATAATACATTGTTGGGTGTTGGTATATGAAATAGTTATATTGAAATTTACATACTGCGAGTGATATATTTAGAAACAACTATTAGCTGTAATCGCATTTTTAATCTCAGCATGAAAGCTCACTGGGCTCCAAATTAATACTTCGACAAAGAAAATCTTTTTGTGGTGAATATTTTAAGGTTACAATTTGGTTTACAATAATACAATCTCTGTTCGGGTTTGTAAATCAAGCCGCAAAAAACGAAAAGAGGTATAAATTTGTACAGATCAATAAAGTACAACGCACGCGTTAGGTTGCATTAACATCTGAAAAACACATTTAACACAGAAAAACAGGACATACATGATATACATATTTTACGATTGTGCGAGATATCATTAGTTGTATGGCCGTATTTACAGCGGAGATTTGGGGGCCAAAACCCCCACCGAAATTTCATAATATATTTTTTATAATTAACTTCTGACGTGAATTGTTCATTTTTTACAATAATGACAAGCTATATGAGAACAGAATCGTTGATGGGTAATAAGTTAATACTTGATTATAATCACGTAAATGTTATTTTATATTGTGTTGTCCTTTTTATATAGATACATTTAATTTGATTTGAAATACATTTCTTGAAATATCTTCATATTTATATCGTTCGTAACATACGCCAATACCCCTAATATGCATAGGCACTTTCTTGTTGGTTAGTTTTACATTTTCGTCAAGACCACAAGAAACCTCACTTATACGATAATAACTTGTTAGTTAACGATTTCAGGCCGAATGTTTCACCTTAAATGTTATTAATACAGCGGACAGTGTATTCTAATTTCGAGAAACGTCATTGAAAATGATACAATTTCTAAACTATCGTGTTTTATAAAAAATGTTTCAAATAAAGAAAGTATACTTTTTTATCTAACTAGTGACGTGAAAAATATTTGTATTATAAATATAATACGAACTTATAATTTTGGAATAATAAAAATGTTTTTTTTTTTTATTTCAACGATGCAGATTTTAGATGATGCATACACATGAAAGTATTTATTTACGAAAATAAATGTGTAAGAATTATTCCATAAGATTCGTGCCACTCCAATTATATGGGATTACGTATACAAATTACCTGCATGCAAACACGTGCAAATGTTCGTGCAGTGGCATTCGTCCAGAATTAATTCCTTTATCAATTGACCGGAGAACAAAAGATAGTAAAATAACATTTATTAATTAAATTATGCACAAGAATTTACCGATAAGTAGGTACAAGCGCATTTTATTACAGTTATTTAACCTAAATTTACAACTGAGTTTACCTTAGATCCTTTCCATAAAAAAATATTTTAACTCATAATGTTGGAAATCCTAGGTATTAGTTCAACAGTATTACAACATTTACGTGTTAGTGAAACTATTTAATGCCCGCAGAAGTCGAGTTCAAGTCCCAGTCAAACGATCAAGTTCACCGAAAAGGTGTACTGAAGTAAAATTATTAAGTGCTCTTGTTAAAGAAATTACGTGTATGTTATTCTTCTCTTCCCCTACATGCAAACATGCGATTTCGGTAATTTTTTACTTTGAATTGAATATAATTGTTCTAGTTTTTAACAATAGTTGAATAGAAATATTTCCTTACACATGCAAAATATACCATATCTAAATTAAATAATTTGATTTCTTTTTTAAATTTCATGCACTTTTAAAATATTTTATTTGTAAATGATATACCCACCTTTTCATATTTGATGCAATCATATTTACAAACTGCATGTTTGATGAAGGTGCATAAAAACGGAAGTACTGTCCGAAGCCGACTGACTTTTTATATAATGATTGGATAAATTGATAGAGTGGCTTTATTGATCAAATTAAAAACAAAGCATGATTTTATTACACTGAAATTAAACCTAAATCTTTTAGGACCACACCTCGTCATAATTCGGCAAATGAACCATTTTATAATATAATCTATACACTATTACCATAAAATGCATAGTAAATTATTGTGCATATTTTATTACAAAAAAAAGTCTGTCATATTATTCCTGGAACGCTATAATTTTGTATTTTAATCGACTGTAGAGCTCTGTAAAATATAATTTCGGAAATTCTGCATTAAAATAAATGATCAGATTTCAGACTTGAACCGAACCGGCATATTTTTAAGAAACCTGAACCGGTACATGAACCTTTTCAAGAGTGAGAACCTTAACCAAACCGTAAATATTAAACCGGTTATCAAATTATTTCGGTTCAACCTATATGAGTTTTACTGGCTGAGTAGACTGTTGATTCTTTCCCCAGGTACATTCGTCAGATGCCAGGTGATATCATGGTTTTGCAAATAACTGAAATGATGGCTGACATAAACATTGGTAGATACTTTCTAATAAAAGTTGTATTTGGACACATTTTTAATACTCCTGGTATACAGGATACAAGATCAGTGAGGCAGAATTGCTCGTATCAATAATCCCTGATGTAAATGTGTGTTATGATGTTGCAGGAGGAACAGGACTATCAGAACTCTCGTTCCCGTTGCTATCAATCCTTGCTGCGTCGTTCACCCTGCTTGCCGCAGTCGCCACGTCTGCCAACTAGGGTAGTCGTAGTGCTACATCCTGCAGCTGCAAGGTACCTGCATTCTGCAGTAACAGATAGATGGCGCCGCACACCATCGAAAATTCATGTTCACTGCTGCACCCTTGTTCCCTTATTTCTTAGTCGTACCACCGTATTTCGTACTACCGTATTGAATTACTTATATCGTTTTTCATATGATTCACTGGATTGTACGTATTAATTATAAAATAACCTCACTGATTTCATTCAATAAATACTTAAAATGTATTTGCAGTAATTTTCATTTACTTTTCAAAAATATGTGATACCTATTTGAAATGTTTAAGCAAATGTATTTGACTGTTACTTAAAGTATATTTAATGCACTGAATATAAGCACCATTTTGTTATGAAAATTGTTATTATCGTATATATTATGTGAATGTATCTATTTACTAGTGTTAATAGCGGGTGTTTGATGAAAGATACCCACCTTTTCCGGAATCAAATTCACACATATTCTTTTCTCATTAATTAATAAAAATATACATTTTATTCTCTTTAAAATAAAATATTTCACTATTTTTATACAAATAGAATAATAACAAAATAAGTTATATATTTTTAAGTCAATAAATCCCATCTTTTAAATACTAACATAGTATATTGTTTTAAATAACTACATCAATCATAATATATTCGGAGAATAAAATCTTTTTTAAAATTAAATTTTAATAAAATAAAATGTATTCAAAAACTTTGGCAATGGTGATTATCTTTCATTAGATGCTTGTACTCACCATTAGGATCTTTGTACACTTAACATGTTTGTTACTAACAATTACTAATTTTCACATTTTTATGTATAGTCTGTAAATGATGCCTTATGTAAAATCTGTGACAGTACATTTCGTTAATTAACAAAATAAAATATTATTCCATCAAAAAAGACTTTTTTTAAGATCCCAATGGTGATTTATCAAATTTGACGCTAATTAATGTAAATTTTTATCACAGTGAATTACTTGTCCAGACTTACAAATATCTTAATATTTCTTTATCTATATTAAATTATTTTTGAAAGAATATTGAAAGAAACACAAACATAATTCTGTTTAAATTACTCTTATTTTCACTTTTCTTAGGACCATAATTCTCTGCAGTAAAAAATTACATTGTTCAAGTAAAACATTTTAACTCTCACCTTATATATATATATATATATATATATATATATATATATATATATATATATATATATATATATATATATATATATATATATATATATATTTATATATATATATATATATTTATATATATATATTTATATATATATATATATATATTTATATATATATATTTATATATATTTATATATATATATATATTTATATATATTTATATATATATATATATATATATATATATATATATATATATATATATATATATATATATATATATATATATATATATATATATATACAGTGAGTTTCCAGAAGTAGCTAAATATAACTATATCATATTGGCTGAAAAACTCCAGACACTAATCTATAAAATAATATAACTAATACTGAGTATATTAAGCGAAAGGAATAGGTAAAAAAGATATTGTGTGCCAATGGTTATTTGATATTTTGTATAATACAGAATGTATTTCTTCCACAGGTATTCAGCACTTCTCGCAAACACACTGTATATGTATATATATATTCACTTTATCTCACATATTTTCTCAAACAACAGGCTGCATTTTGTTTTATATAAAACTAAATGAAATAAATCAATTTTCTTTATTTCAATAACTATAGTTTTATGTAATTTTTAATTTGACCTTAAAAACAAATAATTTCGATCAGATTTATGCAGTTGTAGTAACAATTCTGTTATGTTGGTCAAACGAAATGAACTAATAAAATAAAAATGCCTTATGCAATTAAAATGTTTTATCTTTATTATATATAAAAGAAGAAAACAAATTGCAGTCTCATGAAACCCACTTATCTATATAATCTAGAAACTATAAAGCAAAATACTTAAAAATCTTTACGCAAAAATACAAAAAAGTTATAAATGTCTATGTAAAAAAGCACATCTGTAGAATTTAATATATTCCGAAATAAAGCATGTTGTTAACACAAGTTTCGGTTCATTTTCAATTTGCGAATAAAAAGTAGAGCAAACATATTTTATCGATCTGTAATATCACAAATAACAGTAATAAGCAAGAATTTAAAATATACCAAGTTACAGGTTTTGTCGTTAATGTGGTAATTACCAACCGCAAATTTTATCGTTCGGACAATCGGATATATACAGCTAACACACTACTCATATTGCACTAATTCGACTTTAATAACATCAACTCGCGATAAAAATACCGACAGATTTTGACATTAAACTTCCGTTCGCACTGCATAAAATACACTCAAATTCAAAATAATTTGTATCATTCTTTTATTCAAAAGTAACATTTAGAACAGAGTATTAAGACTACAGAACACAGGGTTATCATGATCACTGGTTTTAAAATTCAGTAATTATTATTTAAAATTAAGTTATTACCTCATTCTTCACAAAAAATTCCATATTATTTAACAATATTACTTAAAAGATTCACATTTGAAACTTCAAACATTTCATATTTGAAACTTAAACATTTTAACATATACTTTACATCTACAGAGCCGAGAAATATACGCGACTATGGCACGCTATATTGGATTCTATTTAATAATTCTGGACATGCTGGTCGAATTAAAGACATCTCAAATTTATTAAAGAATTCTGAAATTGAATAAAAGCCGTCTTATATTTATAGACTGTATTTTTTCCCATTGCATGGGTAAAAATTTAATTTCATTCGTCTCCAATTCAATTTAAGACGTCTGTAATTGAATTTCAGATGTCTCTAATTCTATTTCAGTTTCTGACAGTTTTAGTGTTGATTTCATTTTAGATATCTTAAATTGAATTAGAGACGTCTTTAATTCGACATACGAAATTAAAAACATATCCATAATTCAAATCATATCTGTAATTGAAATACATCTCTTTGAATTATGAAGACATCTTTAATTAAGGATACCAAAAATTCAATTATTGACGTCTTTTATTTATTTTGGATGTCTCTAATTAATTTTAGATATCTTTTTTTTTAAATGGGATAGGTGGCCGACAAACAATTTTCACCTATTTGAATCTACCCCTGTGCCTCCCCCTCCACTAACATCTTTGGGGGCCGTGATTTAACGTCTGGTAACAGCAATTTACGCGAAGAAATATATCACTTACCGAGATCTGCTCTGGCAGAGTGCCACACCCAGTAATGGATAAAAACCGCGATGATATATTTATTTTATTTTATTGATTAATTTTTGATATCAAAAGTTCAAGATGTCTTTAATTAATTTATATCAAAAATTTAATTCAAGACGTCTTAAAAATTCTAATTTTTGATATCACAAATTAAAGACTTCTTAAATTGAATTAAAGGCTTTTTTAATTCGACAAGCACGTCCTAAATTACTACATAAAAACGAGTATGGCATGCTATACACAACTGATAAAAGTATTCCTTATTAATTACAATATAAAATCAGTTACAAAATCGGTTTAAACATGTTAAACAAAACAAATAAGTAGTAACCAAACAAACTTGAATCAAAGCAAAAATTATTTAAGGACAACTCAAAACTGAATTGTAAATGTTAAATATATAATTTATGTAGCTGTGAGATAACATTGAATTAACAAACAGATGAACTGGATGTATCTACTATTTGCCGGATTTATCAATAGGTAATTGAAATAATTATAACTGGAAACACATAATACTAATACTATGATATGTTTCTCGGCTGTACATGTGATAATATAATATTTAAATTCCTGTTTACAAAATTAATACATTTTCTTTTAATATTGACTGATATTACACTTTTTATATTTGTAGTTTTCAGTGTAAAAAAAAATCAAAAATAGATATATAGTACCAGTCAATAGGAATGTTTGGCGAAGATTGATTTAATACAATTCTTGAATATCTCAAACAAATGATGAATAACAATAAATCTTATATAGAATAAAATGTTATGTACGTATGTATACAATTAAAAACAAATAAAAATTTATTTAAAATCTACTACATCATTGTAATAAAATGAAAATGACTATTCTACCACCAGAACCCAAAACGACATTTCATGGTCACAGTATTTCACTAACATACTTTGTTTAACAGTGTGCGTTTTGTATGATAAGACTATCAAAGCAAGTCCTTTCAAAACTGGTAGTAGAATAGAAATTTTGTGTATTTAAAATTGTATCTACTAAAAGATCGTACCGAACGTATCACAATTAATTGAATAAGGTAAAAGTAAAAAATACTGTAAATCATTTAATAAAGCTAACATCTCCATATGACAATAACAAAACTGTACCTTTGTTTTAGTTCTAGCTTTCTCCGCTACGTACGCATTCCTATTTAAAAATACCGAATGGCGGAAAAACCTTCCCTTCATAATGAAATTAACTATAAAGAAAACATTGTATAAATTTTAAATCATTCTGTACAAAAGTGATCACAATAACTCTTGCACCCTCCTTACAGCATCTGATGCCAATTCTGAAACATTTGGCACTCACTGCTCACAAAAATTAAACATTACGAAGGTCAACTCTTCAAAGAGTTCTGCACACAAAATTTAGCACAGCCATATCGATTTGATATAATAAAAAATTATCTAAAGTAAATGGAATACGTGACGCAATAAAATGCAAGAGATAGGTAATTATTCGTTAATGTAGAGATGATGATCAACTGATTCCGATCCTGGAGACGAGAAATAACAGTGACGTCAGCAACAAGAGACTGGAATTTCGTGTAACGCGCGAGCCATCACATCGAAGCTCGTCTCTAGGGTAGAAGTTCGATGGAAGAGGTTCTTCTGCGATTTTGCAGTTTTCGTTGTGAGATTCGAACTCATCCTGAAACATAAATAAACAACAATTAATGTAACTATAAACATTTAGAAAGCAACGTAAAGGACTACGTCAAAACTGCTCAAACAAAAACTAGAAGATGCTGGGCAAACCTCGTCGTAGACAGCAGCATTAGACTAAGGCACTTTAAATGCGTGAAATTTGAAAATGTGTGAAGACTTATAAATTTTGCAAAGTAAGAAAGTATTTTTACACACTTATCTGTAACTATTATATGGACATGTTTATAAATATAAAATTTAGCATTGGCTATATAGAAACAAGTCAACAACTACTGTTACCCGATACCACCGTTTGGTGGTCACTGTTTCATTTTATTATTATACAGGTACTATAGTATTTTCATTTTACCCGGAAGGATCGGCATAAAACGATTAAACGTCCCTATCCCATATAACTACAATGAAATTTATTAGTGCGGCTACCCCAAATCGCTCAACGATGGTCACAACAGGTACATTTTTAAGGGTCGTATTCGGCCTAAAATTATTCTTGTTTTTTCCTATGATTGACCATATAAAAAATAATAATACAGATTAAAGTATCCAATTAGCAGTTATGTTACTCAATAAGAAGATTAAATATCCTGTACTGAATCAGACTGAGTAATGTAGTAAATGTTTAGATTATGTTTATATATAATATTTATAATATATTATACTTGTATCGTACGAATAAAGAAATATACTTATTTAAAGATTGTATTTTTTTTGTTTTTATTACACACGTACCGGCGAATGAGGCTGTACAACCCTGAGCGAACCTTGTGACACCAGTTATAACGGGTCATATTTTGAGTCCCTTTGTAAACGGAATTACGGTGCATTTAATCGTTTTATGCCGATCCCTCCAGTTTAAAATGAAAATAGTACAACATCTTTGGAGGCCGTAATTTGTCGTATAATAAAATAACAAAACTCTTCAAAAAAAATGACAGGTATTTAACATAATGTAAGGTGAAAGTATTAAAAAAAAAACAGAAACGCACTTTCAGGTTTTTTAATTTTAACAATTTCTTCCGAATAAGGATGTCTATACAGAATAGAATCGAAAGTTGAGCACATTGTTTTACTCGGAAGTTATTATAGATATGAAAATATACTAAATAACAAAGTTGTAGTGTTAGCGGTAAAAATGATTAAATAAATAAAAAAATAAGAACAACACGTACCCTCACAGTATTGTATAAACAAGACACACACTAAATATCAGGAGAAAGAAGGTTAGTAAGTCAAAGCGCGTGATACACAAATTTATTATTCGAAAACACCCAAAATAATATTTAGCGACCGTTTCCTACGAGTGTCCGGTGAATACTAACGTAATCACTCCACAATTGCTAGTTAATTACATAAAAATAATTACTTCAATAAATACATCAGATAATAAACAGCCAAACATAATTTTGAAAGTAGTGACATAAGAAATTCATAATATATAATTAATAACAAAAATTCAGAAATCTATAATTGCTAACAGTAGGAGACCAAGAGATTATAGAATAAAATATTGAAAAAGTGCGATTGAAATTAAAATAAATTTGTATTTAAAAAATTAATGAACAGTAGTCTATGGATAAAAAACAAAAACAAAATCAAAATGTAGCGGCTGGCAAGTAATATTGTCGTTCTAATTCTATTTTTAATATTACTTACATACCTACCTACCTACAAAGTTAGTGTGGATTAGGTAATTATATTATTAATTTTAATAGTGGCTGTACTTAATTAACTATAACAAAATTCATTTCGTTATCGAGACTACATTGCAGTGCTATCTATTTTCAATGTCGTTCTAAATTACATCAATAATTTTAATTAATGCTACTGAGTATAATAAACGGGATACTTTGAGAAGAACAATAAATATCAGATACTGGATGTTAAAAATAATTTACTTGTACTTACCCCACATAGTACTTTACAGGGTGGACACACAACAGCGCCTTTATGGAGCCAATCATCTTTTATAATTCGAATTCCGATTTCTTGGCCAGGATGATAGCAAGTGTAAGTGTAATTGTTTACCTAACAACACAATTTTTATCAAATTTGAGAAATAATATTTTCATTTATTACAATATTAAATAATATAAATTTTAAATTATTATTTATCAATAAAGATCAAATCAAAAAGATGTCCAAAAAGTCTGGAAACGCTTAAATATCTCGAGAACTATAAGACCTACCAGGTCGGTTAAATTAGCAAACAATTTCTATAATAATATATATTACCCATAATTTAATTTAAAACTATATTTGAAACAATAAAATAAATTTACTAATGATACAATGATACTATTTCAAGCAGATCTATGTGCATTACAACAAATACATATAAAATCTATTATTCTAATTTTAAATAACTATAGAAATCAACTTTGATAAATGGAAAATTTGGAAATACTAAAAAATGAGAAACCTACAATAATGTGCAAACGGCCATCCTCGCATTTATATTGATAACATCCGGAACCCCAATGCTGCCATTGTCGCACTTGTCTACACGATCTCTCTTCCCACATTTCGTTGCTATGATCAAAACAACGGGAATTTTCACCATATTTTTCTAAGGCAAAATTTTTATCAGGCCCTTAAATAGACAGAAAACAAATATTTTATAATATACAGGAACTATTTATCTAAAATGGAAACTATTTATCTTATAAACAAAATTGATATAAATACATTTATAAATAAATATTTGAATAAGTTGACGTAGCTATTCTTGTGCTGATTTTCATTTATATGAAGATATTGACTCTACAAATCCTTAAACAAATTGTAAGTAGTTTATTTCTAAATTTATTATTACTTCTGGGTAATGTAATTTTAAAAACATTCAAAACATTTCTTACCAATTATTAAATATTCTTCACATGAACGACTATTAGCATTTACACTATGTCCGCATTTATCAGGTCTCCATCGAAGTCATGAAAACTAAAATTGGTAAGATAGTTTGAACACTTATAATTTTTTTGGGGAAGCAAGAATACGAATTAAAAATGCATTTAAATGATCCCATAGCTCTTACATAGTTTCCAAGATTCCAATGGCGACATTAAAAATGGTGTCCATCTTAAAAAATAATGTAATTTAACTTACTTGGGTTATTATCTTCATATTGACAATGTGAACCTCTAATGATGACATTTTTAGAACGCCATGTAAATTCTTGAATATATGGACAGTAATCCGCTAATGATACTGATCCACCATAGAATCCTTCAGTGCCAGATGATACAAACTGAATACAATCAAAATTCTGAAAGAAGCAAAAATCTATGTTACGGTAAAATGAAATATATATATATTATAGAAAAAAAATATTTTTTTTGATATTCGCAGAAATTAGGTTATTCCATTCCTAGCGAACATTAATAGTACATTTAATTTAAGTTTCGTGCAAAGATATAGAAACACCCTGTATATTAAAAATAGAGTTCCCTTTTCTTTTCATGTAACGACACAATTACAAATGACCTTTACTGAGTAAAGTATAATTTGCTTACCTGGTATAATTTGGGCAATTCAATGGAATGATTTACAAGATTACATAAGGCCACAGAAGTTCGATCATCCATACATTCCGTCTGAAGAGGATCTCGTTTTACCTTGTTGCAGAATGGATGAACAGATTTTCCTCTGGAACAAATAAATACTTCACAACACGTTAAAACTATCCCTGTAGCTTCCCCTCCACTGACGGCTGGTAACCGTACTTCATGCGCATAAATAAATCACTTACCGAGATTTGCTACAGAGAGCGAAACCCAGTAATGGATAAAAGCGAGATGATGTATATTTTGTTTATTATACGTATTTATTGCAGATGAAATATTAATTGGAGTTCTATTTATCCCAAGAGAAAATTAAATTAGAAATAATTGGATTTAAGATTACGAAGTGCAGATTTTCAAAATTGATTTATCTTTGCTATTTTATTTTTTGAACTAAATATAATTATAAATAAATGAACCAGAGCAGTAAAACAACATGGAATTTCGCAAAATAATAAAGAAATCTCAATTTAATCGCTTGTTATTTAATCAGCAGCAACCAAAATAGTATTGGACTTGCATAAATTTGCATTTATAACTGAATTTAATTGCTTTAGTTTGTTGTTGATTAAAATAGTCAAATTAAAATTAAATGTAAATATAAAATTTTTAAAGTGAAATGCCAATAAGTTTCTGCTAGGGCCTCACACAGATCTCTACGGTACACTAAGTGGATAGACTGAAAGTATCGTAACAGATGTTGACGAATAGTTGGCCCTAGAAAAGTGATGACTGTGACGATAAAACAATGAATGAATACTATACTTGTTAGTTTTGATAGCAATCCACTCCTTGCAGCTCTTCATGACGAAATCACATCCAAGGCCTTTGCCCCAGGACATAGGCATGGCCAACGAGTAATTGGCACGGTACCATCCAGTGTCTTCCATCAGAGCAAGACTTATCCTTGAAATGATCGGGTTTTGCGTGTGCGTTCCCGTCATTGCTTCATTCTGTACCCATTCATTGAAATCAATTACGAGAATTATCTCAGTAATATGCTCTTTATGAATTATAAATGATTCTCGGAAACTCAATAGCCAATTGATGTGCGTTGTACATATCGACTGTTTGAAAGTATTATTTGAGAAAAAAAAAATAAAATGAATATAGAAAATTTCAAAAGTACAGCAAAAACAAAAGGCGTGTCACCTGTAGAAATGTGAGCTAAATTTTAGTTTAATTAATTCTGGAAAATATGTCAAATTGGCCAATGAAGAAAAAAATATCCTACATAACTTAGAACAACGAAATATTACAAAAGGGATATTAAATAATTAAACTGGTGATCCCTTGTGAAGTTTAAAGCTTCATTTGCATACCATTGAAATTCTCTGAGTTAAAAAATTATCGACTCTGCAGCGAGTTCTCATTGCTCGCCTACAACAGTTCCTGATATTTCTGCCTTGACTCCATCTATCAAGGTTCCAGAATTCTGGCAAGCGGACCCAGAACTTTGGTTCGCTCAAGTTGAAACCATATCTCAAAGTAATAGGATAACAAGTTCAGCAAATTTTCGAAGCTCATTTCTATCTTAAGCCCACACACTATATGCAAGTGAAGTTAGAAATTTGATCGTCAGTCCCTTAGAGTATTTTTCATATACTAACTTAAAACAAGCTTTTATTAAAAGAATTAGCTTATCAGACTCTGAGAAACTACAACAACTTCTCAATTTATCTTCAACTGATGATAAAAAAACAATCAAACTCTTCAACGACTTGTCGTCAGAGAATTAAAGGAGAAAATGACTTCTACTTCATATCAATTTTTCCCACGTCTATCCAGACAACGTTCTCCTGTACTATCAGAGTCAGCTTTGTGTTGTTTGACAGAAAAGCTCACAAATGAATTCCTACATGTTCAAAACTCTACAAGTTTGATTACAGAAAAGATGACTATTCTTTCAACGTTACCTATGAATAGGAATACTTCAAAACATGTTTCTTTTTATTTATTTATTTATTTATTTATGTTATGCTCTACAACAGGAAGTTAATCCCAATGTGAATGGCGTCCGCGAATAAAATTTAGTTATTCAACTGCAAATCATGTATTGTGGAAAAGGAAATTTAAATATCTACGTCTAGGTATTCAAAATAAAAATATAAAAGAGGTAAGAACTTCTAAAGACGTTGAAAGAACTGAAAAGTTACTCGAGATGAAAAGGTCGCAGTGAAATAAAGCAGTATACATAGACGATTATTATGACAAGATGCAGATAGAATCAAAAGGGATATAAATCATTTCAGTTTCCTTGAAATATGAAAACCTTTAAACGTGAAGATATAAATAGTGAATATAAACTTCTATATAAATTCAAATAAAACGAATTTCGAGTTCTATAAAATATAGAGCAGGCGGTACCAAACACTTACTTGATAAAACAATCATAATAAAAAGAAATAGTGTTATTAATGATTCATCATTAAGTGTTCAATCGATTAGGTTTGTTTTTCTACAAAACGCATGCAAACTTTGGTATAAAAGTTATTGTAATTATATTAAAGTTAAATCTCATGCACAAAAAATAACTTTATTTTAATAAGCACGAGACAAGCAAAATTTCGTTAATTAATATACATTTTGTTTGTACTAAATTTACTTTAGATTTGCCATTTCATTTTAATTTTTCGAGTGCGATCACGACTGTGAGCATAAATTCATTCACGAGCCCACTTCTAAACACGATCTTAAATCTGTGTATTTTAAATTATCATACCTATAATTTTTGATAATGGTACAAAAACAATAAAATTTGCTTACCTCAAACACCCTTTTTTCCCAATGCGTGAGGGCAGTACCCTCTTCTCCCTGGTCCTCCAATTCAGCACCCTCCAATACGGGACAGTCGAAGTACTTCCTAACCTCTTCTACAACTCTCGGAGTAACTATCATCTGCAGTTCTCGAGATACCGTGCCTCCTCGCACAACCCAATTCGGCCTGGAGATTGTTTTTATTACCTTTTCACTCCACTGGTATGTTTGTAGTCTAAACAAAAACAATTATTGTCTCTCCAAAATTATAAAAGAAAATATTTAGGTTTCGTGTTCAAGAAGTAATTAGTTTAAAGTAAATTTTATGAGCAGAAAAAAGTTTTCCGTCTGGAAATGTTGAATTTTTAAACAAGAAAATGTATGATTTTTGTTTTTGTTTAATAAATATTTCTTAGAATTTATAAAGAGTCCAATGACATTATTTTAACTCACATAACTTTATATTTAATAACTCTATTTAGAAGGAACTTTCTGAATGTTTTAAAATGTAACTAAAGTAATACCGCTGTTTAAAAGGTAGTCAATTACATATCCATATTCCCATATTTGTAATATTGAAAAGATTTTATAAGGGAAATTAATTGATTGGTTTTATATTATTATAACAAATCCCTTCATCACACTTCTAAGATATCAGTAGTTTTCATATAATGTAATAGACCTATGGATACATCTACAGAATGTGTCAAAATTATTGTCTGTATATATTAATTTAAACCTTTTTCCTGTAAAGTAGTAGTGGAAAATTCATTTTTGTTAATCGCCTGTGTAATAAACACGCGTTATGAGCAGTAAATAATTATGAAAAACTTAATGTAGTCGTATTTAAATTGTTGTTATTTGAAACCAAATATGAGACGTGTTCCATTTGTCATTTTGATCATATTCAACTTATCAGTTATTGAACCAGATCACTTATATATTTGACAGTTACTTTGTTCACTTTACTCCCAATATTAACTTTCATAATTTAGATTCAGATTAAAGTCGGTAATCCACCTCAAAAGGTTGATCAGTTTGTTCATGTCAGTTCAATTAATCATAATGTGGTTTGTTTTATCTGAACTGATTTAAATGACCAAAGTGGGAAATGGAATATAACTATGACTAGATTAACTATCAACTTACCTATCATTAAGTACAGGTTTGCCAGTATCCGGCCTCCTCGGAGTAAGTGGATTTCCATTTGAATCCCTATAAAATGCATACAAGCTAACTGAAAACCCTAGTGCATGAAGTATCTCATGCTTGACAGTGGACAGCAATGTGTCCAGCTCCTGAGGCTTGGTGCTAATGCTATCCGGACACAGATTAGCGTGTCCGGCTATGGGACGGTCCAGCCCCGATTCCTGCTGGCAATGCGCTGCGTACGCTACTGTTAAGCTCTTTTTGCAGCGCTCGGTTTGCATCGCAGAAACGTAGAAGACAAAGTCGGCGTCACTGATGCCTGGTCCGGTGATTGAGCCCTTCTGCGCAGCGCAGTCTTGACCGGTGGCATTGCAGATGCGGCAAATCTGGAGATTTTAGATACAACAAAATCACTTTTTTAATATTTAAAATACGATTACAAGCAATATTTTCGAAGCTAAGTTTATTTAAGTTATTTTCGAAAGCATATAAAAGAAAATGGTGAGTTCTCTCTCTCCCCCAAATTAAGAATAAACAATATAGCTTTATCTATAAATAATGAAAGAAAAAAAAACATTTTTTTTATGTTTTCTAGTATTGTTCCTAGTGTACTATGAATTTTTCCGCTATACTTTCATGAGCGAAGTTAGCAGCCCACTATTGTTAACTATTTTGGTTGAAAAGAAACTAATAGCACTCAATAGTTGCGCTTATCAAAAAAGACTATTATCAATATTTTCCTAAAGTTGCTTATTTGTTCTTCAATTGCTTTCAATTTTACATAATTAAATTTGGCGGATAAAATGATACTACTTTGCCTATTTGTTCATGAACCGTTCATGAATTACTTTATTACATTTTAATCATGGTGTGTGCGTGAAGCGATGTTCTGGGGCCCGTGATGTACTGTGTGTTAACCGGTGCATGTGTCACCCGGTTGTTAATCGTGGTGTGCGGCTCTCATATTCCAAGCTGTGTGCGCATAGCGAGAGGTTCTTTGTTCGTCCTGGTATGATCCTAATATGCTGTGTGCATATGGACGAATAAATGAGAGTTGTGTGTGGTAGGGAGGCCGCGTGGAATGCTTGAGCTCATGGTAGTTTCTTTCTTTTCAGGGCGCTTCAGTCGGGCCAACAAGAAATTTAAGCGTGTGACTGTAATACTATTCGGGGTAATTATATGTTTTGTTAACCTATTTTTACAGTTTTATTTTAGCACCCTGACATCATATTTACGTTCTACTATCATCTCTTTAACACATAAAACAAAATCATATTTGGCAGTTTTTCGTAAGACACAACAAACTTTTATAGAACATTGAACTATTGCAAATAGTTGTTAGAAAACCATAGAACAGCACATTACTATAAGTATAAAGTAAATATCTTTGGTTTGACTTACATCTAGATGTTCTTCAGGAACCTGTACTTCGCCACACATTGTCTGCTCCTTGCAAGTATCGATACAGTGTGTAAGCGATCCTTTCACAAACACTGTGGGCTGTTCACATTTTCTGAAACAAGCAATCCAAACAAATGTTCCAATCTAAAGATAATTTTCAATAAGCAGATTATATAAGACCACATGTACATGGGGATAAAAAGTTCTTCAACAGAAGTAAAAAAAAAACAATTTCTTCTTCTTTTAGTATTGTATACTTTCAAATTAAATTAAAATTTTTACATGAAAAGTTATTCAGACAGATAAACCACATTGCATATACTAGTTTCTTTTGTTGCACAAACATATTGTTAAGTTGCAGTTGGAAACCTGTTAGTATTTGCAGTATTTTCTCGCTATAACGTTTCGAGGAACAGTTATGAAGTAGGATGCTGGTATTACGCTAGTATATTTTTATCAACTTGGTGAAGCTTTTATTTTTTAACTCGAAAGTTTTCCTACAATCATGACATTTTCATGAAATGTATATTATATAGTATCATTTCATAAAAGAAGTGGTTTTAATTATATATTACATTACATTAGTATGATTTAATATAAAGGCATGACGAACATTTTTTTAAATAGTATTTTGATATATGCGTGAAGTTGACGAATTTATTTCGCCGTTTGTGTAAATCGTGAAGGTGGGACACGGTTAAGTCCGCGGCTTCCGTGAATGAAGCACAAATGATTCGACTTAATTTTATTGTTTGTGCCCTAGAAGATTTGCTGTTTTCACACAATTTTCAAAATCAGATTTTCAACTTTCCCGAGGCTATAACTCGAAAACAAAGCAAGATATTGAGATGCGGTCTGAAAGGTTGAATTCCCCGTGTTTCAATTGGCCTTTAAGCAAGTTTTTAGCGATTTTTATTTTTTGAAAAATTTTCGCCAATTTTTTTTCCTCGTACAGTTTTTGACCATTATCTTAAAAACTATAAGACTTATGGACATAAACATTACACCATTGGATTCAGCACGTCGAAATACATATGTATGTAAAATTTCGTTACATTATTCGTACGAGAAATAGTTTTAGAGCAATTTGTTTAAAAATCATAAAAGTCCCAAGGGGTACCCCTTGGAAAATAATTAAAAAATTAAAAAAAAGTTAATTTGCTTTAAATGAGCTCAAAATTTGCATACAAGTAGTTTCGGACACGGGGAATTCACTCGTTCAGACCGAATTTTAATATCTTGCTTAGTTTTTGAGTTATAGCCCCTAGAAGATTTGCTGTTTTCAAACAATTTTCTAAATCAGATTTTCAACTTTCCCGAGGCTATAACTCAAAAACTAAGCAAGATATTGAGATGCGGTCTGAAAGGTTGAATTCCCCGTGTTTCAATTGAAGGAAACGGTTGGGCCCGCTGATTTAGTTTATGCAGATTAAATTTCATTTGTGCATTCAATGAAGCCCTTTCAAATGTTTGTGTCTCAGAGAAGGTCCAGCCCGTTGATTTTGTTTATAAAAGCGCATACGGCCAGAGACGTAGCGTTGTTTATTGTTCGCTAATTTCACGAACATTATTTTGATAATGGTATATAAGCGTACTTGCGAATTTAGACAGTAATAACGATAAAATTGAGTATAAATATGTGTATTATTAAATTTTTGCCCACAATAATTTGTAGACACTTGAAGAAGTTGAGAAGCCAAAACCTAGTGTTTAGAAACAATGCAAATATTATCATTATACACCAATATTTTACATATTGTAATTATATGTATTTATATTGATAATTTATATAACTTACCGAGATCTGGTTAAGCAGAGAGCCACACCCAGTAATGGGTAAAACGCGTGATGATATATTTATTTATTTTTATTATATTGATAATTTTGTGCCTGTACTTCTACAGAAAGAAGAAGAAATAAAAAGTTTGTTTTATAACTGATAACCAATCATTTCTACCTATTCCATGTACATAAGTCCCGTAAAAAAACTCATTATCATATACGCATCGATTACATGGCAAAAAAATTGAAACCGAAAACGCAAGAAAATATATTTGTATTTAATTTGATACATAACTGTACAATTGGTTTTCATTATAATCATATCAAAATAAAAGTAAAAATAAAAAGTCTTATAAACTAAGTCTGCAATCATGTGATCGCATTGTAGTTGTATATATGAAATTTAAATACTTTATTACAATAAAATATAAAATACGACAAATCAAATAATCACAGTTACGGTTTATGATTAAAGAGCCACATGTGATTCACAAATAAATAAATCATCACACTTTTGACTCATTATTGGGTATGGCCGTAGCAGATTTCGATATATTTATGCGAGTTCAGGTACCAGTCATCAAATCACGCTCTCCCTCCAAAGATGTTTATGGACGGTGAGCAGCGGTAAGTTTTATTATAAGTTTTTGAGCTGTGCCGTTTATAATATTGTTGGCGTTTATTCAGAAAATTTTAACAGCTTCCTTTACAAGGTCTAGTTCAGATTTCGTTAGATTTTCGCGAATTGATATTTTTGAATTCTTAAGAAGTTTTTTAGTATTTTCATTTTAAACCGGAGGGATCGGCATAAAACGATTAAATGTCCCTGTCCCATATAACTACAATGAAATCTATTAGTGCGACTACCACAAATCGCTTAACGATGGTCACAACAGGTACATTTTAAGGGTCGTATTCAGCCTAAAATTATTGTTGTTTTTTCCTATGATTAACCATTTAAAAATTACTAATGCGGATTAAATTATCCAATTAGCAGTTATGTTACTCAATAAGAAGATTAAATATCCTGTACGGAATCAGACTGAGTAATGTAGGTAAATGTTTACATTATGTTTGTATATAATATTTATTATATATTATACTTTTATCTTATGAATAAGGAAATATACTTATTTAAAGATTGTAATGTTTTTGTAAAATGATAATCCGCACACGGCGACATGAAGATCTAATAACATAATGAAAGTGATTAGGCGTACTGATAATAATTTTGAGAGCTTTGTACTAATGTAAAAATAATAATTTAATCTCATTTAATTTCATCATTTAATTTCAATTCGAAATTATTTGGAAAAGGCAAATATCAATAATCTGGTTATCACAAAAATTGCGGATTTGTAGATTTTCTGGTATATTTAATTAAAATATAAGTAAGTAATTAACTTCCCAATTGTACCTTAATCATAATTAATTCTGGTAGAGACTTACCTTCCTAATCTAATTACATTTTCTGATCTTCTTACAAAAAGTGCTTTCTCCCAAAAATGGACGGCTTCGGGCAAAATGGTATTCTGGAACAAATAAAAAATACATTTGCTAAGAAACCAATAAATTAAACTAAAATAAACTTTAAAATACAGTAATAAATTATTTTTGATTTATAACAAATTAATTTGTTGCGTATCAATTATATTTTGTACTCATTTATTTGTAAAACTATATTTAGCAATAAATCAGCATTTAAATTTTTGATAATAATACTAAAATCTGTATAATAACTAATAAATTTCATTACATTAAATATAAATTTTTAATTTCAAAAATCATATACCTATCTGAAGCTTTTTTCTAGAGTTAGATGGAATTCTGTGATAAATATATTTACAAATTCGTGAATTTGTAAATAATAAACAAAATCGCATCAATATTTGTTGATAAATAAACAATATTTTATAAAGTCATTAGTTTCGTTGCGATTCTGTTCATCATTTATAGATTTAAAGATGTACAAAACTTATGAATTTACATAGAATTCCACTATTAATTTCATATAATTCACTTACAGTAGTATTTTGACATAAGCACCTAGTAAACTATAAAATATTATATGAAATCTTTCAACAGGTAGATAAAATTTGTTATTATATCTGCGCTATTTGCTAGTAAGTCTTACTGTGCTTGGTAACTACATATTGTGTTTATTTTTTAGATTTTTATATAGTTGGTATACTAGTATAAGGATTCTTCTTCTTTTGATGACACTATAGCCTACTAGTGTTTGCAGTAATTAAAAGTATAATAAAAATGTTTATCGATTTTGATATAGAATTTCAAGGATATTTCGCTTAATTTATGTGGACAATAACTAAGATTGTAAATAAATCATAATTTATTTTCTGTTTATATGCGTCTAGCAAACCTGAACCCTTTTAATTATACTTAAAATAGGTAAAATATAACATTATCTTTAATGTAATTGTAAAAACAATAAGTAATAAAATTTATTTGCTTTTTGTTTTCATATAATATTTGTTTATTTTTAATCACATTTTCTTTTACGTTGCTGAAGAGATATATAAGTATTATATTGTCCCAAGTTAGGATATTTGACATTTGTCATCGACTTCAACTCAGGCTTTCGGCCTTCGCTTGTGTCTCGCTTTGTCAACTTCACACGCGGGAATAATCGGCTGTTTCCCTCCCTTGATGCATAAAATACTATATGTAGATTTATAAAATGTACCAATAAAAGATAAAAAAGCAAATGTTACGAGGATTATCATGTTTTATTATGAAATAATGCTTTTCTGAACAAGTAATAGTGCTTATACACTTAACTTATGTAACTATGTAAATTAAATGCAAGAATAAATTTTTAGAGGCAAACTATAATATTATAATTTATGTTTAACAAACCGTGAAAGGTGTGTTCAGAAGTGTTCTTTTAAAAAGGTCTGCAAATGTAAAATTGATTCAAATTTGGCCTTTATACAGAAGGTTAATATATGAAATAATTTTACCGTGTCAAACTAGGAAGTGATCAATCAAAAAATAAATTTTGTTTCAAAATATCAAGTGACAAACTTTTAAAATCTTGATTTATGCACATAATTTAAAAATAAAAAGAGATCAATACTAACGTGCTAATAAAAATAATTGTATAATAAATTATATCAAATATATGTATACCATATTTAACTAAAATAAATCTAAAATAAAAAAGAGTTAATATAAATAATTTTAAATCATAAAAAGAAAATAAATTGTTTCATTTATGAGAAGAACATTTCAACAATCAAAAATATAATTTCAAAAGTCTTAAATCTGATATAAAATATAATCTTTTGTAATATATTCACAATAGCATTGTTTGTATTCATAAAAATTTCAACAACTTACATTTATAAGTTCAAAACGCTCCGAGTCCAATCTGAAAAAGAAAAAAAATCCATTTTTAATAAAAACGTAATAAACCGAATAATCCAATCCAAATATATATATTCATAAAATACTAAACAAAAACAAGAAAAAAATACTAAACAAAAACAAGGAAAAAAATACTAATATTTTCCATCGAATCATTTATTATTTATGACAAAGAAAAAAATACCAATATTTGTCATCGAATTATGTATTATTTATGACAAAGAAAAAATATTCTCTAAAAGAAATATATGACGGAATATGTACATAACGTTATGTTAAAAAAATATGTTTACAATAATAAATTATTATTACTGAATTCATTTTCATCAGATGTTTATAATTCTTAGCGTATGTATTGTCTTCGTATGTAATATGCATATTTCCATGATTTACATTGTCATAATTATTTTGAGATACTTAAAACTTAAATAATACAAACAACTCAAATATTCCTTTTGACAACTTACAGAATTTTTTAATATTTTAGATTTTAACATAGAAAGAGATAATAGCTTTTAACCCTGAATTCATTCATATTGATGATCAACAAATAATTTTTCAAGAAAATGACAACTATCGTAAAATAATACTATTGGAATAACAATACTAGATAAAACAAATACCACATTAATAAAAGAAAATAAAAATGCATATGTTTATGTTTTCGATTGTAATTTATTGTTACATTCTAGTTTAGTTTGTTTTTATATTTGCATTCTTTGAATAAAAAATTATAATGTCAAAATACATTTCTTATTTCGGTGAATTCATAATTAACAATAATTGATGCTTTAGTAAGAAAATTTATTTATATATTTCAAATTTTATTTTTATTGTGTATCTGTCACTATTTTTTGGCTTCATTAAACTAGCTTTGTTCTTTTTCAAGTTTTTATTTATCAATCATAAAAAAATAATTAAATTTTAATTATGGTAATTATAAGGTTAAGATTTTATTATTTAACATTAGTATTCATTCCATATCTTAATTCTTTTGTTTAACCTTGTAACTCAAGTAACCGAACAGGTACTAAGTCTATAATTAGACAGATACAATAAAATGCGTCAAATATAAATTTATCTAAATTATAATAAAAATATTGGAATATAATTTTTTATATATTTTCTATTCAAAAGTGGAAAACCCAAGTTTCCAGTTTACAAATTCGACATAGACAGTATAAAATGCATTTTATAATTGATAAATTTAATTGGTAATTAAATAACTGAATTCATGTAAATAAATATGAAATATGTGCTCCTATATTTGAATTAAATGTTTTTTATTTATTTTTTAATCTACATTGCTGACTATTTATCAACCAAATAACCTATATTTAATTTTACGTCAAACGTTTCCATATTAAAGTAATATATTTTTTTTAAATAAATACTTAACAATTGATGTGTGGTATCGAGTCGGCCTGTGGATCTTGAGAACCCTGGTTCGATCCCCACAGCCGGCAAACAATTTTCACCAATTTAAAAAATCTACCCCTGTGGCTCCTCCTCCACTAATATCTTTGGAGGCCGTGATTTGACGGCTGGTAACCGCTCTTCACGCGAAAAAATATATCACTTACCGAGATCTGCTTAGGCAGACTGCCACACCCAGTAATGGGTAAAAGGCGTGATGATATATTTATATTTATTTTTATAACAATTGATGCAATCTATTTTTTTATAAATTATAAATACATTTTATTATTTGACCGCTTCAAGGTCCCAGGTTCAAATTTTCCAACAATAAAATTAGTATCCAAATTAATTTAGAAAAATAATGCTTCAAATAATAAAAGATTTTCATCTTCTACCAATTTTTGTACAAAGAATTTTTTCCTGAAAATAATTCAGGAACGATTGTAAAATAAATAAATAAATACATCCTCACGCCTTTTACCCATTACTGAGTGTAAGTATTGAAACTTGTATATTAACTGCTTATGGGATAGGTGGCCCAGTAGTATCGAGTCAACCTGTGAATTTGAGAACCAGGGTTCGATTCCCACAGCTGACAAACAATTTTCACCAATTTAAATCTACCCCTGTGGCTCTTCCTCCACTAACATCTTTGGGGGCCGTGATTTGGCGGTAGGTAACCGCGCTTAAATATAAATATATCTAACGTTTGCGTGCATCATCAAATTATAAGAAATCTTATTGCGCGTGTAAATGATTTTTATCTCTGGTCATATACATATGTAAGTAGATCATTAAAAACAATTTGTAAGAACAGTAAATGCTTGTTTACGGTTGCTAAGGGTTTACTCCTCTAGTTACGTAATATATATATATATATATATGTTACGTAACTGTTCTCAAGAAATATCCTCTAGATGTAATTCAATATTCTTCATTCAACGTTTTCAAACAAATTATGAACTTAACTTACCGACCGTGCGCATGTGCAAAACAATAAACAACTTAAATATAGAATTTGATTTATTTTTTGATAGATTCAATGTATTTAAATGTAAACAGGTTACGAGTTTTGTAACTTATTAGAACTTCTGTAATTTATTGAGTATCTATATATATTTTTCAAACTTTCAGTTGTATTGTAAATTACTTGATACTATATATTTTTTTGTGTTTTTTGTGTTTCTACTCCATTTCAAAATGATATTTTGTGTATTTTTATACACCCTCTATAATTGGTATTATATATTTTGTAGAGAGGTTCATAAATAAATATCTATTAATTTATTGATCAAGTATTTCTTGGGCAATGGTTACATATAAGGGAACCCCCATGAATGGACAATGGTTACCTAGAAGGGAAACTTAGAAAAGCCCTCTATTCGTCATTGCCTCAAGGCCAACCTAATTATAACAATTGCAGCAATACTGATCCATCAACTTAACAATGAACAACAAAGATATTGATGCACTGACAAATTATTGTGATGAGTCTTGAAGTATAATTTCTGTGATGTTGGAATGACTTATATTTAACACTTTGCACTCCAACCTAAAAACTTATATAGGATACCAATAACTCCAACACTATATTAGTTACAAGTACATGCATATCATGTAAAAACGTCGCAATTACGGCGACAACGGAATGCAAAGGGTTAAAAAATGTTGCAATATATGTCATAATTAACACATTTAATTTCTGAGAAAACTTATTCTAAATAATATTTATTCCAATCCCGAAAAAATATACATTTGTACAACCAATTTTCTTCAATCCACTTTTAGTGAACCTACTGTGAGAGGCTAATGGAGTAATTTATTATATCTTAGGATGGACTATAGTTACTGAAAACAAAACTTGAAAGAAAGTAATGTACCTAATGTGAAGTGAAATTTTCAAACAAATTCGAATTTGCGAATTATAAAATTCTGGATAAATGAGGAAAAGGAAAAATTGAAGTGGTTCATTTTAAGGTCTTTTGGTCCTGATGAGAACCATTCATAAAAATAATTTTAAATGTATGTGAAGAACAGAATTAATCAATGTTAATGTCTACAATTATCACAGTTTTTACTTCCATTATTAAAAAATAAAAATAAATAAAGTTTTTTACCTGTATACGCTATCATCGTACCATAAAAGGATTCGGAGCGGCTGATCAATACTGCGTTTACGCATGATGTGTGTGGACTCTATATGCGAACTGTGTACTACCTGAAAATAAAAATAAAATTGTTATAACAACTGTAAGAGTTATTTAGAGTTATTCTTGAATAAGATTACAAATAACTACTGTAAGGAATCTCATTTAAAGTTAAAAGTTAACTATGCTTGAAAGTTCCACTATACAATATTAATTATTTCATTCTCAACAGTTCGCGGGTGTTCTCATTATGCAGAATATTTTATTATTCAAAAGTATGCAGCAATATTTACATAAATAAATATATCATCACGCCTTTTACCCATTACTGGGTGTGGCATTATGCCCTAGCATATCTCGCTAAGTGATATTTTTCTTCGCGTGAAGTGCGATTAAAGGCCGTCAAATCACAGTCCCCAAAGATGTTAGTGAAGAGGGACCCATAGGAGTAGATTTAATTTGGTGCAAATTGTTTGTAGGTTGTGGGGATCGAATCAGGGTTCTAAAGATTCACATGCCGACTCGATACCACTGAGCCACCTACATTAATATTAATTTGATAATACACAGGGAAGGCCCCACTACGTCACATACACCCAGATCGTTGTTTCCTAAACATGCTTCGAAGAATCGCCCTTTTACTTGAACATAATGCCTAATCCAGGTCAGTATCCCTTAGAGTGAGATCGCGCGAACATTTCTACTTTTAGCTAGACGGAGATAGCCAACTATCCCTCATCATTTGGCTACAAGTTTGGTTGAACTGATCTGTTTCTAGTATTAATTAGTATGCTTAATCGGACTTGAATCTATTATAATCTATAAACATATTTGAGGTATTTCACGCACCCAATAGATCTTGAAAAACATCATTCGTTCATTTATGTTCTTTTCATTACCGTGAAATTCCTTTTATTACAGGAATCAATTTGTAGTGATTTTACTTTACTATTACAACACCTAATCGGAGTCGCAGTAATTAAAAATTGTACCGATCTATTGACCGCTTGAACACACAAGTCTTGCATCCAGGATTTTTTCTTGCCTCAATTGGAAAGGATGGAATTGGAAGACCACACTTATAAATAAAATATATATATAGATATTTCAATCAAGATATGTTTGAATTAATGTAGATGAGTTCTGAAAGTTTATTGCAATCATTAATATGTACTTTATTTATAAAATTTTAAAGAAATAGAAAAGTTCCACAATTATCACATAAATTTAAAGACTACTTAAATTGATTTATTAACTCTTACAAATAGCACATTACTTTCTATTGCTGTACTTGCATTATCAACAGCTACGCTTTTAGCTATAGATTTCTGAAGAAGAAAAACTTAAGAGATATCGCACAATGTTATATACTTTTAATGAGAAAATTTTCTGTTTACATAGTTTTAGGTACATTCTAAAAATTGCTAACGGAAGAAAAATATTGTTTGTATTTTCTAATAAAGAAACGAAAAAGTTATATTTTTATTTTGAGAGAAATAATGAAATTTATTTAATTTTATTAACTTTCTGTTCTTTGAAACAAAATACATGTTCTTTTTCTTCCACAAAATAAACAATGTAGTTTTTTATCTTCTTAGTTGCATACTTTTGAAAATTGTTACAATATTAATTACACTACAGGATGTTTATAAATATATGTATAAAATTTAAATCGGAAATATTACTTGGTAAACTGAAAAAAAGAATATTTTTGAAATTCGCAAAAGTGCAGTTCACATTTTCGCTACCACTAATATGCTAGTTATTTTTTATAATTACATTATTCATATTATTACAAATATCGAGTATATTGCACTTAATTTTCCGAATTTAAAAAAAATTGTTTGTTCCATACTCAATATAAGAAGTTTTGCGGTTTACATTTTTTGCACAAATTTAGAAACACTTTGTATACCTATAAAAATATTTGTAAAAAAATAAGAAAATATAGATACATAATGCAGGTATAAACAATTACATCTATATATTTAAAGCATAAAAATTTATCTAAAATAACTATTTAACAAATCCAATTGTTAACTTATGTATATTTTCAGCTGTTCAGCAAGTTGTTACTAAGAGTTACTAATGTATACCTGACATTTGCTTTTCTTGAAGCAAATATGCAAATGAAATTTCAAATATTTATTCAATTAATGCTGAGAAAAGCACTTCAAGACGATTTCAAAGGTTAAGTGATCTTGGCCATGTGAAGCGCTTTTCATAATAATATTTATTTTAAATTCAACGACCTTATATTGTTAGTGTGAAATTTCTTACGTTACTCTTAACACTAGGATTTAAATATATGTTGAACAGTTAAACTTTTCACTGTTAGTTGCCTTTGTTCTAGTTCCATGAGAAACTACGTGAATACGACTTGCTTGATAACTTTTTAATTTAACAGTAATGCTGCACATATAATAAAATGTGTCGACTGATTTACATGTGAAATTTCATTTTTTACATATTTTAGTTGCAACCTTTTCCAGTTTATTTTCCATGAAAGTAATCAAAGAAGAATATAACTCATTTTCCATGTTAATCGCCTATGGCCTGTTTACAAGTGCCATTTTTTATGATTTTGATTTAAAATTACTTTTTATTTTTCGACAAATCTAATTATAACCAATAATATTTAAAATACATAATTTCTCTGTTTCTCACAACCTATATAGGTACAGATGAGCCTGAAGTAATTTCTCTATTTTATTCCTAATATTATTATAGTGTTAATTGTTTGCAGAAATATTTAATTCCGTAATAATATAATAGCACACGCAATAACATTGTTTTTGCCACAGAATTATATATTACAAAATGTAAGTAATGAAAATATGCGTAAAATTAAACCATTCACAAACTTTCTGTTAAATAATAATATGCAATGCCCCGCTTCTATCAAAACAAATTATTATAAATTATTTTAATTAATAACAAGAAATATCTAGTTTGAGCAACGTTATGGAAAGTTTTATTGTAACCTAAAGTAGTATTAGATATTGTAATAAAAATGGTGTCATCTTCTTTGTCTACGCATATGAATTAAACATAACACACATCCGTTTAAATTAGGATAATGCTAGCCTATAAATTTAACATTATATACAAGCAGTTAAAAAGTTAATAGAGCATTACTTTACTTGTAAGTGTAAGTATGCTAATAAATCAAATTGCATAGGCAGTTTTTTTTAAATGAAATTAATATTTAAATAAATTTTGTATCTAATTAACATTTTAATTTTAAATATATTATTTATGCATAATACGAAAACTTCTTTTTATAGTTACGTAATAACGTATTAATATTATGTGTGGATATATGTAACATTTACTATGGATACAGTAGGTTATTTTAAAAACAAAAAATCAGGTTTTATTATCAAAAATTAAAAAAAAATATATTTGCATATCCTAACGTTTCAACACTTTTTTTATTTTACGTGTGTCAAAAGTATACAGTAAATAAAAATTTTGCTTATTTCAAGGAAAAATATTTACGCATGTATAATTTATTTAAGGTAATTAAGTAAATTTTGCCTAATTTTACAATAAAAAATAAGTATTAATGCAAAAATTATTTTCAATATTTTTTATTAGATTGATCAATATAACTGCATCTTTTACGAAAATTTTAGATTAATGAAGTCTTTTTTATGCGATTTCTATCAACAACGGTAAACTGTAAGTAAATGTTTATTTCTCAAATTTCAAATCACATATTTAAAATTCGCCAAATATTTGGAATTCTTTACAATTTATTTATTTAGAAGAATTTTTGGGCAATAACAATAAAAAAAACTACTGGATTAAAAGTGAGAGGCAAGATATCAAAATAAATATTATTAATCGATATTTGTTCAATAAACATATGAATATGCAAATGTGATTATTCCGTTCATAAAAAAAATATATGACTGTACAAGATTACAGTTATGAATAATCAGTAACAGGTGATTAATGATCAAAATTACAGCTAATTATATATATATATATATATAAAATTTTGCTAAAAACTACTAATGCTCATCTTTATTTCCACTTAACGAAAATGTATTTACACTAACATACATTTTATTGCAAGAAATATCTATTTTTCTTTTTTACTTTTCCTGTAAAATTTATATTGATATGCAATTATATATATAAAAAAGAAAAATGTAAATTTAAATTACGATGGTAACAAAACAACGGTATTAACTTTCTTTAATGCTAATTTTGATTTCATTGAAATTTTACTTTTTTATATATTAAGTGTTTTTCTCTCCTTTGATGCGAAAATATCAAATATTTCTTGTCAATTATTGATAAATACGGAATTAATATTTGAGTTTACAAACTTTTACTGGAGTGCTTAAAACTAAATTCTAATACAATACCGTAAGTTTGCTTGTTATTATACAAAATGTAAATACTGTGGATTATATACATTATACGTAAATCAAATTACAGTTCAAATGTTGATATATCAATTTATTTATAATAAAATGTAGGTAGGTACTTGAATACATAATACTTCAGTTCTGTCAACATATATAAACAAATTATAATCATCTATATTGCACAGATTATATTATAAATTAATATCATATTAACAAGTTATATTGAATAAATGTTTGCATGGGGAATTTGTTATCAATATACAAATATTTTTAAAATTCGTGTTTGCAGATTATATGAGTCAACACAACTATGTTTACCGTAACAGGTGTAAATGATTTTTTAGGTTAAAAGTGTATAATTTTACACTTCTATATATAAGACAGGGAACCGCAAAATAAAGGCATTTTACGAAATAATCAATAAATAGGTTGCTATATCAAGGTTAAAATTCGATTAAAAGTGCAATCATTAGAAAGTACAAAAACAGGGACTATATTAGCACTTGATATTTAACAACAATCTCCAACAATGGGGTAACGACCGTAAGACATACCTCATGTGGTTTAGGATGCACATGCTTGCAATGTTTATGAGCCCATACAGTACTTAAAACACTAGCACAGAGTACATGAATTAGTAACAGACACACATAACACTTCCATTTAACTTTAGGTATCATTTTTTTATATACTACAATACTTCCCGTTCATTATTTGCACTAAGATACGATAAAACAAAGAGTAAACTAAAACACTAACAGCACAACCAAGTTTGTTATCATACCATGTACTTCTGACAACTGACAATTACAGTGGATAGAACCGAAACGAATACGGTTAAAGTAAATATATACCGACTATTCGCATTAACCTCTAACGCTGATTTACCAAAGCTTAAGAGCATCAGCTAGCCGTATACTACTTTCTGTATTCGTACGAGCTCTCTAGTTTTGTTACTCACTGGTAGATGACACTCTCAATGTATAGCAAAATGTAAATCAAATATAATAAAACTCATTTAAAACAAAATTTAATATGACAAGATAACTAATTTTAAACTCTCCATAATGTATAATTTGGCAAAAATTGGGTTATAGTGAAAACAGATAATATTTGTTATTTATTTCAAAATGAAAATATAATCTTGTTCAATTTCAAAATGCATTGTTTAACTAACCTTTTCCAGATTTATTTTGATAAATTACAATTAATTTATTAATATATGAAATTTTATTAATGTACATAACATTTATTTTCATTATTATTACACCAAACGTGTTAAACCTCGAAATAATATCAGTTTATAAGGAATGTTTCTTCTTTTTTGGGACAATATTAAATGATTGTACTTTATTTTATATTACTTATTAATTATATATCGATGTTATGCAACTGTATAAATTCAAATTTATATTTCCCCGCGTGTAAGAGAGAAAACCTTGTAACATCTTCTTTTTCCCAAGCCCCAAGATAGCACCTTTCAAGAGACAGATGTCCGTGCTAGTATCCGATAAATGTGTAACGTGCATGTTTCTGTTTAGTTTGAAAATAACACGAAATAGACGTAGAGTCATGCTGTGGTACAAGTGTGTTACAGAGAAAGTAGCTTGAAATTGCTTTGTCGGTTTAGTGTGCTTTTACATAAATAATTTATTCTTAGACTCTGAAGTTTAAAATCGTTTACGTACTTTCAATTTCTCTTATTATTTATGTATTTTTATCAACAACTAGTGAAAAACCAAAATTTGTGGTAACACTATGTGAAACAAGTTTTATATATTAAAGTAGATATATTCAGTTATTTGTGAGTGTGTTTTTATTTTAACGAATTGATTTGCAAACAAAAGAAAGAATGGATGAAAATGAGCAAGAAATCAAGTCACCCATCAGACGACTCGGATCTACAAGAAAACTTCTCGTCTTCAACAGTGAGTACTCAACATTTAAAATAATTATAAATTTAAACATATATAATCTGACAAAATCATTGAAAAATTTATTTTATTCCTCCAAATTTTGTTATGACAGTTACTTCGGC
The DNA here is from genome assembly GCA_947425015.1 of Pterostichus niger. Classification (NCBI taxonomy): domain Eukaryota; kingdom Metazoa; phylum Arthropoda; class Insecta; order Coleoptera; family Carabidae; genus Pterostichus; species Pterostichus niger. Next base: position 21,798,634 of record OX380347.1, on the reverse strand, counting down.
ATGAGATAAACCCTTCAACATCCATAAAAGTTTGTATACAAATCCATGAAGTATAAAAATATGATATCCGTTGCGATATTTTTAAAACGCCTTATTAATATTCAATGATCAAACATTCAACAAACTGAACAAAATTAAATTTATTTGCATATTTTAGTCCTCAAGCTTCAGTATACATTATAAACTGCCTAGAGAATTTAATCATTGATGTACTGATTGAAATATATTAGCAACAATAATTATTAGTACAACTAAAACAAAAATAATACTCTATACCAAATTAAAGTAGATTTGATTTTTAAATATGCGCTATGCATCATGCTGTTTTATTTATGAATTTTATGAAAATAATAATATACATTCATACGTGAAACTTTTTATTTTATAATTAATGTCTAACGTAACGTAACATATGCATTTTTCTTTATAATACATACTCTTGCCTATAATGATGTCTTCCAATTGATATTATATATGAAATGAAATACTTGCAAATTGATACTCCAATACTTAATGGAATTTATACATACCACAGTTTTGTGAGTAAACATAATTGTTTATCTTTTACATTAGTACAATATACTAAATGTGCAAATGTAATATTTGAAATAAATGCTAGTAGATTGACGGTTAAGAGCAGGTACATGTATAAAAACTAGGATTTAACAGGTTTGAAAGATGCTGAGTAACTTTACTTAATTTTTTATCAGATTTTTACTTGATCAAAAATCGTTACAATATTTTAATAATCATATATTAATCAATTTTGAATGTTTATTAAATAATATTATCGCATATTTAACTAATTTGCACAAACAAATATTACAAAGCTGTTTATAATAAACAAATATGTTCCAGCTCAATATAAGTTATTATAACATACCAGCAAATAATTATATTTGTAAAATGATAATAGTTTAAGTGGTTAAATTATTTGCAACCAAAGAAAATGTGTCAGTTGCCATTGGCTGTGAGTAATGAATCACAAAAACTGTAAACAAAATTTTAAGAGACATGTCGTTATATAATATTTATAGTTCGGTGCATTATAGAGCTATAAATATATTCAAAATAGAGTTTTAACCTTGCTAAGGACGGCTTAACTATAAATTCATTAATATAAAAATCAATAAGTTTATTTCCGAGGTACGTTCTCTTCTACTCCACCCGTGCACCCGTTGTTTGCATTGCTAACCAGACTTCAAGCATAATACAGACAAAAAAAAAATGTGGTAATTTTAAAATGTATCATTTTTTTGGTTTAGTTAGCTTGGCATGCAGAGAAAAATATATAAATATTACATCGCAAACATAATACAAGTAGCGTTGTAGTTATCTCTGTTACCATGGTAACTTCTACAAAATCAACATTTATTTTATATCATATATAATCTAATGTTACAGATATTTGATTTATATTTTAATTAAATATTAATTAAAATTTAAAATATAATAGAAATGATGAGTAGTAAAATTATAAGTATCGCCACTTCATTTCAAGGGCCACCAAGTCCTTTCTGAAGTAATACAGCAGGTAATATGTTTAAATTCTTCACATAAGTACAAATTTATTTGTGCAGTACTTATGCTTATTGGTCTAAGATCACTATTAGAAACAGAGGTTGGTAGCACAAGCTCTGTTTTTGCCTGTTTTAAGAGCAGTGTTTTTGGGTGTTTTAGCTATCTCTAACATGTTAAAACCGTGCTCTTAGAACACACAAAAACAGAGCTTGTGCTGCCAGCCATTGTTTTTAAATTTAGGAAGAGATTTTACCACAGCAATCTTCCAGATGTCATGTACTACATCAGATAGCAGACAAGAGTTTATTAGATGAGTGATTTGAGCTAATAAAGTAGGAAGGACTAACTTTAACATGTTCAAATTTATTTTGTTAATACCCATTGCATGAGATTTAATAATATTAAATAATTTCATTAATTTGTCTTCACTGACAGTTCTGAATGAAAATAAAGAATATAAATATTTAGAACTGTTATAAAAATGCAAAATATATTGAGATAGATCTGGTGTGGTACACATACATATTTACATAATACTCGTTAATATAATTTGTTAGATTTCCAGGCAATGTAATTTTCGGTTTGATATTTATATTAAACTTCTTTACACAAGTTAGTTTTGATATTGTCAATTTTTTGTTGTAAATAAGCTTGCTTTTCAAGTTTCACAGATTTTGTTACGAGGTTACGAAGGGACTTATAATATTCCTAGTGCACAGAACTTTCACGATCGCAACACAAAAATTTATATTGCGGTATTGAATACTTATCTCCATCAACACAATATTTCCGTTATTCCAGTGATATCATAATTATGTATTTGAATAACATCTTTAAATTCATGAAAATGTGCATTTTAAAACCTAACATTTCAATGTGCTATTTATAACATAATCCAGGCCAAAACTGTAACTTAAGCCTAAACAAAATATCAATAACAAAATTGACAAAGTGTACTTATGTATTAATAAATGTAAAGTATGCAGGAATTGTGTGTGCATTTAAATAAATCCGACCTTACAAAAATAATAAAATATTAATTAAATTAGTGAAATAATAATAAATAACAAGAACGACAAGTTTAAAAATTTATTTGGATAGATCATTAAACTATCGCACTGTCGTGAATTTATGAACATTGTTATTACTTTTGATACAAATATTTATTGATAATATTTCCAATTAATAATATTTTATTTGGCAAAATTAATTATTAGTTATACACTGTAATTTGATTAAACAATTACAGTGCATAACGTATGTAATTTCATGAAATACTATTACTTTCAAATTTTGGAAATCAAACCTTTTCTTCTTCAGAATTACCCACTATATTTTTTTTATTTATCTACACTTCTCTATTGATACCATACAATATATGGAAAATGGTCATATTTACAATATAGGATACAACATACGCTAAATCAGTGGGCCAGAAATTCAGCCAAAGTATAGAATTTATCCACGATGAGATGTTTTAGTATTATTTGAAATTAACAAAAATAGATTTCTCTTTTAATATAATAAATGGTTTTAATAATAAATGCAATAAATGCATTTATAATTTATAGAACTGAAATTTTTATTAAAGATATTGAACAAATAATTGTGTCTCAATATATTTTTTTACAAAATACAAGTCAATAAAAAGCCTATAAACTTTTTTAGAACATGAACTATGTTATTATTTTATTTAACAGCAATTATATATATATTATTTTTAATTGCCGATTTTTTCTGATATGTATATGTATATATATAATCAAATGTATTGGTAGTGAAATTAAAATATTTTTAAATTATAAATTAAAATTACATTGTCGTAATTCTACTATGAATTTTAAACTTCAATGTTCAGAATAAAATTTTAAAATCATATCACACAGGATGCTCTTGCTTTTGTGTTACGGGCTAAAAATATATCTGTGTCGTTTCTCATAGTAAATCCCTATAGGCCTGGAATTCCAGATTACTGTCAAGTAGTCGAATGCACAATTTTAATTTGAAAACTTCATTTTCTCAGCATACAATGCTGTAATGAGGATGACGAGTAATTATGATTAATTTTCCGAGTAATTTTCAAGTCCTGTGATTTGAACTGAACTATAGTTTTGGTCTTATCTGAATTCTAATAGAACATTTTTTGATGATTTCTATAATGTTATGACCGTTTTGAAAACTTTGAATTGAAAAATATATTTTAAAAGATTATAAATAATTGAATACATCCTTTTATTTTTAGTTTGTTTTCAACATATTTAAAGTACTGTTAGTAATATTAAAGTTCTACAAGTTAAAAACATGCAAAGCTCTTAAATATTCATCATATTTAGTGTTTATTTTAAACCTTCATTAGACCAATAGCGGCAGTAATATAACTCTGTACAATAATTTATAATATTTTCATTTTTATGTGTACTTTGTTGAATACAGTTTTCATGAAGTATGAAGGTTATTCATATTAATATTGTTGACAATTGATGATGTCAACCTAGTGTTCGCCATCTGGCAGATAAATTTGGAACCTTTCTACCAGATATTGTTTACAAAGTTCTTTATTGCATTTGCCTAGTGTTTCCAGTATTTTCTTTTTATTTTATATAATATACCTAAGTGACTTCAATTTATTGAAATATATTCTTCTTTAACAATGAGTAATGTTCTGGAATTATATGCAAAAATTAGTTTACATGAGTTTCTAAAACCTAATAAAATAAAGAAAAAATGTCATTTGGTAATAAATTGGGAATAAGTGAAAACAGTAGATAAACATTTAATATGAATTTTAAAACTTTTTAAAATATACTAGTTTAATTGTTTTTTTTTTAACAATTTGAGGTTATTTGGTATACACAACTGTATAAAACACAATTATTTATCTTAATTATTAAAATAAATAATTCAAACTTATAGTATGCTCTAATATTTACTAAAAACTAATACTTTAATTAAATAGCACTAGAAAATAAGTAAAAAATATTGAAAAGTTGACAGAATGCTACGCTTCCACAATATAAAAAACCATACAATATCGGGTAATTGCTGCTTGGCGTCACCAATTGAAAGCATGTGTAATTTAAATAAATATTTTAATCATGTGGTTTTCTGTTGTGATGAAATGTTAACTATAACATTACTGTTACTTTTTAATGTTGCACATTTAATACGTAAATAATTATAATCAACAAGTACCTATACTAGATTTCTTCCTTTATTTTATCATAGGTAGGTACTCGAAATTATTATTTCTAATTTCGGGAAGACCGAGCTCGCTCGAAGAGTGATAAACTGTAATAATGTTTTGCAATACATTCAAAGCCGGCATTTTGTGAAGATCTTTTCAAGAAGAAAGGCATTTCTTTGACCTGCTAATGCGTCTTTCATTTATTTATTTATTTGATACTATGCACAACTTTAACTTGATCTACAGCTACGGTAGAATTCGCACCACTCTGGCACCACATCAGTATTATCCAGTGAGCAACGATTGTCAGTTCTCTTTCTTATCAATATGAAGTATCAATTATATAATATTCAATTGTAATCTGAGTTCTACAATTTTATAATTATATTGTTTTTTGCCACCTAATACACATTTTTTTGTACTTATTATCTATATTTTACTTAGTTGTATATTTAATTTCGCACAAAATCTATCAAAAGGCACTCCTATGACTGATATTTATCAATCAAAAACAGTTTCAAATTAATCGGATATAGACTGTAGACTGACCGTGATTATATATATAAACATATCTCACTTATCCAAATAGTATATAGGATTCCGAAATATTCTATAATCATAAAAAATAAGGGCATATAAATGATTGATTACTACATTGCCAGTTTGGTATTCCTTTCCCGTACATTTTACACAACTTACAGATACGAATATTGCAACTGCTTGCAATTTATGACTAACTGATTTCTCGCTCAGTATGTCCTCTAAAAAGGCATTTTTTTTTAGCAACTATTAATAAACATTTCGTTATTAATTGCGAGCACTGATGACGTAATGATGTCTAGTTGTGCATTATGATTAATTATGTTATTAATATAATAACACATGTTTTGTATTTTTCATTGCAGTTTCATTATTGTTGTATTATTTGCTTGTGATTAAGCACGAGTAAAACCAAAGAATGTAGAAATTTTTAGTTTTTATTTTATTTAAGTTGGTATTATTGGGTAAAACTAAATCTTTTAAAATCGCGTAAATCCAAAACCTACGTATCTACATCTAGTTATTAAGATATTAAAGTTCAAACCTTAGTAAATTTTCAAACTTCAAATTAGTGATAAAAATTTTGGTGCAGTAGTCATATTTTTGTTCACTGAACAATTCGAGGTTTTAAATGAATACTTTATTTTGTAAATGTAAACAACATCTGGAAAACGAAACTATTTTTTCGTGATTTTTTTCTTTGTTTAGACGCTTACATTTGAATCGTTATATATTCCTTTATTTTTTATTACACATCTGTGATGAACACATTAAATAATCAGATTGAATCTTTAATATGTTTTTTAATTTTATAAATATTCGGAATTATCGTTTCTTAAAACTGAATTAATATTTTGTTCTGGCTTCAAATAAGAATAAATACTTGTATAACTTTTTTAATCATCATTAAAGTATTTCCTTTCCGTACATTAACTTTTACTTTTCACAAACCACTAGTATTATTTATAATTTCCCATGAAAGAAAGTTACATGCAAGTTTTTTTTGTTTTTCTGTTTTCCGGTTTGAGAGATCAGATTACTAATAAAGAAACGAATAGATGATAGAAAAGATGATTAACTTCGAAATTTGAGAATATTTCGGAAAAAAACTACAAACATATGTTTTCAATTCTACGAAATGCATAGATATCTGTTTAGTTTGGCGTCTGTCTGTTCCAATGGTGAACTTAAATCAGCGTGAGAAAAAAATTATTCTCATAAAAAAAATATTATAAACACGACTTTGTTCTTGAGATTTTTAAGGTTAGATCTACATGTTAAATTTCACTCTAAACAAATTTAAATGATCTGGTGAGTGTAATGTCTGTAGTTATGATAAAAAATACAGAATTTATTTTTAAACTTTCTTTTTTGGTATTGTGGCATTGAAGCATTAGATTGACTCGACAATAGATCAAAGATATTATAAGCTTAGCTATCATAAAAAATTTCATTTCAAATAAAGAAAAAGATTTTTTACACAAATACACAAAAAGTTGTCATATATTAACAATATTGCTTCCAGTTTAAAAATAAAAATATCGGAAAACGTTTTAATTTCTTTGGTTAAAAATTTATTTCAGTGAAAAGTATTTTATTCTTTTCCCCATGAATGAAGTACGATGAAATGAGTATGGTGAATTGGGTAATTAATTACAGGAAACAAATTTCAAGAATGTATTAGATTTTAAGCTACAGCTGCATAAATATTTTAACGATATAAACAAAAAGTGTTATAACATGTTCCAACTGTATTCCGAAAATTAAACTAAAAATTTGAGAATAGATTTAGTTCAAATAAAAAACTTTTGAATAATGGCTGACTTTAGTTTTTGAAAATCGTTCACTTCATTAATCGTTCATTGAATTTAGGATGCAATCTGTTATCGTTTGATGCTTTTTATTCATGAACGCTTAGTAATAAGGAAATTGGCAGTTAGTAATCGTCTACCAGCCTTCACTCTGGAGCTATTCGTGCAGATAATTCAACCCCGACTTCTCTGAACCGGCTACAATTGGCTTGTGTCAGTGGACTATCTGATGTGATCAGCAGTCAGTACATTGTTAATTGACAAGTTAAAATTCAGAGAAGAATTTTATTAATTTTCACGGTTCTTAAAAGAAGCAATTCACGGAATAATAAAAGTTGTGTTTAAACAACTGACCTCTTTTTAGTCATTTATTAGGAGAAATAATATTTTAATTTGGCATCACAGACGTCAAACATATTTTTTATAATAATAAAATGTTTATACTCATTTCTCAGGGTAGCAGTTCTAGTTTCTGTAAATATTAATTCTCTTATGCTCAGACAGATACCTTAATTTAATTAAATTCTGAATCATTTCACAGACATGTCACCTAAACCTAAATATAAAGAGTATTTATTTGAAAGAGTTATAATAAACTGCTTTAAATGTCAACTCGAACAATTTATATAAAGCGCACAGTTCTATTCTTATCAGATTCTCTATTTTAAGACAAATATGATTTTTCTAATTTCAAAATTGATCAGTGCACTCAAATAGTTGATTTTGACGATCCTCTGTTTCATTCTTTTTGTATTTATTAAAAATTAAAAAAGTAGATATTTTGCCGTATATTATTTTGCGTGAAGTTAAGAAAATTATTTGTACATTTTGACAGTTGAGTGGCGTTAGTTTTGCTCAACCGATATCACAAGCTTGGAATGTTTTAGAACCACTTGAAATTATAGGGAAGAATTGCACTTATCAACAATGTTAAAGTTTATTTTATTATTGTTCACGTTCTCTTTGGTCAGGCTATAACTACTGTCACACAACCTTTTGTGTTTTATGTATTCATTCTAAATGGGGTCGTTTCTTCCTTGTGTTTTCTTTTCGGTCTTGTGATCTAATCTTGATGTTGTGACCGATGTTGATGCGTTAAAGGTGGCTTGGTTTAGTAGGTTTGTTTGAAACTTTCTTGGGTTTATTTTTATTTTGTTTATTTATGTTGAATATTTTTAAGTTTAGCAAATGGTTAACCTTGAATTATTCGATGGCGATTTACATTTATTTTAAATTCTGGGTGCAGCAGAATATAAATTTTATTTTATTTTTAAATACGTCTAGCTATATTGTACCTGTAGCCATTTACTATACATTTTTTTTTCTATATTTTTATTTCGGCTCGCTGTTGGGATCTCGAAAATCATAAGAGGTAATATATAATTTGAATGGTATTTTATTTTCCTAAATAACATAAAAGAAAACGTGAAATTGGCGATTTTTTTCCGTCGATTTAATTCGAAAATGTTGAAAAGGAAAAAATATTCAATTACCAAGTGTAAGAATCCATTGATATCGCCAAGTATTTTTTTTGCTGTACATTTATATAAAATTAATATATCTATTTTTAAATATTTCGTATAAAAAATCATAAAATTATGTTTAACCTGGCAAAGGTATAAGTAGCAATCGAAAATATTTTATAATATATGATGTAATAAATATCTACATACCTATTATCATTAATCAATCTAGATATATATTTTTTTCATCTATTTTCTTTTCTAGATTAAAAAATAGATAGTTATTTTTATCGTATCAATTTGGCGGTAGATAGTTAGGGTATAATTTGTTTATAGATACTAATTGGCACAACAGGTATATAATCCTAACTACTAAATTACAGGGGTCCGGACTCACCGAGTCGCAGTCTGAGTTCATATAATAAAGATTATATTATTATTAGAGATTATAGTTGTAATTTTATAAATCCTAATCTATGCACCACCTCATTTTTATTGTAATATCTTGTTATACTATTAATTACACAGTGTACACAAATTACTCGCATGGATTAAGCTTGTACAAAAGAGCTATTTACCACCCTAAATTTACAGTAAATTTACTGGACTTTTACACAAATTATCAAGGGGTAAAGCTCGGGTATTAAATTTTATATTAGAATAGGATATTTTAGAGAATATACAGCAGGTATGTTTCACCTGAAATTTGTCTTTTATTGTAAGAACAGAATCGTGAGAAACCTCTTGATAAATTTCTACGCACTTTGCGGAATTTGAATCCTCTCTATATGCATTATATCAGTGCATCTCATATGGTTAGTTTCCCATCTGTTTTATTTCTTGATCTGGTGGAATGTCAATTCATTAGTAAATATCACTGTATGACATTTTAAAGTTCTGTCAGTTCCTTTTCGTAAATTAATTTCGATAAATTTAAGTTCATTTATATTTGCATATTTTGAATTTAAATATTCAACATTGTTTACAATAGGCATCTGTATTTTATCTTTCAAGTTCTAATAATTTATCTTAATAATATTATTTTTTATATACAATCTAAAGTATTTATATTAATTTTGATAAAAGAGTAGCTGACAGATACAGATTTACTTACCAATTAAAAAATATTCTCTAGAATCTAGACAGCTTTTTTATGAAATAAATTATTGCATGACGGTAAACAAATTGGACTGTAGAAATAAAATCAGATTATAAATCAAAGTCGCCAACAATAAATTTTACTAAAATCTCTGAAACCGTTCTTTTAGTCTTACTGCCATTTTATTTCAATATGGTTGACTACTGGACAATTACGTCCTTGAATTTGATCCGTTTGTAATTTATTTTGTTGGTATCATTTATATTTTTAGTTTTTCTGAAGAAACAGCATCGTATTTCATTTGTAGATAATTGTTATACCTTTTGACAAACGTTTAGCTTATAGTTTAAGTTGGACAAAGATAGATCTACTCTCTAAATTCCATGAAAATCAGCTAACCCTTTCTAATTTAAATAGATTTTTATTAGACTGATGAAAATCATAACTTTAATATTCTATTCATGCTTTTATCTACCTATCTATCTTAGATATAGGAAATAGAAACATTAAAAAATAACTATTGTAGTGTTGCTAAAACGTATTTTATTTTAAACTTAAAATATCTAATGTGTTAGTGATGCAACGGACTATTGGGACTCACGTCCAAAGAAAAAATATTATTTTTATCTCGGATGTTTTCCTTTCTGAAATATTTTCGGTAATCATTATCACATTATTAAAATAATTTATGCGAAGACTAAAATTAACAAAAATTCCAGAAATGTATTCTTGAATCCACCCTGTAAAAGTAATCTATTATCTGAACGTTCAAGATGTGCATACATCAATGAAAACAAAGTTTAAAAATAGTCCGTCGTATATTCCAAAATTAGACAAGGTTTTTTCCTGTGTGAACCGAAGGTTCGCAGTTGTGTTTAACTGGGGCGGGTTGTTGCTGTCATTCGCCGTCACTGGAAATAAAAATGTCTGCTTTTGTATACGAGTTGAGTACTCATAAAAAGCAATTCATGATTTTATGATTGGAATCTGGACCTTATTTTTGTTTTTATGTATTTCATTATTTTAATAAGGACTTTTGCTATTTCCGGATATAAAAAATTAATTATATCTATCATTTAGAATTTGTATTTAATAATGTCAAATGTTATACACTACAAAAATATGATTTATTACTCGTATTGTTTATTGTTTTTTATTCATTTCATCGTAAATATTTTGATACAAATACAAACATCGTCTGAAATCCTACATAAAAAACTGCATAGAGAATGTGCTATTCAAAATAATTTATTATTGCATATAAATAAAGTTCCATAATTTATGAAATGAGAAGCCATATTTTTCATATTTCTTTTGTGTATATGAATTAATTGTCAAAGGCTTTATTGATGAAATAATTGAAGCATTTTGCTAGTTAAACTCTCTAACAATGTTTTGTCATATTTGCATTTTTGTCTGCAATCATTCAAGGTTCGTGATTTGAACTGATGACAACATGAACAAAAAATATTAGGTACATCTGACAGAATGCGCCACCTAATAAAGGGTAAAATGATATGATGATATATTTGTAATAATTGTACATTTTTAATTTATGTTTATCATCCTTGGAATGTCGTGATATATAATTATGCAGAAATCAGCAATGTTGTATATTAGAAAATTATGTGTCAGTAGGTACGTATGGTCGATTTTATATTTGTAGAAGATACGTAATTATTGTGGAGATTTAACAGAAGTTGCCAAATCAAATTGCCTGTAAATAATAACAAAGTCAAAATTTGAAATTTATTTCATTGTTGTAACAAAACACAATTTGTATTCCATTGCCGTTATTTTGTGTTGTGGATCAATTTTTTTTAGCTGAATAAGATAGTATGACATCGTTATGTAATTACAATGATACAGTTCTTTTTCTAAATGAAGGATATTCTTGTCAAAGTATATTTCAAGTATAACATACATACGATTATGTGAAGTGATGGTAACTGAAATTTCGTGCGTCAGTATGTCCCTACATATATAAATAAACTATCCAAATAAAAATATAGTAATTTCGAAATACCTATAGCCCGTGTATACATGTTTATGAATGCAGTGGTGTAGTTTTAGAATAACAGAGGGATATACCTACCTACTTTTAAAGATTTAAATTTTTGTTTACAAATAGCCCTACTAAAAAAGCTCGAGCGACGCCACTGATGGATTATTTAGTAAAATAAGAATGTTCAGTGTATAGTATCTTCGCAAATAAAAAAGCACCAGGACTAGGAGCCGACGGTATATGTGTGGATTTTTGTTGTGTGTGAAGACCCAAAGAAGTGCAGAAGAGATTAAACAACAGCCAGTGTTGCCAGACGAATTTTTTTATAAAAGCTGGAGAAACAATACCAAAAAACTGGAAAGCAGCGTATTAAAAAATTGGATTAATAGAAATTTATGTATTTTTAGTATTTGGGAAAGGCGATTTGAATATTATGCGTATTTAAATGATATAAAATAAAATATTAAATTTAGTATGCACAAAGTTATAGGTGTTAAAAGTAATATAAAAGGCGTATAAAGTAAATTTATATATAAATATCAACAAAATAATAGATTAAGAATATATATTTATTACTGGACAATGGTATACCGGTATATAGTATAAAAACAAAATCACTACAGTAAATTTTCGACGTATAGTGTGTATATATTTTATCATATGAAGATGATAATAAAGTAAAATTTATATCAGCATGATCGAGAAAATTTAAATATTCTGGGAAAAATTGGAGAAATTCAGCAAAAGCTCAGCTTCTAACAACTCTGCCTGCAGCATTATGTTACAAATTACCAACAGTGACAAAAACAATATCGCTAAAGTAAATTTAATTTTACAATTTATAAATATTTTCAGTTGATTTTATCATATGGAGCAGGTATTCATATGAAATATTAATCTACTGCAAAATGCTGGTAAGCTGGAGAAATTCAGCAAAAGCTGAGTTTCTAACAACTCTGCCTGTAGCACTATGTTACAAATTACCAAAAGGGACAAAAACAATATCACTAAAGTAAATTTAATTTTAAAATTTATAAATATTTTGATTTGATTCAATCATATGCAGCAGGTATTCATATGACTACAAAATGCTGGAAAGCTGGAGAAATTCAGCAAAAGCTGAGTTTCTGGCAACACTGACAATAGCAAACGACAACGTCAGCGAGCGCCAAGCAGTTCATGAGCACTAGGAGCCGGTTGCGCATGCGCTGTAGTCGATCTGCACCGGCACGCCGGCACTTACACTATAGCTTTCTCTGTCGCACACTTCCCACGCCATCGCGCACATCCTCTCTCTACTCTCCCGCTACCGCTATCCTCTGTCCGCCAAACCGATCGGCATCAACGTACGCGCGCTGACATCCGAGAACAAAAACGAGAAGAATCTCCGCCGAAAGCAAGCTAGAGCCAGCCGCCAGTCCGCCAGTCCGCCAGTCCGCACTCTACCACTCGACATTCTGTGATCGCAGCTTTGCTGGTCGCTGCCATTGCCGCTAGCTGTAACTTGACAGCCACCAACAGCAACAGTGATGTTCGAGTGGATCTGAACAGAAGATCGCTAGTTGCTTCGCACTTGCAGTTGCGTCCGACACCGGACGTAGTTCTGTTAAAATTAGAATCCACGTGTATTATTCTCGGTTGTTGCTTGTCGGTTCAAATTGTCGTAGTGTCTACCAAGTATTGCTAGTGAGTGCTCGTGTTTTCTGTTTTTGTTCGTTGTTTTGTGACAATGTGATTGATTTTTGAATCGGAGGACTCGAATTCGAATAATGTTCCAGTGTATAATCCAGCAGAGGAACGGATGGATCCACGCTCAGAATCCAGAAACGAAAGATGTGTTTCCAGGTGTGTTGTCACTTAACAATTGTTGATGTTGGTCGGTAATGGTAGGGTTCGTGATGGTAGGATCGTTAAGTTGTATCGCCGCCCCTACGCCGTTCAGCTGCTTGTCGTTTCCGCACCACTGCGCATGTCTACCCCTAAATCTACGCCCTGTGGCATTGGCGCATGAATGGATTGTACTGTACCCACTGTCGTATCCCGCATCCCGTCTTCAGCGAACGTTCAGCTTTCAACTGCTTACGCGGTAGACGAGGGATATTTGCCACTAAGGGTGTGGAATCGATTTGTGGAAATGAAATATATACATATTGGGCGTAGAATTGAAATATGTTACATAGAAAATACAATGATATTTTTTTAAATATGATGACTGTTAATACAAAAAAATGTTAAGTATTAAAAACTGCATCTAATGAGTATTTAATTGTTTTTTATACAAGAGTAACAAGTAAACGAAAAATGGCGTTTATAAGGAAAATTTGGGATTTGACAGTTACTGAAATATCAACGTCAAATGGTTATTTTGTTTAGTAACAAGTAGATACTCATTAGATACAATTTTTAATACTTAACATTTTTTTGTATTTACACTTTTGGTCTAATATAATTAGAGAAGCAACAATCATCATATTAAGAAAATACCATTATATTTTCCGTTACATATCATTAAATTTATATATTTAAGATCTTTATTATATCTGTCCATATTTAAAAAATAAATATTATGTACGTAATTTCAGTGGAAACTGAGGGGCCGCGAAAAATAATTGAAAAATTTGAGAGTCGGCGATGATAAAAAGGTTAAGAACCGCTGGTGTAGATGATATAAACAATATAGGAAAAAAAATTCTATTGTCATTTTTTTCCGGTATGTTGCGATAAGATTATATTTACAGTTAGACATAAAAAGAAAAATACTTAAATCCATAAATTAAAAAAAAATTGTATAAATCCTAATAAAGCATATTTATTTTACAAATTTTTATAAAATAATTTAATTTATTGTATGTTACTTTTATTACTTAATAAAAAGTTATTGAATAAAAATAAATATATATATTATTATGCCTTCTACCCATTACTGGGTGTGGCAGTCCTCCATAGCAGATCTCGGTAGTTGATATATTTATGTGCGAGAAGTGCATTAGCCGTCAAATAACGGTCCTCAAAGTGGTGAGGGAGCCACAGGGGTAATTTTACTGTGCTGGGTATCAAATTAATATTTTAGTTTCTATATACAGCAATATAAAAAAAATACCAGTGTCATCGAAGTAAAATTGTCTCGGTAATATGAAAATTCGTTTTGATTTACAATGTAACAATAATAAATAATCTTTATTGACACCTAAGTCAAAGGCGAATATGTTCGGTTTCAGATATTTTTACCTATTTCTTTCTACTGAGGCGAGGAATAAATAATTTCGCGTAATATCGCAAATAGCGTGTCGAATTAATTTTAATTTTTTATTTATTGTGAAATTCTATCATCTTTGGTCATTTTAAACGAAATTAAAAACAAAAACATTTGCTACTTGTTTATTTTATACTGCAAAAAAACCTAATCCCAATTACAATGTAAGTGACCTACAGTCTATAGCAGACACCAAAGCATTCTGACACAGTTCTATTTTTTATTGTTAGCGGAATCGAGTTGCAACAATTTCTGTTTATAACATTTTTTTACTAGTTGAAAAATGAATGGTTATTATACAAAAGATTTTAACATAATTCTGTTGTTAAAAGCGAAAATACATTTGGAAATACTACATGCAGTCAATTATCTGATGTTGTCTAATTATTAATATATTAGAAATAACTATGAAACTAGATGTACTAACAATGTTTCCTTAAGGTAAAACATCCTTAATTTTGCGAATTTTGAAAAAATAAAGTAAGTCATATAATATATACCGTTTTTCTTGAAGTATGAAAACATCCTTGTATAATAAAATATCCTGATTATTGATTAAAAGTTTACGAGTTGTTGACACGTAAATAATTTTTCTGTTAATAATAAACGATGTACTGTCCATAATAAGCAGACAACATGAGTATTTACATGAATAAATAATTATAATTATAGGTAGTATCTATTGGTAGTTTCGACTTGTAATATTTTCATTCATGTTTGTCTGGAAAAATATACAGAAAAAAAATTAGTTTCAGAATAAATAAAAAACAGAATGGATTTTATTAATTACATGCCACTATTTCATATTTAATCAGCTGTAAGACTGTTGTGTACTTAGTATTTTAGCACTGTAGGTAATTACGCGCTGTGTATGGATTATAATTACACAAGTATGTAATTAATAACATACAGAGGCGCTTTTGTGATACAAATATAGATTTTAAATAAATAACCTACCCGCAATAACAATAATTGTAGATTTTTTTTAAATAGTAGCAACAGTTTTTAAGGTGAATCATACGCCTAATTGGGCCTGAAGTTGAAACATAAACTTTGAACTTTCTGAAGCAAGATATTGTTATAAATAAGACATATTCATATATATATATATATATATATATATATATATATATATATATATATATATATATATATAAAAATAAAAAGCGCGTTTTTGTCAAATTGTCTACTTCAAATAGAATAAAAATTTTCTGAAATGTAGATATTTAAAATGATTGATTTTTATCATCCTTTCTACCAGATTTTTGCGAAATTAAATAAAAATTTTAATTCCAATTACTTGAAAATGCATTTCGTGTTATATTTGTTATAGTTTCAGTGATTAATTTCAAAAATATTTATGACACCAGACCTCAGATCTAAATTATTGTGTTGTTTATAAACATTTTCATTTATATTCTTGAGAAAAAAATCGAATGTTATGATACGAGAAACAAAAAGAATAAAAGTCAATCTGTTTTTCGGAAGAATGACTAAAGCAGATGTTCTTGACGACTTCTAGTGTAATATATTTAATAAATTGTTTGAAAATAATTTCTTTGGACAAATGTTGAATTTACTGACAGATATATAAGCATTATTAATCTCAAAGGATTTCAGTGTTAAATAACTGTCATGATTTCATAAATGCATATTTATTATAAATAAAGATTTAAAAACATCTATATTTGTTTATCTTTTAACTACATCTTTTGATGTCAGTTGCGAAAATAGTCAAATATTGTTATACTTTGAAATATTTAATAATAGGAAACGCAATTTGAATATAAATGATGAATGTATATTTGGATGTATTTTCTTATGATTCATTTTCCACTTTTAACCTAGTTCCAAGAAAAAGGAATGTAAAAAGAATATTTTAAATTTATTTCCTTTGCAGAAGTTTTCAATATATTTAGATTCAACATTCAAAACATAACACGGATTTTTAAATTTCACATATAATAGGTGAGAAAGTATTTTATAAATATTTCTTTATATAGAATTATAATGATAAACAAAATATAAACTTGAACTATGATAATTAAATTGATAGGAAAGTATTGAATTGTATTGATTAAAGTGAAAATTTAGTTTTTTGAATTTTGTTTTAAGCATTTTACTTGTTAAACAAATACGAGATGAATTTTTAATTTCATGATTAAAAAAGAAAAACCTAATAACTGTAACATTTCAAAATTAAATAACTTTATTCGGTACATTGAAACATGTTTTCAATATTGACAGCGTTCATTTATGTACAACAAAATATTAATAACAATAAAACAAAATAAATTTTAATTTTAGGAACACAAGGAAGATTTCAAATTCAAGCACGGTTGTACAAAACTGGCAATTTATGTCGTTAAAATCGAAAATTAATTTGTTTACAACACTCACGTTTTCAAACTCACTATTTGATGATTTCCGATTCTCTAATCGCGGAAGCACGCATACTATCATATGCCACACAGATTTTAATGCCATTATAGATTTTCCGAACATGGATGGGTGACAGCTGTGACAAGATAATTTCTAACCTCAACTTTTGTTCCTAGCAAGGTCATAATGTAATTAGTTGCTTTGTTTTTATTTTTCTGTCTTTTTAGTTTTAGTTTGATTTGGTCGACCTGGTCATTGACCAGACAAAGCAGTTTTTGAGCTTGAATCTTGCGCAACAATTGTTTATACTTACAAATTATATTGTGATATTTGTTGTTACGTAATGGTGTAATTTAAAATAAATAAAAACAGTTTCACGCTATTTCTCCATTTAAAAGAAATTAGAAATATTTTCTAAAACGAACTGTAATAAGTTGTATTACGTATAGCGGGTACCACAAATACATTGTAATCGTCGAATGGAAACAGAGAGCAGTTTTTGAGCTTGAATCGTGTGCACAAATTGTTTATTCTAACAAATTATATTGTGATAGTTGTTGTTATGTAATGGTGTAATTTAAAATAAATAAAAATACTTTCACGCTAATTCTCGGCATATATAAAAAACAGCTATTTTCTAAAACTAACTGTAATAAGTTGTATTACGTATAGCGGGTGGCACAAATAAGTTGTAGTCGATAGAGCTTAAATGCTTTATTTTTGCCTGTTTTAAAAGTAGTGTTTTTGGAAGTTTTAGCTTATCTAACATGTTAAAACCGTGCTCTTAAACACCCAAAAACAAAGTTTACTGTTCGAGCCATAGAGTAGACAATCTAATTTGGCTTATTAAAAAATAATGAAGTTTTAATTTGCACTGATATACTAAGGGTTGAAATTCGAGGAAGATTGTTTACTTATTATGTAATAGAGACCATAAAGCAGAAAATGTAAATGAACTCAATGTTTCTATAAAATAGTAAGTTATCAACCCTGGTATCGTGCTATGACTCACTATCCCTTATAAATCCTTAATATACTAGTGCAAATTAAAACTTCATTATTTTTATAAGAGGTCAAATTAGATTGTCTACTCAATATCGCCATAAAATAATAAGTAAACACTCTCCCTGAACAATCGTGGTATAAGCGACGAATCCGTGTGGTCATGCGATTTAATAAAGTCACAGCTAATAGTATTGAATGGAAAATCTTTAAATAACGCAATAAATTTGGGTAAAATAGCAACCTACAAGGTAGTAACTAATAACTGTAACCATCTATAATTCTCAAGCACTGACTTACTGATTTGCTTAATCGCCTGTATAACATATAATGAATTACAACATAAGGATTGAAATTCACATGTTGGACAGGGTAGCGGGCAACAGCATATTAGTGTTTACTTTTACTTTCAGGAAGAGATTCACTGCACAATTTAAATTGGCCATTTAAAAAAATACTGAAATTTGAATTTTTACTGTTGTTAAACTTAAAGTGAAATTCAAATCTTTTACGGGATAGCAGGCAACAACATCATACAAAGGTTATTCGGGAAGGATGTTTACATACACTTTTTTTTTTAATATTCAGTAGACCATCTAAAGTAGCTTTAGTGGGCTACAGCATCATGCTAGAGTTGTGAAGGAATTTTATAAATACATTGCTTTAAAAAAAAATTCAAATTTTAATTTGCACTGTTATACTAAGGGTTGAAATTCAGGACTCCTACGTAGTATTGGGCCACAACATAATACTAGCGTTATTTTATGGAGATATTGAGTAGATAATTTAAAATAATAGTAATATTTTATTGATAATTTTGACCTCTACAGATGATAAATCACAAACATGTAGATAAGAGAGATTATAACAAATTAACATCAAGAAAAATTCTTATAAGCACATTCCTATCGATTATTAATCGTATTTAATCTTGTAGATAACGATTACGACTAATCGCTAATATCTCGATAATCTGTGATTACGATTAATCGGTAAAAGCTCGATAATTTGCGATTACGATTAATCGGTGCTAGCTCCATAATATGCGATTATGATTAATCAGTAATAGCTCCATAATCTGCGATTACGATTAATCTCTAATAGCTCCATAATCTGCGATTACGTTTAATGTTAATCGTAATCGTTCATCACATATATATATATATATATATATATATATATAATGAATAAACAGGTAAGCAATAGTACAAGATACTTAAAAGAGAGTTAAATTATATTTATGTATTGTTGAAGTATACATTTAAATATATTAAATACAATTTAAAAATTTGCTATAAGACAGGCTTAATTATTTTTAGATAAAATTACTATTCCGTTTTTGGGAAAAATAAAAAAATTCAGTAACATACTATTTTGTAGTAGTTAACTAGTTACTATATTGTAAACAAAATACTATCACAAACTACAACTAGGTACAGAAATCACGTACTGTTGATCGTAAAAGTAAGATTGTTCGTGGTACAGTAAATTTATAAATATATTACTTTTTACCTGAACGCAATTATTTGTTTTCTATTCTTAACAATATGATACAATTGTAATTATATTTTAAAATATGCTAATTATAGAATTATATTAATATTTATTACGTAATTGATAACATATCGATATAGAAACGTCACCTTGTTTATTTTAAAATTATGAGAATATCTGTAATTTGAATACACATTTATTTGTTTTTATCGGACATTATAAAATTGAAATTCAAGCATTTGAATTTTAAACTAGTATCCGTGATGAAACTTGCTCACGCATGCATAATTTTTTTCCTTCACTGACTTTGAAAATGGGACCTGCTCTATTTCCATGAGGCCATTATTCAAAATCGTAAATATCTGTACAATCATACAAATGAACATTGTTTGTAAACAGTAATTTCTGTTCTCATTAAAATTCTTTCTGTTTTTTGTAACGTGAAGATGCAATTTACATTTACTATAATTGCTGTTAGAAAGTTTCGATGCATCCATATGATTTTCCCTTCTTATTTATTAAAGGTAATTGTTGAAATTTATTTTACATTTTTTTTTAATAAATACATTTATAATATTTAGTTGAATGTAAAGTAAAACAGTGTACATACTTATTAGAAGTGACAAATACTTTCTCCAATAATATAGGTTAATTAATTAATATGTATGTAAAATACCAGCTGTATACCAGAATATTTTATACAATTATAGTTAGAAGAAAATATAACTTGTTTTAATAATAAAATAAAATTTAAAGACAATTAATTTCGTCTTTGTTGTTTTTTATAACTTGTTTTATTTTAACGCTAACTAATTTATCTTCTCTTATTTACAGCGCTTCCAAAATTATTTCTAGTTGTTAATATCTCTTATTTATCTATGATGTATTTTTAAGTAAAACTTATTTATTTAAATTTATGACTACAATATACTTTCTTTATTTTATAACAACGTATAAAATGAACACTGTTATATTTGCAAGCTTTGTTATCAGATAGGCTAGTGTAAACAAAATTCAATTTTGTGTCCAAATACAATGAATGCCCTTTTTGAATTCAATGATTTTTAATGCATTTAAAAATGCACATATCTAGCTTTGTTTGTCATTAGCCTTGATAAAAAACTGACTACCGGAAATGACGAAAAGACGATAAAATTATCGTTGTCGCTACATATGTAATATAAAATAAATATTTTCACATTTGTTACATGTAAAGAAAAATTGAATCATAGTGAATGAAGGGGGGGAAGAAGAAATGAGTTATCAAAATTTATTTCCCTGATTATAATTCTTCGCATTAGTTTGAAGATACTCTTTGATCAATTATAAGCTTTGTATAATTTGTTAGTGAGACACCATTGTTAACAGTTAGTGATTTGATAATGCCTTCTTATCAAGGTACTTCTAAATCTGGGACAAATTTACACGCTGGTATGTATATTTTAGTTATTTTTTTTAATAAACAGATGAGCATTTGTTCTGACAACGCCAAATCTCGTAGGTGACATTTTGATATTAATTTCACTCTCATATTTTAATGAATATAAGTATGTTTTTCAATCTTTATAATTAAATTTGAATTATTATGTTGACAATATTTAAATTTATTTTTGATTTGTTTATTGCAGACATTGTTTTATGTTATACAAGAAAGTTGAAAAATTATATAAATTATACTTTGCTGCTAATTTAATGTTTAATTTTATATATATATAATTCTATGATAAGAGAGATTTATAAAATGAAATCGTATTTGATTTAAACCAATTGTTTTATTTTAAAGCATTATTGTTTAATGAATCCTGTTAGCCAATTAAAAAAATTAAAAAACAATGTGGTTATTTGTGTTCGTAGAATTGGTTTCTGGGATACATTTCTTAGAAATTTTATATAACTAAACAAAATTCTAAATTAGTTTTATTGTTTGAGCTTTGAAAAGGATAAACGAAATGAGAATGAGATCTTATAAATTTTGATGGCAGATACCATTTAATTATTATTCCACAATACGAAAATGTACATAATGTATTATTATACAATATAATAATTTGTTTATACTAAATGAAATAAAATTCATTTAAAATGTAATAAATGTGAAACAACCCTAAAAGCGTTCATTTCTGTTCCCAATAATTTTTTTGCGAGCTATTTAGCCGATTGAACCTCAAAATCTTTTGTTTTACATTTTTAAAAAGTATTTTATAAAGTAAAATAATAGACTAATGAGATTATATTTGCCATACAGACTTTGATTCATAATCTATTTTTATTTGCTAATAAATCTTCTTATTTAACTGTTAACCATACGTCAAACATCAAGTGATTAGGTATTTATTTACGGCTGTTATACAATTCTAAATGATACAGTATTGACGATTAACAAGAAATCAATATTTATATTACAGTAAAATTGCTATTATTTGATGTATATTTAGTACAAGCATAATATTTATTTATCTATATTTTTCTTTTTTTTGTGAGTATGCGCGCTTCTGTCTTATCATATCGTGTATGACTTACGTGTACTTAGCATAACATGTTGCATGTAATTTAGATTATGAATGATATTAGTTGACAGTGCAATAGTAATTTATTTTGCTATCGCTGGTACACTTGCTTAGTCAACCAAGTAATCAGAGAGGTTGTATCGCAGCTATTTTTATTTAAATTAGAAAATGTGTATGCACAAATTGACCTATTATCAGTATTGGGCGTTAACTTTTTTATTCTACTTCAGTACACAGGGTGTTTAAAACAACAAAACTTTAAATTTAAATGTCCGTCAGTACGGTGGTGTGGAAAGCGATATGAAATTCGAATCCGGAGATCCCGAGTTCGAATCTCACTCAAGCTAAAAATTATATGAACTACCACACTACGGCTCGATGAGTGCGGACCCTGTACTGTAATTGGGATTAAGTTCCTGTTGTACAGTGAAACATAAATAAATAAATAAAGTAAACATATTTAGAAAAAAAAATTAAATGGCAAATTCCAATTACATGATATACAGATATTGGCTCAAAATGAAAATTATTTGTATTTCCCATAAAGTACACACTTTTAAAGCCACTGATTTTAATTTAGCATATTACTTATAAGACTATAACTTTAATATGTAATATTATGTAACATTACAATTATGACTAACTATTATTTAATTATTTAGACTATTGAAACCACAAATAAATGCATTATAAGAATTTTACTATGCACTTTATTTTATCAGATTAGTATTCACAAATTATGTTTACTAAATTGTCGTTAAAAATAAACATTTATTTTAAAACCACAATTTCGGAAAGTAAATATGAAATTTCTGCCAAGAACAATGTAGATTTGCATAAATAGACTTAGAATTTTCAAACTGCATCGTAGTGTTTCAATAACAAGTAATACGAACACTGTACAGCTATAATGATATAACACATGATTAATTAGTGTTATATATCAACCGTGAAGTTCTATGATAATTTTAAAGCAAGGTTGACCTTTGCCCGGTGTAAAATGTATTTCTAAAAATAGTTTTGAAAAAAAACTTTGAACTGAATAAATGTATAATGGAGGTATTGTCTAACTTTTAATAGGATTTGAAATTTGAATTATTTACAAAATTGTTTTCTATAATTTTATTAGTAAAAAAATGAAATAACTTTAAATTATTTGTTGGGACATAATGAAGTAGTGTCTGTGATGAATGTTGTTACAATAGTTTTATTGTCAATACAGACGAAATAAACAAACAAATGTGGATACACAAAATATTAATTTAGTACATTTAAAAAAAACCAATGTTGAAAAATATATTTTGTTTAATACTATTTATTTAAAAAAATTCTATTTATGAATATTTGTTTGTTTCTTTCGCCTGTTCTTATGTTCGTTATTCTATAACTTTTTTTATACTATTATTTTGTTTTGTTTTTAATTCCCTTTTTTTCTCTTTGATACTTTATATTTTAATGGCAAAATGTTAAAATTTATATCAGTTTAGAAAAGGTATCTACGTCTTGTTTGTTATACAAAACATATGTAAATTATGTTGTTTCTGTCATTTACATTTAAAATATTTTAATCAAAACAATTATTATGATAAACAAAATTTATTTCCATGACTGTTATCTGTAATGAAATGAGTTTGAATTTCCATTTATGGTATAAATATTAAATACATGTACATGCCTGTATCACTATAAAATTTGGAAAATAAATACATAAAAATGGTATCAAGTGTGTCCGAATCTAGAAGGGGTCGAGTTCGATTAAATAAAATTTCTTACAAACATCTATGCTTTCTGCAAAATTGATAGCTATTTTTTTAAAATTATCTTTAACAAAAAATTATGCGTAATTTGACGGTACATTCTGTACCGTAAATGGTCATATTTAGAAACACTTTTATAATGTATTTTTTATCATATTTAAACGATTCTCAACTGTCATGGAATTAGGTATAAAAAGTATTTGTTATATTATACTTTAAAGCATAAAAGCACGATATAAGAATGGCGTGTTGAAGTTATTTAAATAACTCTCTTAGAAGTTACGAATTACATTACGATACTTCACGTTTAGATTCGTGTCAAATATTTACAAAATTCTTGTAATTTTATATTACCAGATCGCATGTTTTTCGGTCCATATACCGATATCATTTTGTCACGAATTCGTGGTACTGATCTGCAAATGAGAAAAAAAATATGGTATTATTATAATTACTCTCTAACGAGTCCTGGAAATATAGGATCGATATAAAATATTTATTAATTATAGCTTTTATCCTACATTTTTGATGTTTTGAACACTTGTTTGATGTATGTAGTTATATTTGTTTATGTAAATACGGAATAACTAATGAATATAATTAATAATTATTTGAAATTTAAATTAATGAACTACATTATTTTGCTACTTTAAATCAGACAGACTTATTGTTTGCGGACTCGTATGTTGCTCATTAGGATTTCGAGAAACATAAGAGATGGTTAAATTAACAGTGTTATTTTGATTACGTATTTATTGTTATTGTTAATTCTAAATATTTATATTTGAAGTAGTTTAAAACTGTCTGAAATATTTGTGTCCAATATAGCTTAGTATAAATGCGCAGACTTGTGGATTTGAGAATCCAAGTTCGATTTTTGAGATCTGCTACAGCAGAGAGTCACACTCATTAATGGATAAAAGATGTTATGATATATTTATTTATTTACTTTAATAAAATGACCCATATTTGTAAAATCTATATCTAACACGAAAACATCAGCTATTAGCAGTGAAAAGTTAGCATGATCTAGTTTCTAGTTGTGTTATTATTAAGTCAAAGAAATGATAGTGATAGTGATAGTGTTTGTTATTATTGTACTCTTTAAGGACAACAGTCCATGCAGTGTTTACAGTGTTTACTGAGTACTTGTCACTTTTTTCTTCCTGTAGTTATTTTTATTATCCATCAACAAACCACATGGTAGATTATTATGCTTATTTTAGCTTCTGTCAATTTGACTCTGTGATTAGTTTATCACTTACGTGTTGAAAACTAAAAGCAATGAAAATACAATCTTATATAAGATATGTTAGAGATGGAGCAATCGTCGTGAATTTTAACAAAGAGAAAGATATAAATGTATTAAAAAATGAAGAGTTAATAAACTTGGTAACAAATATAATATTACAATTACTAAATTAAGGAATCCTATGATGAAAATAATTGGAATTGATAAATCTTTGTCCAAGGAAGAGCTAATAGGTTATATGAGGGAACAAAATAGTACAATTATTTAATATAATTCATTATTAAATATATAAACAGAATTTGAGAATGAAAGATGGAAATAAAACGATACGTGTAGAATTAGATGGAGAAACCTTTGCGCGAGTTATTACTGAAGGAAAAGAAACATATTGGGGCTACGATACCCTGTATATGAAGATGTCAGTATTTACAGATGTTAAAAGTACTTAGGCTGCAGTCATAAAGTAGTAAATTGCACTAAAGGAGCAGTATGCAGTTAATGTACCGGAAATCACAAACATACAGAGTGCAGTTCAAATCTACTGCATTGTAGTAACTATATAACAGTGAATATAAAATTATATTTGAAACTAAATGTGAACCACAATGCAATGGATCAAAATTATTCTGTTCTCCTAATAAAAATTGATATGTTGAGAGGTAAAATAAAGTACCAATAGTAATCAACGAATAGAGAGGAAACACCTTTTATTGTATACTTAAATGCTGAAAGTTTCATTTCGCATAAAGAAGAGATAGAAGATATTGGCTAGTAGCACAAGCTCTGTTTTTGGGTGTTCTAAGATCACGATTTTAACATGTTAGAGATAGCTAAAACACCCAAAAACACTGCTCTTAAAACAAGCAAAACAGAGCTTGTGCTACCAGCCTATGTGTCTGATTTGAATCCTGCACTTATTTGTTTATCAAAAGCTAGAACTACTGAAAATATGCAGGACGAAGAATTAAATGTCAGGGACTATTACTTACTTAGATACAACTCATAAAGCAGACAAACTTATAAAGAAGAATTGTGTTATTGAAATGATTTTCAGCGAAAAATATAATACGCTAAATGTTGATGTTGTTTGGACAATACTAATACTAAACGTATGAATGAAAATAAGATGAATTGCAGTGTTATATTTTTAGAATCTTTGTATAAAAAATACTGATATGCCCGCTGCTGTTTAAATATGGTTCGAATCGGAAGTTAAATATTTACAGACTACATAAAATTAAACAGATAATGATAATCTAAGCACTGGATAAAATTACGCATTGCACTATTTGAGTTCCGAGATCTAATTTCCATCTGCGTAATCGAATCAAGCTTTTATAATGTACTTATTTAATTAACATTATTGATATCTAATTTTAAATTTAAACGATTTCTTTTACGGCAAAGAAATATTCAATAAGACCTCGTATTATTTTTAAACGTGCATAACTCTATAACTCAAGTAATGTAATAAATGCACCATTGACTTTGACTTTTATGTATCCAAAATGCAAACAGAACTAAGTTTTTTTGTTGTTTCAGATATAAGGTTGCAACTGAACGAACAATTACGATGTCTGGACATTCGAATGGAAGCGCAAGTTGCGCTGGTGACAGAGCTGCAAGATTTTTTTCGTCGAAGGGGCGAACTCGAATTAGATTATTCCAAGAATTTGGATAAATTAGCAAAAAGCTTACAACTGCGTCATAAAGAACAGAAACAGAAGTAAGTGGTCTTCATTATTCTATTTATGTTATTCCTATTCTGTATTTTTGATACTTCAAAATCATTTGTGTTTTATGGATAAAATGTGTTGAAATTTTTTAGATTTCAACAGAAATAAATTCATAATGAAAAGCTAACATTAAATGGAAATTGTTGTTTTCTTTAATAAAGGTTTTAAACTTGTAGTCTTCGAGTTTCAAACTTTCAGATATAATTTAAATCTTTTTTTATGCATTTATAAACCACTGATTGTTAGAATGGAGGTGCCTTAACTATAGTAGGCGAATATCTTAATTTATCTAATGTTAAACTTTGCTTGGATATTATCTTGTATGGCAGTGACGTCATATACACATATTTTATTAAAGACATTAAGAAAATAACCTATCTCTTTCCTACTGGTATATGTTTACTCTTACTTTGCTGAATGCACTGGTGTACAGAGTTAACAAATTGTTAATTATCGGAGTAAATAAATTCTTGAATAATATAATAAGCAAGGTAAATGATAGTTTCCTATTTTATAAAATATATGTATTGTATAAAAATATACATTTACACGTACATATGGAAAACTATTTATTGTGGATTTGAAACATAAAGTTACATTCAGAGTACCGATACTACTGACAGTTCTGTTTAGTTTATAATTGAATTGCTATTTGATATATAATAATATTTGAAATATTAATTAGTTTATTTTCAGATAATAATACCCAGAAAAGTATTGAAATGCATTTGTTGTTTTTATTATACTTTGAATATTGAAATTACGATCGAAATTTGCACCGCTAGTACCATCTATGAAACTTATTCTTAACTCTTCATATCACTAGATGACGTTGAAGTGACATCACCCATATACGGTTGAATTCTATTTTACAATATCATAATATTTCAAATAAACATGCATATATTCGTATATACAGTACAACCAATTTTCTCGGGTGGTTGGAGCTTTGTACTTGGCGGAGCATATTGGCTGGTAGCACAAGCTCTGGTTTTTCCTGTTTTAAGAGCAGCGTTTTTGGGTGTTTTAGCTATCTCTAACATGTTAAAACCTTCTTAAAGCTGAACGGGGTTAGAGGTTACAGAAAAAATAACAATTTGAATGAAAAATTTGTATCAATTATATTGTTTTTGGAATATGTTTTTAAATGTTTGCAACCATTTCCCTCCAAATCAAATTAGGGGGCTTCCAATAATTAGTCGACAATTTTCTGTGGTAAATACGTATATTCTCTCTTAGTAAAATACTCGCGGAAATTGTAGGAACGCCCTGACAAAAATTAAAAAGGATTTAGCAAATGATATAAATATATGTGCGCAGAACATTCTTAAATTAATATTGTATGTAATAAATTTTTTTTAAATATAATTATTTGTAATTAGTGCAATAAATAAGTTTCACAATGTTCGCCTGTATAATAGGGATCTCCACAATTTTTAGATTTTTTATATCTATAAAAATATTGCACCCATATTTTTTTTATTTTGCTGAAAAGTGTCTAGCAAGTCACATAAAAATTGAATCATAATATAATTAAATTATATTAACTCTAGTTTATTAGTTCGTTAAAATATTTTTAAGAAAAAACTATTTATTAAATATAACTGCGTTGCGTAATTATTATTATATTAGATGCATTGTATTATATTCTTTTCCGGTTTTAGAAGTAAAGTAGTTAACTATCAATTGTCGAAAAACAAAAATTATTAAACTTTTTGTGGCCCTTTTATTTATGTGCAATAGTAAGAAATTGATAACTGAAAACACGTAAGTATTACAAAAGAAACAATTTATAGTGTACTAACACTACTAACAGGGCAACAGTAGTAAATCATTTTAATCTTGTAGCTATCATTTATAAATTTACTTTATTGTACTGTTGCTGTTCGCTGTTGTACATTTTGCTGTACAACTTTTTCGTTTTTTTGCAATATTTATTTTTGCTTTCATTTATATTAATTCAATTTGCTCCTCCCCTATATGAAACGTGCTGATTTGTCGCATTCCAAATGTTATCATTTTATAGCCTATAATGACTGCTTGAATTTTTCAGTCAATCTCGCTATTTGTTTACAATTTTATTTACAAATTAAATATAGCGGCTTAAATATATTGAACGTGATACTCGTAGGTGTTTAATATTTAAACAGAATACTTTTAAAATATATATATATAATAATTTGTAAATTGTGTATTTATTTAATAGTTATAACTAATAATCTAATAGTAAAATGGAACATAATAGAACAATGGCGTTGATTATTTTGGCGGGTTAATATGATATATTATACCTATTGTTACCAAAATTAAATAACTTTTTTTCCTGAGGGTAGAAGAGAATGCTCTATGCACACTTAGTATGATGTCAAGGCGGCACATACTAGTGCTGTCAACCAGTTCCGGTCTTTTTTAGTACCGGCCTGTTAACCGATCTTTAACCGGTTTTTTTGTTTTATAAAAGACCGAAAAGACTAGTCTTTAATCGGTCTTTAACCGGTCTTTTAACCTTTTGGTTAATCCGGTCTTTTTTAAGACCAGTCTTTTTTTAAATCCTCAAATTTTGCCAGCACTAGCGCATACTCCCTGAAGGGTGAAGGTAGTATGGGACTTTAATCCACTAAAGGCTCCTATCCCTCCCGGTATACCTGAAAAGAAGTGGCACCGCTTGCGCCTAATCTCGCCTCCTTTCATTGGCTAAAAGTAGTTATTTAATTTCTATCTGATTCCATTTACTTTCTTTTGCCCTTTCATCTTCTTCTTCCTGGCTCATGTTATTAGTTGTGCTATCAATGATATTCCAGCTTCCACTGTCTCTTACTAACAGCTCTGCTTGCTGTCAAGTCAACTTTTTAAATAGATACTTAAGATAATATTTAATTTGTCTGTATCTTTCGAAGCTGAGTTGATAGTGAAACATTATAACAAAAACCAATTCTGAATTGTTTCACTTTGTTACAATTTCATCACAGAATACATTTCAGAGCAAATGCCCTAGAATGGACCCTTGTGACACCCCGTAGGTCATCTGGTAGTCATTATTTTTGTACGTGCCCACCAATTATTCAGATATGACTCGACAATCTATATAAGATATTGAGGGAATTTCCTGTTAATCATAGCTGCATTGATTTTTGGCCAAGGCACTGAGTTGAAGGCGTTTTTAACATCAATTGTGACAAGCGCTCCCTGCCTTTGTCTTCTCCATTTCTCTGCTAGCTGTGTCAAGTACAATTTCCATGGTCTGTAGTGTAGATGTATCTGTACGAAAGTCAACTGTTTGTTATCTAGTTTTCATGATTCTCTAGGTGTTTGTTGAGTCTTAAGCAGATCAAATGTTATAATAGTTTTTCAATACTGTTCAACAGATAAAGGGGTCTGTAAACCGCTGGGTCTTTTATGTCAATTTATTCTGATTTAGGGATTAAAACTAGCTCCGCCTTTTTCCATTTGTACGGAAAATATTCTTCCTGGTGGATTCTATTTATAACTAAGAGTAATCACTCCGGTCTCTTTCCTCCGGTCTCATGTTTGACCACTTCGGGTGGGCCTTTCTTCCACAAAATTAAATAACTGTGGTATTTCTTACAATACTAGATTATAATTGTATTTGATTTATTTGGCAATATTTTCTTAAATAAATAAAATAAATATATCATCACGCCTTTTACCCATCACTGGGTGTGGCACTCTGCCTAAGCAGATCTCAGTAAGTGATATATTTCTTCGCGTGAAATGCGGTTACCAGCCGTCAAATCACGGCCTCCAAAGATATTAGTGGTGGAGGAGCCACAGGGGTAGATTTTTTAAAATTGGTGAAAATTGTTTGTCGGCTGTGGGGATCGAACCAGGGTTCTCAAGATCCACAGGCCGACTCGATACCACTGAGCCACCTGCCCCATTCTTCTCTTACAAATTACAGTTGTATTTGTGTCATTTCATAAGCATATGTTCTTGTTTTTAAATTCACTTTATTGGTGCAAATTTGGTTGAAGCACGGATTATTTATATACGAAATAGCTGCAATATTTTCCCAATCGAGAGTAGAAAATGTGCTTTTTTCAAAGATTTTTTTTTAACAAAAATTATTCGAACTTGAAATACACTCAAATATAAATGTAGTACGTACGATAAAGATAATATTTTATTTATTTGAATCTAAATTGTAAGATAATTTAAAGAATAGTATATTAGTATTAAATAAATAAGAATTTTCAATAAAATAATGATTTTTTTTTCTGTAAAATAACATGCTTGTAACACTGTAATTATTTTCCTCACTAGAGAACGGAAAACTTATTTTCCTCACTATTCGAGTTTTCTGTGCATGTGAAAAAAACAATTATACCCAAATGTTGCATTATCTAACTCTAACTTGTCAAAATCTTTATTAAACTGTGTTGTTTTATATCTTTTGTAATAAATCTTATTTATCTTTTCAGACGAGAACAGTGGCCGTTGTTTTCGAGTTATGCGTGTTGGCAACAACTTATAACCCAGACACGTAATTTGAGCAGAGATCATGTTGCACTATCAGAAGTTTATTCCACGCATCTAGTCTCCCGTCTTGCACAAGTTATGGAAGATGTACAGAGAATATACAGACGAGTAAGTATTTCACCGTCTTAGTATCTAATTTAACTATCAACACTTTGTAAAGCTCTTGTCAAGTAGCACGTCTGTATGATATGTTTCATGTTCGATGAAACACGAAATCTCATTGATGGAATAGAGCGTGTGTATGTTTGTATTTCCGTTGAACAAAATATGATTTCATTTTTAGTTAAAGTATTTATAAATACACTGGTTTTGTTATTACCTTCTTCCAAATAGTTTTTGACAAATTTTATCTAAATCTTAAAATCATTTACCACTATATTTTGACATAAATTAAATATTTTCAAATTTATTACAGTATTTTTAACCTTAACTTTCAAAACTATGTACAATAAAAAATGTGTTTCAACTAATATCAGCATACTGATGCCAACTTAATATCCAATTAGGAGCATACTTCTCCTTAACGGATCCATTACAATATGTTTTGCAACTAGTTTGATAATATAATGAGTAATAATAACAATAATTCATTACGATAAGAGTATAATGTATATATTTTAAGTACCTGTAGCATACCCGCATAACACATCAAGCATCACACGATTAAAGTTGACCCGAACTCCGAAGAAATATTTTTTAATAATAACAATAAAATATTCATTTAAAGCAACAGTTGTAACTATTGATAAGAATAAAAATATCGGATTCATAGTAAACAAAATTCTATTCTCAGACTGTGTTGAACGAAAATAGGAATGAACATAAATATTCGCTGCTGAGCATTTGAATTTTATATTGGGGATGAACGTTGTCCCGGCGCTGGTTCCAGGATCATATATTCATTTTAAACTGGAGGTATCGGCATAAAACGATTAAATGCACCGCAATTACGTTTACAAAGGAACTCAAAATATGACCCGTTATAACTGGTGTCACAAGGTTCGCACAGGGTTGTACAAACCCATTCGCCGGTACGAGTATAATAAAAACAAAAAAAATACAATCTTTAAATAAGTATATTTCCTTATTCATACGAAACAAGTATAATATATTATAAATATTATATACAAACATAATCTAAACATTTACCTACATTACTCAGTCTGATTCAGTACAGGATATTTAATCTTCTTATTGAGTAACATAACTACTAATTGGATAATTTAATCCAAATTAGTAATTTTTAAATGGTCAATCATAGGAAAAAACAAGCATAATTTTAGGCTGGATACGACCCTTACAAATTTACCTATTGTGACCATCGTTAAGTGATTTGTGGTAACCGCACTAATAGATTTCATTGTAGTTATATTGGACAGGGACGTTTAATCGTTTTATGCCGATCCTTCCGGTTTAAAATGAAAATACAACTGGCAGTGAATAAGATAAGAAGTTATGACAGTATTGTCATCATTTGTACTTTTTATTGCAGATGTGATACAACCATCTTCGTGGACACATTAAAAATATTACTTTCTCGCAGAAAATTCTGATAGAAGCAGTTATTTAAATAATTAAACTTCTTTTTTGTTGTGCACCTTATTGTATTGATGGATTTTTGTGTCTGAATGTAAAACAATTATTGGTGAAATATTTCATGCACGCATTTCAGTTCGACCGCAATCAAAAATCACACAAAGGGGCATTGTTTATTAATTATCAAAGCAGAGACTAGCTGAATTTTGTGAATGTTTGAAATATGAACTTTTATTCAAAGTTGGTTGATTTATCGATTAAACATACTTTTCATTCTTTTTACTGCCAACATTTGCATTTCAAATAAAACAATACGAAACGTACGTTTGTTTGGTTCAATAAATATTAGATTTATATGGTCACTATTTAATGCAAAAGGAATGTATTGACGTTTAAAGTTGAAACATAATTGAAGCATATAAATTCAATAAAGTGTTTTTCAATTGTTTTAAGTTATAAATAATTTTTATTGTTTGATCAATTAGTTAATTAAAATCTGTTCTCATATAAATTAACTATTAATATGAGAAATTATTTAGATTTAAGCTATTATAGTTTCATAATAACAATTACTTGTTTATTAAAATTATATATATATGTGGGCGGGGTGGGGGTGAGTATCAAAAACTTAAATGAAAACCCCCATATTTTATTTTACAATTGCATTCTCCATAAAAAACTATAATTGATTTGCAGATTTCATCCTCATTCCCTTACCCTCTTGGGGGTGGAAAGAGGGAAAATCGAAAAAAAATTGAGAAACGATAAATATTTTTTATTGTGAAACAATAAAAAATGATCGCATCTTAGAAAATGTGCACCGTTTTATAAAATTTATTTGTCTTCATTTTCAGTGTCGCGAAATAGGCTATGAGACACACGAAGAAATTCTCCGTGTTCTTCACGAATTGCACACTACAATGAAAACGTACCACAGCTATCAAGGGGAGTGCAGGCAAGCAGAGGCCAAGCTACGATTAGCTGAGAGTCAAAGAGGAAAACTGGAACAATCACTCACTCAAGATAAACTAGATAGGTCTAAGAAATATCGTATGATAGAGAAAGAAGTTATGAAGGTATGTATGGTCTTTGATTGACTTTTCAAGGTTAATTGATTGTGCGTTTTAATTAAAACTTCATTAGTGGCAATGTGTTAAAAACAGAAAAAGATTGTCAAATAAAACTTCATCATTTTTCACATAAGGCTAATTGATTATTTTAATTGCCACCTAATTTATAATTACGTACTTTCGAAATTTTAGCAGCTAAGATATTTCAGTAAAAGATATTTTATTTAGAACTGATATAAGCCTTTTATAAGTTACGTATTCATTACTTCATTTTGTTTATTGAAATTGATATGAGTAATTAATTGTAATACAATAATTTAAAATTACTATCTCAATGTGACAATCTATGACCTTGTGTCATGTTCTATGTATAAAATAATTAATGTAACTTTTTGTTTTTGTTTGCAGAGGAAAAATAAATACACGGATGCAAAACTAAAGGCATTGAAAGCACGAAATGAATATATTTTATGTTTAGAAGCATCAAATACAACTATACATAAATATTTTGTAGATGATTTATCTGATCTCATTGATGTAAGTACATTTACTTATTTATATATTTCATCTAATTTAAATTAAAGTTGAACTGGGCTATTACGAGATTCACATTTTTTTTCGTGCATTTTTATCGACATTTCCACAGTAAATATTCGATTAATTTTATTATCAGATCTGTAGAAATGAAAACAAAAATTCTTTGAATATGGAAATATAGACAAATACACAAATACATCAGCGTTTTAGTGGTTCGCATTCCACTACAAGTACTAGATCTTCTGTACAATAATTGGAATTATTTTTTGGTGTGTAGTGTAGTAATTCAATAAAATAAAGATGTCCTTCTATTTAGTGTATGGACTTCGGATTTCACAACTGTGTTTCTCGAGCTTTACTCATGCATGTAACAGCTGAAGAAGGCCGCCAACGTTCCGTGCAAAACGGTCTGGACACCTTATCAGCGTGCATAAACTCTCTTGATTCGCGGTTAGATAAACAACGCTTCTTAGAGTGTAATCATCAAGCATTCATGATTCCAAAGAAATTGGAGTTTCAAGGACAACGTACTGAAGATGTAAGTAACATTAGTAAATACTTGCTAGAAAAACACCCAACTCATTTAAAATTGTCAAGCGTTTATTGTAAAATTTATATGTATCCAAGTCGCACGGAGATAATAAAATTTGAAGTTGAATTATCGTAATTGATCTAAATATTTATGAACGCTCTGGCAGCTCACTGTCTCGTACATTTACAATATCGATATATTTTTTATATTTATTGCCTATGCTCTATATTAATGTACATACAGTATGTGAACTCTATTAATTTACTAATTCTAAAGATTTCTAATTTTGCCACATATCACTTTTTCTTCATTATAAAATTAAATTATGTTGTGAACAGAACAATAAAGTTACTATTTATTTTAATTTATTCATTATTTAGCCTCCAGAGCCTGAGTTGCAAAAAATATTACACCAAGAAATGGAGGTACGTTTGAATCAATTACAACAACGTGTAACTACACTTCGTACGGAATCTGAAGAAGTGTGGAAAACTTTAGAAACCGCAGAATCAACATTACTAGAAATGCTAAATGCCAAAGATTATGATTGTAGTGGATATTTTGGAGACAATGCTGTGCCTGCCTGTAAACCTCCAGAAACAGTGTCCATAAAGCTACGTGCTGATAGGCAGGAAACTGAAGAATTTTATTTATCAGTAAGTGTAGTATATTTATTATATTTTATTTTTATTATGTAACTTCTTTATATTAAATCGTGGACAAAGAGATAAAGCAACTTCATAAAATATAATTTTATTGCAGAAATTCCAAGAATATCTGTCGGGCACAACTCGTATAGCTCGCTTAGAATCGAAACAAGAATACTTAAGAAAATCCTTAACATCAGAAACATCTGATAGCGTTCTAACTATAAAGCCAGGTGCAAAAACACCTCGTCGTAAACGAATAGGACGGTTTCAAATGAATGGTCAGCCAAAACTGTTCGGTGGATCACTTGAAGAATATCTAGAGTCGACCAATCAAGAAATACCGTTAATTGTCAAATCATGTATACGAGTCATTAACTTATTCGGTAAGTTATTGAAATTTCAATGAATTTATTTAATAAAGAACACAGAATTTATAGTCCTTTAACAAGTTTTAATAAATATAAATGTCGACTGCTTGTGATCATTAAAAGTTCATCTTCATTGACCCGGCAGTAGAGTACAAAACTAACGAAATAATGTAATATTTTTAAATTTCACAAAACTACAGTTCTTTCTTGTTTTAACTTTTTACGTTTTATAATTTTACCACAATATTTCTAATGAATATTTATTTATTAAAGGGCTTCATCATCAGGGTATATTTAGGGTGTCAGGGTCTCAAGTAGAAATAAATAATTTTCGTGAAAGTTTTGAACGAGGAGAAGATCCCTTAGCAGATATGACAGATGCTTCGGATATTAACAGTGTTGCAGGAGTATTAAAATTATATTTAAGAGAATTACGGGAACCTTTGTTTCCAATTTTATATTTTGAACATTTCATGGAATTAGCTCGTAAGTATTTATTTAACTTAGTACTTGTATATTATAGTACCATTGTTTTTTTTTTCTGCAGAACTCGAATCTAGACACGATTTTGTAGTTAAGATGAAAGAATTAATACAGAATTTACCAAGGCCTGTTGTAGTGGTTATGAGATACTTATTCGCTTTTCTGAATCAGTAAGTTTTAAGACAAACCTTTTCCTTCATTTGTTTATTTACATTTATGAAATGCAGTTCAAGCTAATTTGATACTGTAACAACAATTTTTTAATAATAACTATAAAACAGCTGTAGGTACTAAAATTTCAAGAAATAGATATTTATTTTATTACAAATATGTTGAGTGAGAATTTGAAGTGAAGCAAGTGGAACGTTTTACCCCCCGAGGACTTTGTTGATTATAATCACATTTTGGGTGAGATAGTAATAGCTGTGCATTCCTAGAACTCAATAATAGACTCGATTATTGTGTATAAAAGGATAATTCTTATAATAGATGAACTAGTAAATGTAAATAGATTATGATACCTTGAAAGATTCCTGGATTGCTGCTCGAATAAAATATTTTTGAATCCATGAACTATTTTCCTTTTTAGTTTGTCTGAGTTTTCGGATGAAAACATGATGGATCCATATAATTTAGCTATTTGTTTCGGACCAACTTTAGTACCAGTTCCTGATGATAAAGATCAGGTTCAATATCAAAACCAAGTTAACGAATTAATTAAAAATATTATCATGTTTAACGAAGATATATTCCCACATGATGGTGGTATTGTGTACGAAAAATATATTTCGCAAGAACCAGAGGATAAGTATGAGTATTCTAACTGTTCATTTATAAGTTAAAAATATTAATTAATATTCTTTTAGTGACGTTGGTGATTCACCATCTGATCATACTCAAGAAGATATGGATTCAGAAGTTTACCCTTCTGAAGATGGTAATTATATAAATTTAAATACACTTACAACAATAATTGTACTATAAATCTTTTATCAAAATTAAAATAGAATGTTTATCCAACCATAAATAGTATATACAAACATTTAATTCATTTCAATACGCAACCTAAATTTTACTCTTATTACTTAAAATAATAAATTCTTATTAAAATAGAATAAAACTCTATTTATCTTCTAAATATATTGATATGATGAGAGCATTCGTGTTAATTATAAAACCTTGTATTTATTTCTCTTACAGATTCAGAATATATGGAAGCTGTAGCACAATTTGATTTTATTGCCAGATCTGACAGGGAGTTGTCTCTGAAAAAAGGAGATTCAATAACTTTATACACTCAAGTATCTAATGATTGGTGGCGTGGAATTGTCAATGGACATGAAGGATTAATCCCAGATAAATATATCTCCTTAAAAATAAAGTAGGCATATTTTACGTTCATATTAATATTTTTTTTAATTTATTATTAATAAATTATTCATATATCTTTTTTTCAAAGTCAAAACTGGAAAGGTATTATTATCATTTTTGTATGTGTCTGCTTAAACCCTATAATTATCTTCTGATTTACGTACCCAAAAATAATATGTGGATATTATAACATTGTTTACTTCAAATTGTTTTTGTGCAGGGATGATGATCGAGACAAACTCGAAAACCTAAAATCTAGTTCCTCCGAAGAATCCATGCGACGCCGGGCGTCAAGCTCCAACGATTCTGTACTCTCAGAGAGTTCTTGCACATATAACACCTCTCCTTTAGTGCAGTGTGCTCCATTGACGTGGACAAACCAGGCTAGCGAGAGCGAACAGAAGGTCGTAGCCGCGAATAGTCCGCTCTTGCACGCGCAGTCGAGAGAGGTACTGGAAACCACTGTTTAAATCCTTGTCATTTTGCGTTGCATGCTTGTGTTGTGTTTGTGTTCGTTGTTGTGGATGTGAATGTTGTGGTTCGTGCAAAACTCTCTTTGATGTGTTATAAAAAAAAATATTGACACGCGTTTCAAATAAAATTTCAATAAAGTTCTTTATATATTCATTTATTATTTTTATATAGTGTTCTCAGAGATGTGGATTAACATATTCACAAGCATTGCTTTCTATATTATTTTAAAGAAAAAAATTGAGGCAAGAGTTGTAGTGAATTCAATTCTTTATCTAAATTAGTTTACAGTTTTCAGTTAAATCATTTCATTTAGTAAGTGTATTGAGTATTATTGAAGTAGAAATCATTTATTTATTAGTTTAAATATTACAGTTTTTCCCAGTTTGGCGCAGTTTCATAGTACCAATTTTAAATCATTTACAGTGAGTTAAATGAAATATTTACTGATTTAAATGAAGAAATTGCTCTACAACTAAAGCTCTGTTGAGCTGAAAACTCTGCTAGTTATAACAACACCAATAAGAGTTTTTATTTTATTGTGAGGATATTTCCTTTTTGTTTAATTTCATTTAAACGGTTACTGTTTCTAATTATTAATACATTTGCAAATAAATATTTTCCAGATAAAAATTACTCGAAACGGAAGAACAAACGATAACGGTTCTATTTATCTGATAAAAATGTAAATGTATTGAAAAGTAGAAAATTGGTCTAATTATTTTTGTTTATGTTGTATTGATTAACTTTAATGTTTTAAGTGATTATTTTGTAAGCGCTAGTGAAGTGAGCTTTTTTAATTATAGCTACTTTTAATTTTTATCATTATTTTTATGTACAAGTAACAGGGCATATTTCAGTAGTTCTAAATAACTATAAATTTAATTTTACATATTTATTAGTAAAAATTTGTATGCCACAATTTTTTTAACATCACGAGTAAACAATATGTTACTAAATAGATCGCAATGAGAGGCTTTAAATTGTTTTAATTGCTTTTTTGTTTCAAGTTTTTCTAAATGCATTTATTTGCATACATATTTAAATGATGATACCTGAGCATATCTGTGATCAATAGGTGTATAGGTCTAATTCACAATTTCTTTTTTAAATAAAAATTACATAACTACAAATCATATTAATTTTAAATATACTCCCACGTACTTACTGAAATATGCTTATAACTATAAGTTTAAGAATTACGTACCTACTACCTACTAATATTCGAATTAAGAGACAAATTCTGAATTTAATATATATTAGAACAACTAAATTTCTTGAATATCCGTTTCAATATTAAAAATTGTAGTAATAATCTTCTGTGATATTTTATACTAACAAGTTTAGCGGTCAAGTTGTAAATATATTTTGATTATCTTATTCAAAGATTGTATATCATTCGTTTAATGAATAAATAGTTGAGGTAACAATTTTATTGTATTAATATAGAAAGTAGACTGAATTGCCATTCATAATAGTTTCAATTCCGGTAAAGTTCAGATTATTAATCAATTTGTACCTATTTCACTATTATATTGTGATGTATCGACGTAATAGTTTTAAGATAGTTTAAGTAAATAAAAAAGTTACACATAAAACATAAATTAGTATGTATGGTTTGTGTTTTTTGTAAATAAATGCATGAACTGTGTTTAGTTTTGTTTGTTTGTTCTGCTATACTGTGCATGCTTTTTGCTTAGTTTTATTTTTTTAAATTTTAGTTAAGCAAAATATAGTAGAGAATAAAAGTTTTATAAGATATATCTTTTTCTTGATTTAAACTACCACATATTTCTCTTAGTATAAAACAAAAATACCATTCATGGTTAATAAATTGCATGAAAATGTATATTTTACATTTTGGAAACTTCTAAAGTAAGGAATAGTGTAATGCCTGATGTTTTGAATTTGCTTATTTATTGTAAAGCATGAAAATTAAACGTTTATTAGAAATATCAAATTATGATGATGTGTCAATAGTTTATTTCAAATGAACAAGAGTTATTTTGATATATTTTCTTAATATAAATTGTTATTATACAACAGAATACTATATTAGTGGGAATACGATGTAAATAAAATACAATTATGTGATTTTGAGCTGAAGATGAATGAAAATATTAAGATTTATTCTTCGTTGCAAGTGCATGGACATAATTCATTCATATATCGTTGGCCTACAAAATTTTGAACCAAATTAAAATTAATAAATTCATATTTATCTAACTAGATGGGCGAAATGTTATGGTTAAGAAAATATAAATTTTTGTTCGTGAAAAGTTTGAAATAATACCTCATTTTATAATAATGTTTGATGTGATATGCTTCTAATAATTTTGATTAATATTAGTTCGCAGGTGCCATACCTATATTTGATCCTGCAGTTTAATAATATTAGAAGATAAGTTTGACGAAATTATTCGTAATTTACTTTTGTTTTAATTTCATACTGTACTTGCTACACTACCAACTGCTACAAGTTTTGATGACAGACCCTATTGTAAAGGTGAGCGTACTCACGGAATGAATATTTTTCCAATGGTCGAGACTAAGAAATAAAAAATCACTAACCATAACGCCGCTAAACTATTTTGCTTTAAATCAAATGAGACCATTGGAATATGATATGGAATGTTGTACATCTAACACAGAATATGTTTTCCCGCTATTTAATATTCGTTGAACAATAATAAATTATTCTTCTTATTTAATACAGGTCAAAGGAAAAATAACTTTATTTCTCACATTATATTTAGAATCTTCGATACGTGCTTTCACTATCTCTTGTTAAATAAAAGATATTAGTATTATTTTAGTAATACATCTATGAATTGTTTCAGAACTCAGCCGCTCAACATGTTCGCCAAAGACTGTCTGCCGAGAAAGCAGATATAGAAAAATCCGCTTCGGATAGCACAACTCCGCACAAAATTGCCGGTAATGCCAACCAAAATTTCGCACAAACTGGCTCAGTTTCTAGTACATCAACAACCGGTGAATCGCTTAATAGCGCAATGAAGGACGTGATCTCAGACATGGAGAAAGCATTCTTAAATCCATCTACATGTGAAAACAGCGTTTTAAAATCCCGTTCAAGATCTCAGAGTCCAGTAAGCGATAAAGAATCCTTATTCATATCTAGTCACAGTCAGTCATCAAGATCGTTAGATAATCCAGAATTAGCGGTTGAAATTCGTAGAAAACTATACACTAAATCTCAAGGTATTGATACAGTTGATGAAACAAACGTTAACTTCAATCAAAATCGTGAATTGTGGCAAAAACGAGCCAGTTCACAGTCAAGTTATCACATATCCAGTACTCCTAACACGAAATCCAACTTACAAAGACAAATACATACCCCTGATCTAGTGATGGATTTACCTTTAGTTGGAAACTCTAGTCCTAAAGAACTAACCAAGAAATCAATATCATTATCGGCAAACTCGTTTTCGGATTTATCATCGGGAGAAGAAGACACTACTTCTATAATTTCTTTAGAAAGTCCACCAGGCCCAGAAAGCCCTGATATGAGTACTGCTGCTGAAAGATTCGCTAAACAAAATCAATGTACGCTTAAGAAAAATACGAAATTGCACACAGAAACTGTAGCTACATCGAAAACGAGTGATAATATCGTAACAGTGTGTAGCCCTTTGCCCGTTCGCAATACCCAGAAGAATAATTCCAATTTAACCACTACAACGACCACATTTAAGCCGCAAATTAAAGCTAAACCGCAGGTGCTCAGAAAACCAGTATTGTCTTTTACGTTACCTTCCGTAACGCAAGAGCTGGTCCATAACGAGAACACAGACATTCCGCTGTAAATGTTTTGAAGTGACGTAAATTCACATACATAACAGATCTTAATCTAACATAACGACAATAAACGTTTTGCTAGCAACAATGCGTATAGAAAATACTGTGTTAGTTACGACAGATTCTGTACTATTAGACACAAAATGTATTCAGATGTGTAATGATACTAAATTACCTCTTATGTATGTAATTTTACGAGTGCCATTTGTAACATTTCAGACAGGTGTTTCATCGAGATTTTATCTGTTTTTATTATCTATATGTATTATCAATTTGTGTACTTCGAGGAACTGGTACTGTTTTTAATCTGAAATGTTAGAACAGGTTTTCCGTTTCCAGATAATTGGAACCGCTAAGGATATTTAAATGCATGTGATTTTTAAAAATATTAACCACAACAAATATTTTATTTTTGTGTGTCTTAATCTAAAATATCATAAATACCGTTTATTCTTGTAATTTATGAAAATAAATTACAACAATTTGCGGTAACCGGTATAATTTATTTTAAATATAGCAAGTTAGCAGATGAAAATATTTTTCTTTTACTTCTTAACTTACAACATTTTATATCTCGCAAATAGTAAATATTTCTTTTTATAGTATTATTATTTTACTGCGAATGTGTAATTTACGTTTTATTTTATTTTAATATGGAACCTTTGTGTTATATTTTAAATTTTATTTGTAAATGTACTAAAAGATAAAGGATGAAACTTTAATACATAAAAATACAGTTTCTTTTCTAAATGTCTTTTCCAAAATTTTTAAGTGGACCCAGTCAATAACAAAATAATTTGCACAAGAAAGTGATTTCTTATATTTTGCATATAATACAAAAGTTTCTTCCCTTCCTAATTATTATTGGCTGACTTCATTGGAAATATCTACATGTTATCTTTTCCTGGAATATTCTTCAAAAAACTATCAATTTTTTTCAGGTATTTATATGTATTGAATTTAATCGAAAAATGATAAGACGATGAATTATCTGTTGTCACAGCATAAGACTTACTGTATAGGAATATAATTATTTCACTAAACTTATCTCTTGATTATATCACAGTTATTCTTTTTCTAAGCTGTATTCCTGTAGTAAATAAATACAATTTACTCACTTGTCTAGCTGAGCTGTATAACATTACATCTACTGATTAATTTAAAGTGATGCAGTTCAGTTTTCCAAAATGTATTTTCAATATATTCAACAAAAAAACATCAACAAATATGCACACAGTAACTAATTTTGTACAGCAATATGTTAAAAACAGAGTAAAACAAGTAGAGAAAATCCATATGATTTATAGGTAATTCAAAAGTGTTAAAAATAATTTTGAAGTTACAATTTGGAAAAAAGAGCTCACTTGCATTTTTTTAAGTGGAGACGTAAAGTAATATTTTTTATATACATATGACTGACGTATTATATAATATAAATAACGTAACTGTTTTATATGATGTGGTAATTAACACAATTTATTTAATATTAAAAGGATATATTTTCAGACAATATTACACATTGACTACAAGGAATATCATATTTTTTAAAGTAGTTTTTTTACACTTGTCTTCCTCAGTTTTTCACTTGGAATAAAATGTGCACAGAAACTAATTTACAATTTATTGAAAGAGTCCATTGAGTTTGAAATACTTTTTCATCAACTAGCTTGTAGGCGTATTATTTCCATGTTATAGTACAGGTATATCATAAGAAAAGTAATTTGATGGCCTAATATAAGAAAAGAATAATCAAAATTGTTAATAAGGTGTTACGTATAAGCATACTAAGCATTATGAATAATCAGAAAATGATGAATAAATATTTCTGTGTTGCTTTTACTATTATACTACATATAATAATATTCGGAATTACAATATGCTACTAATGTTAATCAATAATAAATGTTCTTTGTAATAATATCTGTTTGTGCCAAAAAATATTCAATTTCGGGAACTTCAATTCTTATAAATAGTAAGCAATTTGTTATGAATACATGTTTGTACTTACAAATTTCTTATTTGATAATCATTGCGTGGCATACCAAATAGTAA
Source organism: Pterostichus niger (assembly GCA_947425015.1). NCBI lineage: Eukaryota > Metazoa > Arthropoda > Insecta > Coleoptera > Carabidae > Pterostichus > Pterostichus niger. The sequence continues at coordinate 21,754,239 of OX380347.1, read as the reverse complement.
AATAATTTATGAAGCAGTACAGAATAAAATTGCTCAATCGAGGTGAAAAATGTGGACTAATTTGCTGCAACAATTTTATTTATCTAACAAAATTAAACAATAAGTTGTAGTTGAGATTGCATAAATTGACAAAAGCTGCTTGTACTAAGCAATAAATATGACCGTAATTTTGTAGGTATACAAAAGTAAGTATACAGTAATAAATACAATCAAAAAATTAAGTTTTGTTAAGTTATAAATCGTGATAGATATTGTTTAGAGTTAATTATAGATTCAAAAGTCACTAATGTAATCTATAGATATGTAGTTTTAGATTTATAACTTTTGAAACTAATTTTTCGAGTGTACATCAAGTTTTGCCTTACATTTATAAAGAGTGACATGTAGAATATAAGATATAAGGAACTCGTACGATATTTGGACATACATAAAATGGTCTAGTTTAGATGTGTTGTGAAAATATATTTCACATTATTTTTTCTATTATAATTGTGAAATAAAAATATCCCTATAACAGATATGTATGTAAGAATATACCTAATTGTTAAAGTTTGCTGTGACATAAAAGGCGTATACAGTAGATTTTATAATTATTTATACGTAAAGTATTGATGTATTCGATCAAATATATAAATATATTTACTCAGATGATGAGTCCCACAAACCACTTTATTGGATGAACCAATATCACTATAATATGTTTTCCACTAGAAATTGATAAACAATAAAAATATGTCGTGACGAATGATTTCAGACCAGATTCAAAGACTCAAAAAATAATAATATTTTGATGCAAATTAACAATGTTTTATAATGAATAGTCTTAATGCAATGTGTATATTTTTCATGTAAAATGACGACTATATTTATTTATATTTATAGCAAATGTGTTTTTGTCCGTTTTACGCAAATTTGAGTGTGGTACTACTAAATAATAATACAAACGGAAAAATTCATTATTTAATAATGGAGATGAGACTATTAACAGCATGTAAAACTAATAAGAATGAAACATATTCCTATAAACAAAAAACCAATTTATTTTTAATGTTATTAACTATCATGAAATTAACTAAACATGTCATATTTTCGTGTAAATAATTTCACAAAGAAGTTCCAATGTTTTCTCAGACATGCGCACAAGAGCCAGTGGCTCGTAAAATGTTTGCTTCAAGTAATGTGCAACTATTTCGGAAAAATTCTTTTTGCATTGTATTCAGTACATCTAATTATATATACCCTTAATTTTTTTACAATAATATATATCCTATTTATGTATTTAGTCTTTTAGTATCTTTGGTTACGCACGAAGTATAATTATTGTTATTCAGCATTGCCCCTACACTTTTCAATGAATAACCGCAATCAATTTGTAAATCTTAGGATTCTCCGTATAAGCAATCATTTGGCGGCATGCATATTCATTCACAATTTTTAACGGGCAAAATTGTATATACTTCTGCGTGTTAATAAACAACTACAGAACAAAGAAACGCTACTATCTACAATTTAAAATTTATTTTAATTGAACTATCCACTGAAGTTTTTATTATGTACTCAAATATAATATCGAACTTAAATCAAAAGTCTTAAAAAGTAACTACATTGGTTATCAAATCATAAACTAATATAATTTTTTATTTCCAATTTTAAATTTATTTATGTCATTCTCATATTGGAGTCTAAAATGAATTTATTTATAAAGTTACTTTTGCGCAGTTAAGACATTAAGGTCCAAAAATTCTTAAAATGATAATGATCAACAAGTTTCAAAATTACGTAAATCTTATAAAATATCTTCGACGCATTAAGTAAACACACGTATTTGAGATAAGTATGAGGAAGTCTGCGAGAACTAAAAAACTTCAGATTTGCATACTAATAAATAAAACATGTACTGATTTTATTTTAGTATCTCAAAATGGTCAGGTGAACATTGAAATTCCTCGAAAATAAAAAAATTGATTTAGTATAAGTTTCTTCAATACCAATATATTAAGAACTAGAAATGTCGACAGTTGATGTAATGCGTAATTTAATGCTACATCTAGACTAGAACTTAATTTAGGAAAATCATTTGATTTATTAAAATTTTGCACGCATCTTTTGTAAGTCTCAAAATTTACTTTATTCTTTGTTCAATTACCTATCTAACTAATAACTTGAGAGAAAAAGAAATACACAGGCTCATGTAGTAAGCAAGGGGACATAATTGTTTGGTTGGTAAAAATAAAATTTTAGGTGATGTGGCGGGAGGGAAATAAAAGTTATATTTTCTTAAATAGAAAAGGATACTTTTTCAATGAAATGGATAAATGAAAATATTCCTTTTTCAACAATATAACATGTTCTTATCAGGGTTCGTAAATATCATGATATTTATAATAAATATCAAAATATCTGATATATAGGATATATATCAGATAAATATCACTTTTTGGATATTTATTTTTTAATTTTAGTTTTTGTACACATTTAGAAAAACTGAAAAATTCGATAAATTTCACTTTTCAGGAGGCTATATCTCAAAAACTAAACAAGATATGGAAATGCGCTCAACGGCGTTGAATTCCCCGTGCCAGAATTGACTTATAAGAAAATTTTCATACAATTTTATGCAATTTAATATTTTTAATTATTTCCTAAGGGGTACCCCTTTGGTTTTTTAAATTTTAATTCAATTTTCCCAAAAATCCTTAATCGTAGGATTATTAAAACGAAAATTTACATACATATGTATTTTGACCCACTGAATCCAGTGGTGCAATCTTCAAATGCATATGACTTCTGGTTTTCGAGAAAATGTTAAAAAACCGCTTTTTGCGATTTTTTTGGCGGAAAATAGAAAAAAAATAAAAATCGCTGAAACTATGTTTATAAGTTAACTGAAGCACGAGAAAATTAATGCCGTTGAGCGCGTTTTCATATCACATTTAGTTTTCGAGATTTAGCCTCGGAAAAGTAGAAAAACTGAAAAATACGAAAAATTTCACTTCTCCGGAGGCTATATCACAAAAACTATTTGATATTTTTATATAATGGATATATATCATTGCAAAAATATGACGATATATATCAAAATAAATATCATGATATATATCGATCGATATATATCTTCGAACCCTGGTTCTTATACATAAAATGAAAATCACGGCCACGAAGTTAAAAAAACAGTAACAGAGTATCAATAAAACAAACAATAACAGTACATTTTGAAATAATTATATATAAATAACGTTAAAATTAGTTTGATGTCATACTTTTTTAGATTTTTATCTGTTAATAATATCAAAAACAAAATAAAGAAGTGTAATTATTTAAACAACTGCTTCTATCCGAATTTTCCGCGAGAACGTAATATTTTTAATGTGTCCACTAAGATGGTTGTATCACATCTGCTATGAAAAGTAATATATACAAATAATGACAATACTGTCATAACTTCTTATCTTATTCACTGCCAGTTATATATTTTCATTTTAAACCGGAAGGATCGGCATAAAACGATTAAACGTCCCTGTCCAATATAACTACAATGAAATCTATTAGTGCGGTTACCACAAATCGCTTAACGATGGTCACAACAGGTCAATTTTTAAGGGTCGTATTCAGTCTAAAATTATTCTTGTTTTTTCCTATGATTGTCCATTTAAAAATTATTAATTCGGATTAAATTATCCAATTAGCAGTTATGTTACTCAATAAGAAGATTAAATATCCTGTACTGAATCAGACTGAGTAATGTAGGTAAATGTTTAGATTATGTTTGTATATAATATTTATAATATATTATACTTCTATCATATGAATAGGGAAATATACTTATTTAAAGATTCTATTTATTTTGTTTTTAGTATACACGTACCGGCGAATGGGGCTGTACAACCCTGTGCGAACCTTGTGAACCCAGTTATAACGGGGCATATTTTGAGTTCCTTTGTAAACGTAATTGCGGTGCATTTAATCGTTTAATGCCGATCCCTCCAGTTTAAAATGAAAATAGTTTACTGTTTTCTTTAAATTTTACATAATAAATAAAATAATTTGGACAACATTTGCAGAGCTATTTAACTCTTATATATAATGTGCTTAAATTTTAAATGCGGACTAATACTTTTATTTTTACTCCTCACACCAGCTGTGAGGGTTTACAGGTATCATGTGCAATTATTTTGAACCAACCTATAGATGTTCGAACTTTGATAGTATGAATTAGGTACCTAACTTTGGAATATCAGTAATATTTGTTTGGCATTAATGATGTGGACGAGACGAGATATTTCTCGACTTTTTGTATATTATAAATTTATATGCAACAATGATGTAGCCTGATTTAAATCATTGTCATTCGTCACGTAAAAAAATACTTATATTAAAACTTACAGACAGTTGCACTTCCAGGAGGTCTGAACAGGAAAAATTGAGATGACACTTAATTTACTATATTCGAAACGAGACGAGACATCATTTCTCGTCTCGTCCCATACGCCCGCATCACTATTTGCCATTTGAAAGATTACAGCCATATCTTTATTATTTAAGGGGTTATAGACGAGTACTTGTACTGCCTTGTAACAAATAATGTATTCGTATTGCTATTAATAGAGTAAGCAAAAGTACAGTAAAGATATCTCAATTCTTAAGCTATGTTTAAATTTCTTATCTCGTACAACTAAAAATTCACTAATGTGATTGGTATGTTAGTACGAGCACCTGAAATTAAAACAGTATCTACAGACAGATATCTGTTCTAAGTTCCCAGATATTACAAATCCGGATTGGAATCGTGCTTAGCGTCACAATTACTTCAAAACGACATTACCAAGAAATGCACACTGCGGTCACACTCATCACTAAATCAAATTGATGCTCGGTTCAAAAATCTTCAATAGGCTAGTCCATATAATATCTCTCAAACGCATTCTGAATAGTTGCTTGTTGCTTACGAGTTACGTATCCCCAATAGCAATGAGCAACGCTAAGAGTAGACACTGCAGGATTATAAATTTCGGTCACACATCCCGTTAACGTTAAGAATCTTCCTAGCACTCTTATTTTACATGAGTTGTCTCACGCAGAGAGAATTGCAAATGGCACAAACAACAGGAATACAGGGCTTGGTGCCTATATAAAGCTATCAAGTTGACATTTGCCACACAAACGGTGCAATAGTACTAAACATAGACGCAAATAGCTCTTTATGGCTCTAGAATGAAGTTCTTACAATGTTTCGTTGGAATTCTTCTCGCGCTTTTGGTGGATGGGAGCCCTGCTGCGGTTTACCAATCTCGCCAGGGTATGTAATATTTTCATTTTTATTATTATTTAGAGTTAAAAACATAACTAATAATATTTTCAAATAATAATTGCGAATGGTTGAAGTACATAATCTTGAAAGTACTTCATAAAAATGTGACCACTTTAATAGGATAACTACAATGGATTACAGTTAATATATTTGTGTAGTATTTATTTACTCTGTCTATTGTCTTTTTCAAGAACAATAACAAATTTTAAATACCTACATACTTGTTAATATGCAGTCTAAATTAAATAAGTAATTTTTATCCAAAAAATATGTACCTTCAATAATTATCATTGATAATAATAATTATAGAAAATGCTTAAGGATACAATAAAGTCAGAAATGGATATATTGAAAAGGTTCGATTATTGATTTTTATATTTCATGTAATATGCAGAATAACAATGACCGCTAGTGTGAACGCTGAGGAGGACTAGCTAGTATCAGTGTATTTGTCAGTTGTCGAATTTTTCAATTATTTTTGAGAAAATACGTCAAACAAAAGTGGTATAATATTTAGTTTTGAGTATCTTCTATTTAAAACATTTATATCTAAAATAAATTAGGAACGTTTAACATCAAAACTAATGTTAGTTAATTGCTAGTTCATCTCCTTTGACAATTCGTTATTCGGGCAATATATTAATAATTTATTATATTCATAAAATTTATTGAATATTTTTTTATTAACAATTAACTGGAGTAATTTTATTACAAAAATATTATTAAAGCGATGATGTATCGTCCTAAAAGTTTCGAAAATATTCGCGGGTGTTTTGCTTCGAGTGGTGATAAATCGCATTGTAGAGTAATAATATATTGTCATGGATCTTTAATTGCAGAGTAATACGTCCAGAATTGAACAAATAACGTAATAATTTTTTTCTTAATTACGTTTATTTTAAAATAAATATATTTTCCAACCCTATATTATCTTTTTAATTCGTCAGTATGAAAACAAAAATATATGAAATTGATAAGAGATTATTTAGTTAAATTAATAAACATTATTAGTAATGTATAAATTTCAAATAATCTTTGTTTAACATAATTACTCCGAAAACCCTACAAACATTATGGCTGGTAGCACAAGCTCTGTTTTTGGGTGTTCTAAGAGGACGGTTTTAACATGTTAGAGATATCTAAAACACCCAACAATATTGCTGTTAAAACAAGTAAAAACAGAGCTTGTGCTACCAGCCTATGTATATAAATTCTTTATTATAAATGAAAATCGAGGAATTAGAATAATTTATTTCGTGATCTGGATAAATTTCAATAGTGATTTTTGCAATTATTTATTATTTAACATTCATCAGAATTAAATTCATTCATTTATGCTGGTCTCGTTGTTATAATCTGACTGTTTCCGCTTATAAGAAAAAATTTATGTTGGCATTATTCACTCATTCTTGCACACATAATAAATAACGCTCAAGGTTTTCATTTAATTGAAGGGTTGGCGCCGCAGTAGAATATTAAGTGTAAGGACATGTAATTTATGTGACTCAAATGGAACTTTGTATACAGATCAGAGCATTTTTATATTGAATTGCGTCTAATTGTTAATCTGGTGAGTGGTGGACGTATACGGAATGGACATATAAAAAGATTTATGAATGAAGAAAATGTCTGCAAAATTTATGATTACAATATTTGATGAATTAAATTTTTCAAAAATATTGTAAACTAACAAAATGATTTTACGTTTTAAATTCTCAACAAGATTCTAACGAAATTTTACCATATTAAAAACTTAAATTATAATTTTTTACAACGTAATATAGTAAGTCTAATGAAGTTAATCTATGAATCTAGACATATTAAACCAATAATAAAAATTAACCATAGTATAAAGAGAGAATATTCAAATTGAAATTAAGATAGTTTTACTTATTTCGTTCTATAATTGCACTTTTATTACTCAATTTCTATGTGGTTTATTCTTATTTTTATTTCACAGGAGTACCTTTACCACTACGCCTAAAACGTCTCCATCATTCAGCTATGTACGGTGAATATTATCAATCCCAGCCAGAAATGATGTATATCCCTGCCATGGCAACCTATGCAGCCGGCGATTCCTTTACTGGTTATTTAGACCCTGTGGTAGAAGAGAAACCTTGTCAGACGTGCAACAATATCCCTGATGATCCTGAACCAATACCCGAACCATTACCTGAACCATTACCTGAACCATTACCAGAACCATTACCCGAATTTGAAGAAACTACTGGGGTTCGTAAAGATGAAACGGAACAGCCTCCTGAAGAAGAAACTGGTGTAGCAATCGCTACTCAAGTTCCTATTTTCGAAGAATCTGTTACTCAAAAGACCAAAACAAAGATTGTTCCTAAAAAGCCTCCTCAACCAGAAGAAGAAGAAGATGATGAAGAGAATTACGATGATTGGCCTTACGTGAAGAACCGAGAAAGAAAGGTGCCTATTTATAATAGTTTCTTCCCTATGATGTTTGGATATCCAGGTGCAGGAAGATCAGCACAAAATAGCGGATATCCAGGAGGAGCTACTGCTATTGCTAACTCGTTCAATAGTGGGAAAGGAGGAGTAGCTACTAGTCATGCAACTGCCTTTGGAACTGCTCCTGCTTTGAATAAGCACAACCAGTGGAAAAGACGATCTTAGCATGATGACTAATATTTTATCAATGTTTGTTTATGGCCCTTTTATTAAATATTGTATTTTATTTGCATTTTATGTTATATAAATAAGTGTACAATTTTATGTAAAAACTGAAATAAAGAATATTATTTCGTATATTTTCGTTTGCTAGAAATTTTCTATAATTAAACATCAAAATATATTAAAGAAAACTACATTTGGTAAATTTCAAAAGTATAAGTATTTATTACGATACGTATTTTGGTCTCCTTTTTTAAATCATTTTCAGGTAATACAACATAAGAATGAATTTGTATACTTTTTTCTAAATTGCATATAAAAAGTATATCACAATTTATGGCACTTATTTAAACCTCATATAGTACTCAACATACTGATTATGTAACAGATTTTTTTTCATTATTCGCAAAATAAGGCTAGTTTACTAAATATTTTCGATATCATTGAACTTCTTTATAATGAGTAAACAAAGTTAATTAGTTATTAGATTACATAAAGAAATATTCGTAAATCAATTGATAAAATTAATTAACTGAAAGCGAAAGTAACTCGAACCACCGAGAACTGATATTTAAATTAAATTAATGTTTTACGTAACGTTAGGTATTGCATCAATTATTACTTGTAAGATAAACAATGATACAAAATATTACAAGCACCTATTAGGTCAATGGCCCAAAATAATTTGTTTAAACAACAGCGAAATAAACTTCGATTTCTCACAGACCTCTTATACATTCCGTTACTTACTGCGGATCAATGCGGAGAGGGGGAGGTAGCAGAGAGACAATTTATGGGGAAAATTATAAAATATATCGCGGCCAGAAATACTGGTTTAGGACATGAAAAAAAAACAGATAATTAATTAAGAACGGTCCGAAAGCGGTGACAGCAGATCCAGAACAGTAAATATTCGAAACGTATATCATTACTGTTGTTTTAAGGTTCGAAGGTTCATATAAATAAAATGAACATGCTAAATATGAACACAATAATATTTATTAAAACATGCAATAATTACCTACTAAATGTAGTCAATAAATAAAACTATATAAATGGTCATCAGCGTTTAAGTGGGCCGTCTGTAACAATTAGAAAAATGGTATGTTTAAATATATTTAGTGAGCAACAATTAGACAATCCTCAGATGTTCCCGGAAAAAGGTCCATTTCTTGCAAGCCAGCTTTACCTCACTCTCAAACTATACATTTGAGCTGGGCACCAAATATTTGCCTTCTTACCCTAAATATATATTTAAGTATAAGGCTGGTCTTCAGTAGAAAAATATGATCAAAATAGCTTTTTACTATTTTATACAATACTACAGATGTCACAGAACATTTGTAGCTCACTCATTGTACTAAAATATATATGAGAAATGTGCACTAATTCAAATAACAAGTAAATTATAATTAATCTAATAAGTACTTTCATTCAAATCAAACTCTAGTTGTTATGCACAATTAATAATTCTTAGAAAATCTGTTATAATAAACAAAATAGTTATATCTTCATAGTTTAGATAGGTAAGTTATATGCATATACTAATTATATAGTTTATTATAAATCATACAAAAATATAGGTAAATCACAGTAGTACATTAATAAATCATAGACTAATTTAGTACATGAATTCGTATTCATTATTTCATTATAATTTAATAACATGTCACATATAACTATAATTTCAAATATCTCTTGGAATTAGGAGAACTACTCTGAATCTGAAAAAACACAAAACATAATTATAAAACCATAATTACTGTATAGGTATTTTAATTAATTTAAGATATAAACTATCTTTCGTTCAGTATTCATGAGTTGAGCAGGAAAGGGATAACGATAACAAAACGTTTTGATATTTCATAACATTATAAAAAAATGAATTCGTTATGTAACGACATAAATTGCTTAAAAAGAAATATAATAATATTATTTTTGTTTTGTTATTATAAGGTTACAATAACTTTATGTTTCTATAATTTGTAATAAATTATTTAGAAATAAGAAAAAAACATATTATTTTATTACACATTACATTATTTTAGAAATTAAAACTATTACAAAAAACATGTGGTGAAGAGTTATATCATTGAAGTCGTTACATATCATGTAGGTAACATTTTTATTTATTAGATTTCAATTCAATGGACTATTAAACTTTGCTCAGAACTTTAATGAAAGTCTATAAACTTTCTTGCTATAAGTATTAATTAAATCTATCTTTGACATACAATTATTGCTTTGTTTTGATGCTATTAAATTAAATGTGTTTTCTAATTTGTTTTAGCTCCAAGGCCTTGAAGAGAACGTCTTCGAAAATTATTGTTTACTTTCAAAGGTGTTTTGAATCAGACTTTTATAAGTAGGTAGGTAGGTGCAGGATCGGATTGAAAATAATAGTTCATATGTAGAAGATATAAAAATTGGCGTTGCCAACCCTAAAAATACAGACTCAAAGAAACCGAGTTTCTGGGATGTCAGGTCATTTTTCTGTATTCATTTCATTGCAAACTATCGTCCCCCATTTCTTTAATTAAATATTAATTTATTGACAAATTATAATGAATAAAATATTGAAATTGATCAATTTCTCTAGATCCTGCACTGTAGGAACATATATTTGCAATTTCATAATAAATTTGACATTTCTGATAAATTAAACAATTTTATGTTTAAGCTTAGTCGTGTTATTAAATAAAAATGTTGATTAATATTGTATCAAAGAACTTTAAAATTGCGATTCTACCAAATAAAACAACATAATCTAATGACCTCAGTAAAGATTTATGGAAAAGGAAACACATTTGTAGAGGCTTGTCACAATTTTGTGTCAAGTACCTTGCCTATGTAGATAGTAGAAGTAGACAAATGTCTCCGGGTAGGCGCGACTAAGCTGCTTTGCCATTTCCGGATAAGCTGATAGGCTTGGCTTTGGCTTGTCGAGCGTTATTCTTCCTGGGAACCACGGTCAGAGATGACTCGACAACTATCTCGTCGAATGCAATGCCGAAAGCAGCTGTAACAAAAGGTTGGTTGGAATTGGAAATATTAAAAAGGTGTCTAACGAACAATATTTTTGCTTATGGTTGAATCATATTTAATGAATTATTACGTAATAGTATAAAATTTAAAAATATATATATCTTCACGCTTTTTACTCTATATGGTGTAGCACGTCTGTAGCAGATCTCGGTAAATGATATATTATGCACGAGATGTCAAATCACGGCCACCAAAGATGTCGTATCATAATGAATATCCGTATCATAATGAAAATCTGAATCATAATGAGAATCTGTGTCTCAATAAATGTCGTTAAGGTACCAATAATATACATAAGACTAGAAAAATTCTATATGTCACGGTTGAACATTTTTCTTTAAATTATATTTTATATTATATAAACTGATATCTTATGTTTAACAATTATGTAATATTCTGCATGAATTCATAAATATTTAGGTAACAAATATATAACTATAAATTTAAAAATATTATTTATTGATTTTATAAATGAACTAAATTTTTAGTATACTTTTATATTAGATATCATTTTACTTAGAAGTTTGGTTGTACTTATGATTCACTATTTATAATTTACTCGTAATTTATTCCGGGAAATTTTTTGTCATCATTTTGTTTGCCTTAGTCACTGATTATTTATTTTTATTTTTTTATTTAATTATTATTTTCTAATTTCTACATTTTGGTCATTTAACTTCGTTTCGTATATAAAACTGTTCCACGAAGTTCTGTGGGCCGAGGCGTCTGAAATCTGACTCGAGCCATAAAACCACTTGATTTATAACATACAAGTACACTCAAGCGATAGCTGCACACATGTGTTTATGCAAACATTTCTGAGGGCTGCAAAAATGCACCAATGTACCCTTGGCTCATTCGAAGGCTTGGCTTTGTCTTGTACAGTTCATTTGTGCAGCGCAGTGTTGTATTTGATATAAACGGGATTACGTATCTGGTTATCAACTAGTGTATCCAGGTTACCTGAGAGTTTCTATCTATCGGTGCTTTACATATCATGCATGAATTGTGATTTGAGCGGCACTTGAGGTGGCGTCATGCTGAGTGTGCGTGAAGTGTGTATGGACTGGTTCTCTATTTAAAATACTAGCTAGAGAATTCGGTGCCATCGGTGCACAGAGCCTTGGAAGGGCTTGTGCCGACTCAATTCGCTATTTTGCGATTGTGGAACCAATCCTTACGAGGGCAGTGGTGCGTCATTATGATACTGGTACTATCATAGGTGATGCCCTACGGGAGTCGAAACACTGCTAGCTTCCTGTACCTGGGGCAGGATGGAAGCAACGGTGCTACATTATCCTGTCGAAACCCTTTAACGCGCAATGTATCGGTGTTCACTACAGTTGGTAGTTAATTGTGTCGGTGAACCCTGAATTCTTATCCTGCCTCTGGAGGAGGTATATCATTGATAATCCAGTCTAATTAACCTGCAGCGCCCCAATGGTGGGTATTGTTGTGCGTGAATCTGCGATGACACGCTCACTGAGCTTTATGTCTCAAACTCACCTTTATTTACAGGAGACGGCTGATTAATTTACCTGAGTCACCTGACTTACCTAACGCTGCGTGTACATCATCATCTTGTTCACGCCACATCATCATCACACGTCCTGATCATATATTCAGTTTGTATACCCAATTGTTCACCCTCAGAAATCGTCATCTCTGTACACCAATTATATGATAAACATGATTCACCATTCATTCAATTCATTTCCGGTATCAATATATATATATATATATATGTCACGCGAAGAAATATATAATATACCGAGAGTGCCACACCCAGTAATGGGTAAAAGGCGTGATGATATATTTATTTATTTTATTTACAAATACGTATATGTTTTATGTATTACAAACTGCGTGATTTCTTCTTAGAAAGTGATAAACTTATTTAAATTTCACAAACAGGTGTTTGTGGTCTGTTAATTAGCGATTCAAAGCGCATGCTGCAGTTTTGACGTCATTGTGTCTATAATTATTCTACTGTTTTATGTTTTAAGTTCTTTACATGCTTATCATGATTCTGATAGTTTTGTTAACAGTGGTTTGGAACTGAGCACGGAACAGTGGAGCAATGTATTTTTGCACGAGGCTGGAACGGAGCACATAATTTTGATTGTTGCACTGCAGTGTAATTAGAAAGTAATTTTACTAAATATAAATTGTCATTATTTGACATTTTGAGGTCTATTTCATGATCGCTGTTCGTATAGAGTGTAACAACAATAAAAGAAAAATGCACCAAATCACTTTGTTTAACTAATTATTACAGCTTTATATTTCGATAAATTACAATTCGTTTAATTTTCTTATTTACATAATGTAGAAAATATATTTTGTAGATATGAATTGCAAATTGACAGTAGGTATAGAATTTAGTTATAACGCCTAGATTAAATTAAATATTAAATGAATTACGTATTTATATATGCCCACTTTCGTTTATGTTTTTTGTGTACAGAACTTATAAAATCTCTTTTTCTTTTTTTGAAGATAGAAAGCTATTGCTTATCGCACAAATAAGAGTTCATATAAAAAGTTATATGACGTTATTTAAATTTGAAAGCATATTTTTCTTGTTTTAAACATTAATGTGGATAATATAAAAACTCATGGTTTAAAATTTATTGATTTTGTTAATAATAATATCTATATTTGCAAAACAAGTAAAATAATACTAATCAGCTCTACATTCCGAATTTACATATCTAATTTATTTGTACCTAATAGTATGTAGGAGTCAACCACCATGTATCAGCAACCAAAATTTTATACATGTGAATTTAATTTGATCTAGAAAATTTTTAAAATTGGATATCGTATTTTAAATATATAATAGTTATATGGGTTATGGTTATGAATATTTTAAAATAAAAACTGCTTAAAAAAACTTCGTGCAATCTTCATCTTAGATTAATACAAATAATATAATATGTTTGAAATTCATTGTTCCACTGATTGTTAAACATCCGTCTTACTGTCAATATATTTACCACTAATATTACGTTAACGAAGACATTTTTACAGAATTCTAGTTCGAATTACTTACATTTCGCTTCTTGCGGCGCAACATCTTTCTGGTCAGCTGGAGTCGGAGCACATTGACAGATCTGCCAGTTAAGCGCCAAGAGAACAAGACACACGAAAAGCAAACTTCGCTGCATGATGTCTTCTGGTGAATTTAGTAGATCAGTAAATCAGTGAATCTCTTCCAACTCCCGACAGATAACTACATGAATACGATTACTTCTCTCGGAATACCTGCGCTGGTTCTGAACACGAAACTAGTCTTACGGCCACTATATTGACCTCCGTAGCGCTCTTTTCGTCTGACATGTTATGCAAGTTATTCCTTTCTCTCTCGTGGGTGAAAAAGTCATTTATATGCGTGAATACGCAAATTATCGTCAATATGGGCCGTGAAAGGAGTAACAGCACATTATTTTGATTTGAGTGCTGTTATTTTTAACAGCGATAGTCATTAGACACTAATATTATGGTGTTGATTACAGGTTGGCTACTAATATTCTACATGCTATCGTATACCTAAATAATTCTTCTACTTCTACTTTTTCTTGGGTGTGGTATTTTTGCATTTACAGACCTCGATAAATAACATAGGTATAATACGTAATTTCACCTTACAATTTAGATATTAGTAGAAAATCAGCGTAAAATACTATAATTAATGAATATCTAACTACAACCGAATCGATTATATCAAAAAGGCTGAACTCCAAAAAAGTAAATTTACACATAGCCAAGATATTCGTTTTTGACTGTTAAAATGAGATTTGCATAAAAATTCAAAAACAATTCATCAACTTTTCTCAAAATAATAATAAAAATAGTTTACTTTAATTTATCTGTTCTGATTTTTAATAGAGTTTAAGCATGAATTGAAATTTCGGTTAATAGGATAATGATACATTTTTTTTATTAACAAAACTAAAACTTTTTGCCTTATAATTCTGATAAGGATCGCAGAATGATTGAATTTTAGGCTCAAACTATACTGTCAATTAAATACTTTGAAATCTGAAATGGGAACCCCCATTTTTATTGTACATTCGAATATTACGGTTTTGTATGAAACTTTTTTCCGATTCGCTATAGATGGCGCTGTAATCAGAAAAATAATTATTGTCATGATTCCCATTTAAGATTTAGACTTGATAAGGTCCTAAGCTATTTGAGATATGGGGTCCTTTATAAGTCCAGATATTCTATGTCAGTTCCAAATATGTCACTGGCTCACTCGGACAATTTTTTGGGGGCCCCCAAGAAAGTGGGGGCCTAAGCTATAGCTTATGTAGCTAATACATAAAACCTACACTGCATATGAATCAAATTCTGGTGACATTTTTGGGAATTTAGAAATGCCTCATGAATCTTTTGTTTCTTACATTCACAAGCTTGGACAATTTTCACAAATAATTTCAATCTTTAGTCATTAATATCAATTATCCTCATCCATAACCACATTTACCTAATGAAATTTTGTTAAATTTGTTTATTAGGGTAAGAATATTTTATACGTTAAAGTTTAAAAACAGAATTTTTTTTTTATTCCGAATAGCAAAAAACAATTAATGTTTTACATTTGTAAATATCCCAACATTTTATAAAAATACAAATTATTAAATTACCTACCTCATAATAGTTATTTATCGGAACACTGCTAGTATTTTTAATATTGAATTTAATTTTCTTAACATGGATTTAATAGTTTTGATTCATGTTATTCAAAAAATTATACTTCTTACCATATGACTTATAACAATTTATAATACAACAAGCAAAAAAGTTGTTATTATTAACTTTAAAACAAAACCTAATCAGTTTAAATTTGACGATTACTTAAATTTACCGCCTGTCATACCAGGAGGCGGAGTTAGTGGATACGTAACCGGTTTTAAAAGATCAAAGGCGCCGACGAAGAGTGCGACTACTCCTGGAAGGATTTATACTGTGGTAATACCCTGAAATACAGATGCAGCGTTTCATGCTGATAGTTCCGACCGAAGTACTCGTATAGCTTTTAGTCTGGAGAGATAGGTATTGGTAACGTCATTCTCTGCAGGTTTGTTGTTCAATGCCTCGGACTGGCAGTACGCAAGATAAATGTAACTCTACTGCTCCTCCAGGCCGTCTACCATTCCTTAACGGCTGACATTATATCCTGTGTTTTGTTTTCATTTTTCTTAACCATGCTGCTCGTTTTGCATTTGTCTAGTCCGAACTTCATGTTGTTAGTGCTGAAAATATCCACACATTACAGTAGTTTGCGCAAAACTTCCATGCTGACAGTTTTTGTATTTTATGTTTTGCTGTAGAAGTACCTCTTATAATCTTTTGTCCGGCATTTATTAAGATTTGCAGATTTCTTGTGTTAATTGGGAACTAATTATTTGCTCAACATTAGCTTTGGTACTTGAGGTCTAAATTTAGTATTCATTCCGTCATACAGTATCAGCATAATTTTGAATTCCTCTTTTGTTTAATCTGTTGCTGCGGTTACTTCCGATGATATTTGTTATTGTGGTAGTTCACGGAAAACTTCATCGTGAATTCTGTTGATGGTTTCAGCTGGGAGTCTGTTGTTCCTGAATACAGATCTTCGTTGATCTATGACGTACTGTTCCGTATTTTGCTTTAGTTCCGGGATACAAAGAATTCGTTCATCTCGATGGTCCACATTGTACACTGCCTTGTACGAGTGGATGTAGAGGGTTGAAGCTTACGCTCTTCAACATTTATTACATCCGGTGTGGGCGCTGGGAGTTATAATTTTGGGACCGACGGCACAGATCTGTATTTTTAACTTTGATCTTAGGGTCCCTTTCTTAACTTAGCTAAGTGACATAAAAATGTACAGTTCGCCATTGCCTATATTTATAGTTTTAACTTATAAACTAATGTACATACTTGTATATAATTACATAGTTTCAAAATAAGATATAAGAATAAAATATTCCTTTACATTTTTTTACCAGTCTAGTATGATAAATATCTTTTCAGATTAACGAGCTCATAGGTTGTTACACCTATTGATTCAAACAAGTTTGCAATACGGTAAATACGAGTATATTATACATTACAGATCTTCGGTTGAGATTGACAGGAACATATATAGAATGACAACTTGGTAAAAAAAATGCATGTAGGTAGTGACGGAATTTTAATTCTAAACCCCCCTCCCCCCAACATTTCATTAGGCTCTTTCTCTAATTGTCATTTTAACTCTTGAATATTTTTATGCTAAATTTATTTGTAATATAATTTGAAACATAAATTTAAATAAAAATAAATACTAAATAATTTTAATAATGATGTATATAACGTTATTTTGTTCGTAATTATTGTTAATTGTGATGTAATACTTTGTCTTTATGTTTACAGAGCGTCCGCGGCCATGGAATCGTGTCTGCAACCCAGCAGAGTCCCTCAGAGCCAGCACCGTCCTCCGGAGCCGACACCAACTGTCAGTCACATCAACTAGAAGATCCAACCCCCCTCCCCCCAAATAAAATAATATTTACTATTTATTGTTAATATAATAATTATACTTGTAATATAAATGTTTGTATTGTACACTATTAAAATGCCAGTAAATGAATTGAAAATAAATTAAATTCTTTTATTTCTAATATCCTTTTCTACACATTAATACTTCACAAATAAAATAATAGTTTAAAGATGACAAAAAGATGGTCTGATGTGCTGTTCAAAATATGACTGCTCTTCTACATCGTGTAAATTGATTGAGACTACTTCGTTTTTCGCACATTAAACTGTGAGAAGGATGACGTCATTTTTCAGCTATTAAAATGAAATAAATAAACTGTTTATTTCAACGCAATTTTCGACATTTTCATATTTAATTTCTGTCGTTACAAAGCACGTAAAAGCAATTCTGTTTATTGATTTTGATGCAGAATTTGATGCCCTAAAACTCTTATTTGACGCGTTTTTGCTGAAAATAATTAGGGAAGCAGGAAATTGCAAAAAACTGATTTAAATATTCTCATAAGCAACAAATTTATATATATATATATATATATATAAATTTGTTGCTTATGAGAATATTTGAATAATAATGAAGTGCAAATTACATCAGTTTGAATAATAAAAAAAGGAAAACTATAATTTATTCAAAGGTTCTGATGTTTCGCAGCAATGCAGGCGAAATTAAGGTATTGTTAAATTTGCATAATGAAAAAGGTATGCAAAATTACTTTATCATTTTTATTTTTCTTTACAGCTGATGTACCTGGTCATATTGAAATGTTGATCAACGGTTCCTCAGATATTTTAAAAAAGGAAAAATGTTCATCTACTGGTTTATTCATCGAACTTAATTTAAAATCATTACAAACATTACTTTCTTTTAATATTAAAAGCAATAACAATTAGTCTTATTAGAAAAAATGGTATCATTTGACATAAAGTTTTTATGCTTTTATGCTTTTTTAAGATTTTGTCTTAGTTTTATGCTTTTCACAGTGTTTTTTGTTTTTAAGCTTTTTTTCTTAGTTTTATGCTTTTTCACAGTTTTATTTGATATTATTAAATAGAATTTATAAAAATTACCAATTACGTAATATATAATAACGCATGCGCAAATATATTTGTTCTTTGGGGTTCCCCGGTTTCGTGATCCATAGATGCAAGGTGTCGATCTCAGGTTGCGCCTTGTTTAGTTTTTCTGTTTTTTTTTGCAAGTAGTGTTGTATCGTGTTAACTTTAATATAATTGTGAATTGTATATTATATAATGCCGAAGCAAAAAACTACTATTGAAGAATGGATACGAGCGTATCCTGAATTGAAATTTGAAAATAATAAAATATTTTGTCAAACTTGCGGAAAAATGGTAAGAAAAAATTGCATCATTGAAATAAAAATTTTATATTGTGTTATCATGTTATGTAGAAACATTTATTTTGATTTGAAATATGTTTTTTGAAAAATTTTCATATTTGTATTGTTCGAAATCCGCGCCAGTACCCCTACAATTATTTTGCATCTTAGTTTTCTGCAATTGGTCAGTTTTACATTTTTGTCAAGACCACAAGAAACCCAACTTACATAATATCAAATCGTTGATTAACGAATCTCAGGTCAAATGTTTCACCTTAAGGTACTTAAATAAATATATTTTAACTAATTACATTTAATAAACACAAATTATAAGTTACAAAAAATGTGTTAGTTAAAAGAAATGTTAGTGGACGTAATTTTCTCATTATTTCAGTGAGATTTAGTAAAAATAAGTAAATTCTGTAAGTGATATATTTATTCGTGCTAAGCCCCCTAAAATGTTAGTTGGGGGGAGCCGCAGGGGTAGTTTTGACTTAGTAAAAATTGTTTGTCTCAATTTCATACGACGATTCTATACCAACGAACCCCCTAACGGTTATTAATAAAAAAAATAGAACAAACTGATGCAATGAAGGAATACTTGTGAAATTGTATAGCTGTTATTTAGTTAAATAACTGCATGCTTTTTATTGTTCTTTACGTTAATTATGTATTTGATTCTAGGGTACAATTAATAGTGTGGTATGGGTGGCTGGTTCTAATATATATATATATATATATATATATATATATATATAATAAACAAACGAATATATAATGGATCAACATTATATTATAAATGCCGGGAAACCTTTTGCCAACAAAGGTAAATATGTTGAACCGTGCGCCGCCGCTACTAACGAGACCATATAATCATGACCCCGACGAATAGGATATTGATGTGTTACGTCTAAAATCTGAGTTACATGAACGAAGCGCGATGGAATATGCAAGTATGGTCCGGATTTTAGCTGATTTTGATTCGCGGAAAGCTGGTACGCAAGTTGGAGGAAGACCAGCCATGAGTCATATGATGTACGGAAGTAGGAACCAGGAAACCCTTCAAATGGGTAACGGTTCTCAAGTAATATCAATAATTCAATTTTCTAAAACCAGTATGAAGAATACTTACAGTGGCAGTGGAAATAGACAAATCGAGGCCAACGATTTATTAATCAACAGGCACGACCTATAGATCGACATAATCCTTATTTGAAAAGATGTGGATTTTGTATGGAAAGATATTTTAGGAATCCGCAAACATCATCGTATCAGATTGATCCAACACCGGCTTACTTGTAAATATTGGTTATTTATTATAATTTTTAAATAAATTAAATAATAGTATTGGGTTGCAAACATTGCACTAAGAAGTAGGAGAAAATGTAAATGAATTAAGAATTTTTTTGATAGACTTTTGAATTTAAGATATCATAAAGGTTTAGTTTAATTGAATATGGAAACTCAATTATGGTAAATATTACTAAATAAATAATTTTATTCTTTTTTTAGGTCAGTTACATACTTAAATCCCAGTGTTCCATATTCGGCACATCAGGCTATACCTTGGCAGTCTATGGAATCAATCAAACATATGCACCATATCAACTTGTACCACGGGATCATCAACCTCCACATCAAAGCCATATATACAATCTGGGCCAATGTGGAGTCGGACTGAAAATGACAAACAGTCCCATCAATCATTTCCTTCATTTGTAAAACCACAAAATCATTGGCTCCCGCAACGAATGCTAATAGGTATCAATACTACTACCTTGAGATTTTTTTCCTGCACTTAATATCAAAACGGCTTATGACACTTATCTTTTTCAAAATAAGATTTTTTTTGTAATTAACAAACTTTAGAAACGAATAAGTTTTTGCAATTAGAGCGGAGCGCCCTTCCAAATTCAACACTGCGTTCCATTATTATTATCACACCTCTTCAATTATTACCGTTTCAAAATAAAATATTAGTATTTAACTATATCCATATATAAATTTAGTAAAAATACAATATATGGGTACTAAAATGAAAAGAATATAAAAATTTCAGATATAACACAACCTTATTACATTATTTTATAAATACATATTTACCGCCAAATAAATTCAAATAGAATTGGATAAAACTTTTTAACAACTTTGCTCATGTTTACATTAAAAAGATTTATTGCATTTATTTATAGTCATTAATTTACAATATATTGTTAAATTAAAATGAAAAAAGCTTTTTTTTCATTTAAATTTCTATTAAAACATAACTGTCTCTCATTTCTACAAATTTGATTGAGTTATGGTTTGATGACTGATTAATGTAGTCAGTACCGTTTTAGCTAATGGTAATTTGTGAAAATACGGGAAAGATATAAATGTTTCTTTATTTGTTTAATAACTGATAAAAAGGTATGTAATGTAGTCTCAAAATATTAATAAAATTGTATTTACATATAATATGCGGCTGAAAACATAAAATATTCATTCGAAATCTTTCGACAGTACAACTAAAGACGATTGATATCACCTATTTGAATTAATCATTGTATTTTTGTTTTTATAACGAAATTATGTACTATTATTAATATTAGATAGTACAATTTTAATTCAAAATATAATTAATTATTAAAATTAAATCATGTACAAATTCATTTGGCAACAATACGAAATTTTCGGGGTCTGAGTCACCAACAAGTGATGATATAATATTGGACATTCTTTAGGTAATGAGGAGATCTTTCAGAAAAGGTATCGGTCCAAGATATACCAGTAATTTAACGTATTCATCATCAGAAGACGAGGATGACTTGGAAGAATGGAGAACTTGTGATTCAACTACCTCCAGCAGTAATAATGCAACAATAAATACCAATACTTGTCATTAAAATAACTGACGATAAAATATTATTCTTTCAGATAATTCAACAACACCGAATAATAATTTGTCGGCACCAGTACCTGAAATTAATATACCAACACCTCACGATATATCACAAATTATAAATAGACAAGTACATAATGATGATATGCAGCAAAGGAGTATCAACAATGCAATTTTCAAATACCAATTTGCACAACAACAACTTGCCCAATACCAATATGCACAATACCAACATGCACAATACTTGAGGCACCTCAACTTACGGTGGCAGTGGGAAATGGCGAATCGTAACCGATTACCATTTATTAACTCATTCGTTGCACGACCTGTAATTCGACATGCATATAATCCTTATTTCAGAGGACGTAGATATTTCAGGCAACCGCCAACATTTTCGAATCAGATTGATCCAGCACCGGCACATTTGTAAGTATTGACTATTTAATATCATTTTTAAATAAATTAAGTAACAGTTTTGGGTACTGTACTCGTACAACGCAGGGAGTACGATAAGTATTAAATAGAGAGAGAATAGTTTAGTTGGACTTGTTTTCAATATCCTTTGTATTTAAAATGTTAATAGAATATTGAATTTCAATTATTGTAAGTATTACTATAGAAATTATCTTCTAGGCCAGTTAAACATGTAAACCCTAGAGGTCCATATCCTGCACATCAGGCCGCTCCTCACAACGACAGCCCATGGAATCAATCAAACTTGTACATACCTTATCAAGGTGTATCACGGAATCAGCAACCTTCTTCTCCATCTGTTCCATATAAATATACGCAGATGCCATACGTACAACCGGCGCCAAATTGGATTGGCTCTCGATCCTTACAACCTCAGCATTCATTTGAAAAATCCCAAAATCCATGGATTCCGCAACGAACGATAATAGGTATCAATACTCCTACATGGAAAGCTTTTCCTCTAGAAAATAACAAAACGGCCCATGACAGCCATCTTTTTAAAGTACCGCAAATACCTCGTTATCCTCATGTAAACAAGACAAACGCTCATCAGATCAAATCCAAACTCTACAAATAAATAAGCAATTCTTTGTCAACATTATTTAATACATATATTTGTTATCACATACTTTCACATCATTATAAATTCAATCAATCCAGGAATAAGTATTTCTAACTTTTTTGACAAAATTATCTAAAAAAGTTAATATTTTTTGCCCAGATTAATACATTTATTTATAACGTCTCTGTAAAATAATGTTCTTCGACTATTTAACTAAATTTCCTACACAAATCAGTTTTTTATTTACCTAGAGTTGTGTTTTCCTAAGGATTTGTAATTAATATATTTATCTATGAAATGCATTTCTAAAATGAATTATTCTAAATAAAAACATTTCTCGACTTAATGTCACTATCTAAAAATTAAATTAATACGGTTCTTTATGATCACATTCTTCAAACTTTTGTAAAAAATTTATAGAAATAAACATTTCTTGACTTAATGACTGATTTTTATTGTATGCATGTTTTTTTTTCAAATAGTAATTGCAAGTGACAAATAAAACTATAAAAAGTATATAACTTACATAGGAGATATTTTCACGATCATATACGTAACTGTATCTGAAAGATAGTGAAATACAAGATTTACCTATTAAGAGTAATATGAAGTATGCACGCGACAGAATAACCACTCGACCGAAAAAGTTTCCTATCGCTTTATCCACGCCGCCGACAACAGTTTTGTCTTAATTAACTTGCGAGTTTAATTAAAACTATTTAACTTACAATTTCAAATGTGTAAATATATCTAACATTAACCTGACGAAAATTTATAACGAACAAGATTTGTCAAAAATAACAAGAAATTTTTTAATTACATTGCGTCTCTGTCATGTCATATTATACATCTGTTGGGTAATATTCCGCGAAATTATTGCGATCTAGCATTCATTTACTATAAGTATGTAACTAATAAGATAGGTCGTAAATAGTCGGTAAGAATTGTTAATAAATATCACAAGAGCGAAGATTCACAACCTTCTAACTTGTAATTCTAATAATATTTGGGGACTATTTACCCATAATTAATTGAGACAATAGCTCTTTAAGTACAGATATAATTGAGTAAAGGAGTATTCCCTCATTGACATATCTTGCCACCAGTCATCACCGAGGGGTTCCCGCTTGCTGCCACGGCCTACCGACAGGCAGTCAAACTGCTACCTGCGCTAGCGTTGCTAGTTCACTAGCCGTCACCGATGGGTTCACGCCTGCCGTCGTGGTCTATCATAGGCCACTGGACCGCTACCTGCACTAGCATTGCTAGCCCAGCTATTTATCCGGGCATAACTCGGAAGAATTGCTTCCTCCCTGGCATCACCCGCCGGCTGTCATCACGGTGACACCCGGTGGACTCTGCTCTTAGTTTCAGAAGCCGGCGCCGCTTGGCCTTTCTACTAGAGATATAGCAATTATTGGCGAATCCGTCTGTATGAGGGTTCAGAGTCACCTTCCCGTTCATGTTCGTGGGTACCGAGATTCATCTTCCAAACACCAAAGCCGCAGTAGCACTCATACGACACCATTATCGTAACTACTGCTTCAATTTCTTGGTTTCCATCTTATATTTTTGTGTCATGTTCTGTACGATTTATCTTTTACTGATTTAGAATTCCTTTGCCTGTGTGTTTTGTGTGATTTCCCTCAGGTGTCAGTTGAATACTAAAGGAGTTTGTACCTCCACGGTCGAAATAAATAACATTTAAACAGTTGTAATGTTTAATTTCTCTACTTCCTCAGAACTTACCACATTCACGACTTCAAATTAATGAATCTGGTCATTATAAAAATCTAATAAACACAACGTAAATTCAAACACAACAACATTTAATGGGTCTTAAATAACATGAAATAATACATTTTGATACTAGACGATTGCTGGGTCAAAATTCATGATGTAACACTGTTATGTCATATTATTTAAATAATACATATTTACCGCCAAATACGTTCATATAAAATTTGAAGATGTTTTTTTAGATATTTTGCTAGTGTTTACATTAAAAATCTTTATTGTACATATTTATAGATAATAATTTACAATGTATTGTTATATTAAAATTAATCCAATAATTAGATATTTTTCATTTATACTTCCGTTATAACTAAACGTACCCTAATTCTTCAAATCTGATTGTCTGTCTGTTCTATGGTTGTGTAGTATGTTGCCTGAGTTATTTTAACCAACGGTGATTTGGGAAAAAAACGTGAACGGTATAAACGCTTCATTATTTACTACGTGCAGTTAAAAAAGAAGGTATGTTGCATAGTTTTAAATATACTGATTACAATTGAATTTATAATATGTGGCTAAAAACATGAAATATTCAGTTGAAATCTTTCGGCAATACGATGAAAAAAACATGATGTCGTACTAGTTACTTGGATCAATTTTGAATGATTGTTGAAGGTGTATTTATTAAAACAACCAATCAGATCTTTTTGATAGCTGTTGGTTTTAAAAACGAGATAAGTAGGCTTGTACAATAATTATATAATTCGAGACAAGGGGGAAAATTCCTGTACGAAGTTATAGGTATTCCACGTAATCCACATAAAATACAGGTAATCCAGGTAGTCCATAAATAACAATTTGGTGTTAATCCGCAGGAAATGCAGGTATTCCGTGGCTATATAGCTAATACCTATCGTAATAAGTGCAAAATATTATGAATTATTTAATGGAAAAGGTCTAAAACGTAGACTTAATAACGGTTTAGCAATGGCCTCGCCGCAGAACAAACATTTAGACTTTATACCCACATAGAACTTTTTGTGAGGAATGTGGTGCAAAAATAATCATAAACATTATAGACATTAATGCAATGATTTTTTTAATGTGGACATTTCTCTCGTACGACGATGAGCGTATTTTTAATAAAAGAAAATTGACTTTATTGTGATGGAAAAGAAAGAATTATTGTGAAAGTTTAAAAATAGTTTTAAGTGAGGAGAACATTTTAAATTTAATTAGCTTGGAGAGTAGTATTACTTTATTAATAAAACAATATAATGTTAGCTATAAAAACATTAGTAATATATATATCATTGTTTTAAAAATTATTTTCTTCTTTAAGCAGATGTCCCCCTGGGTCGTTTACGATTTTGTTTTATAGTATTTTTTTCGTTATTATACCGTGTGTATACAATTACGTCCCCCGCCTTGCTGTGTAAATCATTACTTAACTAGAAAAATTGATTGGTTGTTTTAAAACAAATACCCTATATATTATTCTTATGTAGTATAGTTTGAGTTGCAAATAGAACTAACTGTTAATGCATGCAGCAAATTTAATGTAGAATTTTTCATCGGAAAAATTTAAATTATTTTTTTAGATATAAAAAATATATCTCATAGTAAACATTTTCTTAATAATTCTAATTGGAGCTTCAATTTAAATAAGAATAAAGAGTAGGAATTTAGTGGGTTGCTATAAAAAATATTTTCCAAATATAAATAAATAAATCATCTCTTCATTTAACTGGAAACAAATTTAGTTATCATGGGCCACAATCCATTACCTTATTAAATGACGATAAAATATTGATTATTTCTAATAACTTATGATTTTTTTTTAGGTATATTAATTTAAAGAATCTGAAATCATGGTCGAAAAAAAAAGTGAAAATAATAAATGTTTAATAAAATTATTTCGTGATGCATGGGACGAATTACGGTGTGAGAAAAGTGAAAACATTGACAATTCCACTGTTGAAATAATAACGACAAAAGGTAAAAAGAAAAAGATCCCCTGTGCAAAATTTTGGATAAAAATGATTAAAGATGTTGAAGAACAAAAGAAGAGTCCTAACTATCTGTATACGCCAGAAGCTGATCAGAAAATCGCGGAAACATTTAAAGTCGTCTTCGAATATCCGTCAAAAGATGAAGCTTCATTTTACGCGCAGGGAATGTATTATACTCCAAGATCATCGACTCAATATTTAGAAAATCTACATCTAGGATTTGATCAATGGTTTCTTGTCCAAAAATTTCCACCAAACCCCAAAGTTATAAAAATTCTTCGCTGTTCTGGGTTTGATTCATCGCCAACAATTGACAATTATACTACGATGGAAATTATTAAAGCAACTGAGTGTAAATCTCCCAAAAACTCTATCTCCTCAAGATCTATTGATTTAACAAGTTTACTATCTGAAGACAAAGATACTTCAAAAGAAAGCGGAATTATTGACTTAATTAGCCTTGACAGTGATGATACAATAATAACAGCCATTGAAATAACTGACGATGGATCTGTTAGTCTCTCAAATAATTCAGTTTTCGAGAAATATTGGGAAGAAATATATACACCACTCGATAATGATACCGATTTTATATATACACCAATTTACGTTGACGATTCGCAGGTAATCCAGTTACCGGATATTAATTCGCTGGATTCACATCAGAATATACTCAAACTACTTGTGGATAATGATTTTGAAAGTATCAAGCCATTAATCATCGTTAATGATTCCCAGAAAATATCAATACCGGATCAATCTTCCAAGGGAAACAGTGAACTAGTACCATATAATTATTCGCAAAATATAAATACACCGATATTCGAGGAAGATTGGGGGAAAGTATGTACACCAAAACTCGATATAAATTCAGATGGTATGAATATACCCACACCCGATTTAATTTTACATCAGAATGTACATGCACCACTACTGGATAATACACCAATATTCGTTGATGATTCCCAAAAACTACAAATACCGGAAGATAATTCACAGAAAAACAATAGCTTAATACTCGCTGACAACTCGCAAAACATAAATAACGATGCTATTTTCCAATATCAAAATGCCGAATACATGAATAAGTGGCAGCGAAAAATGACGAACCGTATCCGGACACAATTTACTAATCGACATGAATTTCGACATTTTAGAAGATGTGGATTTAATTTGCCAAAATATTCCTGGCTGTCGTCAACATCATTGCATCAGATTCATTCAGTACCGATTCGCATGTAAGTATTGACTATTTATTTTAATTTTCAATTAAATTAAATAATGGTTCTGGATTGAACCCATTGTAGAATGTAATAAATCTGATGAATTGTACATGTATAGAGAATAATTGATTAGTTTCAATTGTTTTTAATAGACGTTTCAATTTAAGACGTCACGAGGTTTATTCTGAAAACTAAATTTATTGTACAAGAATAAAATTATAGACAATAATGTCTGATAGTATATATTTAGAAATAATTATGAAAATTCATAAAAACTTCGCCAAGTATTTGTAGCTGAAGTGGTAGAACAGTCACTTGGCTTCTGAAAAGTTATGTGTTCAAATAGCAGCAAATTCACATTGAATTTACAAAATTATTTATAAATTTATTGTAAGTGTTACTACAAAAATGATTTCTTTTTATTTTCTAGGCCGTTTTTAAATTTAAATCCTCAAGTTAAATATCCTGCACACTGGCCGCATCAAACTGACTCAGTACTGATTTACATGTAAGTATTAACTATTTGTTTTAATTTTTAAATAAGTTAAAGACACTGACGCGAGAACGAAGCTAGATACGGTAAATCAAAAAACGGTGGTGGGGTCAATATTTTATATTTCTCGTCATGTTTCCTCTCGCTTGCATCCCTTTGTCAATTAACACTTTGATATAAATCTGTTTTTAAATTTCTTTTGCATAAGTGCAATGAACCTTATAATCTGCTTAATTACGTCTAAGATGTCATAAATGTTTAATCCAATAGAATATGAAACCTCAATTATTGTAACTGTAGATAAATAATTTCTGTTTACATATTTTCCAGACCAGCTACGTGTTTAAATCCCAAAATTATAAATCCACTTCTCGGAGTGACTGACCATCAGATCAACCAAAGTAGTCCGTACCTCAACACCTTGTACCAAGAGATGAACACGAGACTACCTGGACTACATAAGTATATTCAAATGCCATATTCAAAACCTATGTCAAACTGGACAATAAATGGCACTCAATTCCTACAACCATTATATCCATTTGTACAAACACAAAAGCTATGTATTCCGAAGTCAAGAGTAATTGGTACCAATACTCATCTTTTTAAGAACCGGCAGAACTTCGTTATCCTCATGTCAACAAAATAACCGTTCTTTATATAACACCGATAAATACTCAGGATTTATAATTAATACATTTATTTTTGATCACATACTTGTGCATATTTGTAAAATCAGCAATCTTTGAATTATCGACAATATTTTTTTTTAAGTCAGGAATGCTTTGTTTAGAATAGTTTACCACCCAGAATTTATAATGAATATTTGAACAACCTTCTGTTTTTAATCATTTTAGAAATAAACATTGCATGACTTTATAACAAAATTTTGTAAAGAAGTCAGCAGTGCTTATTCTAGAATTGTTTGCCACATATCAGGTTTAATAAGTAATATATTTATTTATTATTATATACTTAAACACATTTGTAAAAATAATCATTCTAGATATAAACATTGCTTGACTTTATGTCAAATGTTTTAAATGGTCTCAATAATGCTTACTCAAAAATTATTTACCAACACTCGGGATTGATAATGAATATATCTATTTATTATTATATACTTACATATATTTGAAAAAATAATCATTATACAAATAAGCATTTCTTGCTAAATTTTCTTAAAGAAATAACGCTTATTCTAGGATTATTGAACACCTCTCAGGATATAAATATATTTTTTACTATATACTTACACATATTTGCAAAAAATAATCATTCTAGAAATAAGCATTCCTATACAAAATTTTCTAAAGAAGTCAGTAATGTATATTCTAGAACTGTTTACCACCTTTTACGATTTATAATTAATATATCCGTTATTATATACTTATACATATTTGTATGGTAATTTTTTCTAAATGAGTATTGCTCAGACTAGAATTGCTTACTATACTCAGGATTTGTAAAAATAATCATTCTAGAACTAAGCAATTTTTGACTTAATGACTAAATTTTATAAAGACATCAGCAATTCTTTTTCTATAATGGTTTACCAGTCATGATTTGTAATTAATATTTTTAATTTCGTTTACATATTTGAGCATATTTGTAAAATGAATCAATCTAGATGTAAGTAATTCTTGACCTGAGAATTACTACCGTTAATGATTTGTAATTAATACTCGTTTATTTACTTATGATCACATAATTATAAAATAAGTCCTTTTACACATTTCTTGCCTTAATGGCAATTTATACAAAATATTTATTTAGAAATATGTACCTAACATGATTTGTAATTGATATACTCGTACTTTCTTTATGATCACATACTTGCATATATTTGTAAAATAAATCATTCTAAAAGTAAATATTTCTTTCCTTAGCAAATCATAAACAACACTAATTTCATCCTATACAGGTTATATTTTTATTTTTCAAAATTGTCTATATTTTTACCTCTGATCAAAAAAAAAAATTTTATTCTACACAATAGGAACTTAATCACAATTACGGTGTAGGAAGCCTACAGCTTATAGTGGGATTCGAACCATGAAGACAATCATATTTTTATGTAAGTAGAAATCCAAGATTTGAAAGCACGACCACTGGACTACGATTGCCTATGATAATGTAAGATAATATTAAGTTTGATGATTATTCATTCAAAATAATGACCTTCCACGGTTTTATACTTTTAATATTATAATAGAAAGACCAGTAGACGAATATTTTTCTATTTCAAAATATTTGAGGATTCGTTGATCAACAGGTCAATATTATAGATATTTCGGCTCGAAAGAAAAATAAAACTGACATGAAATATTTAAGAGTTAATTTTACATACTTTAATTATTATGCAAAATTTAATTATACCTTAATTTTACATGCATTCTGACCTATAGAACTCTGAATAAATTATTATTCGGCAGTACGGTGGTGTGAGTAGCGTTGCTGCATTCGAATTCGAAGATCCCGAGTTCGAATCACACTTAAGCTAAAAACAATATAAACTGTGGCTCGGGGTGTTCGGACCCTATACTCTAATTCTAATGATTCATACATAAAGGCGAAAATTGTAATTAAAATTTAATTATTGTTTTAGAAATATTTTAAAATTATAATTAATTATAAAGGAATAAAAGATTCGCTACTACAATTGTAGTAAAACTATAATTAATTTCTTATTTTCCAAATGAAAATTTTTAGTTCTTAATATATTTAAAATATAATTTAATTTTATAAATTAATATTTCCCGCCAATAAATCATCTTCAACATTTATAAGCTTATTTTGCATGTTTTATATTGAAATAGTTTATTTTTCCTTTATAAACTCTTATAAATAAATTAGAAACATATTTTTACACTCAAATTAAATGAACAATTCAGTTTTATTGTTTTAATTTCTGCAACAAGCAACAATTTGACTAGTACTGATTTTAGATTGGCTGATTTCTACCTTTTCCGTTTTGTATAGTGTCAGTGATATTTTTCGTGATGGTGATTTGCGAATTCTTGTTAAATATTGTGTCTTTTTGTAATTTGTGTGACAACTTATGATGTGCAGCTAATTAAAAAAGTACGATATTTATGTTTAAATATATTGGCATAATTTAATTTATAATTTTTAGCGAAGTACTTGAAATATTCGCTCGAATACAAATACAATTCGAATTGGACTTTTTGAAACCACCTCAAAGTCATATTATATATTATTATATAAATATATTAGCATAGTTTGTATTACAAATAACATATATTAGTATTTATTTTATTTAAAAAATGCAAAAATTTTTAGCAGCATAAGAAGAATGTTTCATGTATTTTCATACGTACTCACAAATTTATCTAAATACTAACAAAATATAATACTCAATTGTAAATATTAGGTTTGTAGAATATATAGGAAATATTCTTGCCTTCTTGATAATTTTGATTAAAATCACTTAGATTACAATTAAAAATGAAATTAAAATTTCTATGTTCAGTTATATAAATATTAAAAATAAATTAAAAAATAACTATGTCATCACCCCAAATTTTAATTTTACGCAATATATAAATTCTTAATAGCATTCTAGGTTCGATCAAGAAACCCTTAGGTTACAACTCACCATTTTTTGTTTGATCATAAATGGAAATAAAATATTTATAATTTTCACACAATTTATCAAAATTTTACATTAGGTACAATGTCAGACGAGGATTCTAGCGAAAACAAGGATACAGACGAGAGAAGAATAATTCCTCGAATACCTCTATTAGAACTTTTTCGTCAAGCATGGGAAGAGCTACGCCAGGAAAGAAATGAAGATTTAACTGCTCAAAATGTTCAAATAATGACTAGAGATGGTAAAATAAAGAAACTGTCGTGTTTGGAGTTTTGGATACATATGTTTAAAGAGGTAGAAGAACGAAAGAAACTTCCTGACTACTTGTTTAGTCCCATAGCTGAGCAGAAAATCTGGGAAACATTTACTGTCACCCTTGAAGATCCCACAGAAGATGAATCCGCAATTTTCATGCGTGGACGACACTATATTCCAAGACCTTCAAACACATATTTGCAAAATCTGAATCTAGGTTATGATCAATGGTATATTGTCCAAGATTTTCCACCTAAACCTAAAGTTATAAAAATTCTACGTCGAAGACCAAGTTCACCGTCTGATAATGAAGATGAAATATTACAACATCTTATTCAGGCTATGGACTGGGCTTGTCCTACTCCCAGTGGAAGTGGAGAGTGCTCATCAAGTACTACAATTGCTTTACCTACCACAATATTAGAAGAAGAAGAAGAAGATGAAGATAGAATTTCATCCGCTCGAAGTGCTGCACGTGCAATTTTAAATGTAATACAAAATTCATCTCAAAATACTATTACGGAAGAAAAGTTGAATGTAACACCCAATTCATTTCCTGATACACGTGCAATTTTGAATGTGTCCCCAGAACCTGTAGAGGATGAAATTGGTGTTGCTTATGATTTGCTAAATGATAAAACATCAGTACTACATAATAATACTTCAATAGTCAATGATGATACACGTAAACTAAATTCTTCACAAGAAGAAAATATCAACAGTATCTTCAGTGTGGAGTCTTCTCAACTCCAATCTGCGCCATTAGATCAGTCACAAAAGACAAATCAAGATTGGAAACATCAGGGAGACCATCGACAAGAATACCAACAACAATTTAACCAATATGGTAGAGGACGAAGATTTCGTATCCAAAGGACTTACAGGCAACCATCATCGTCACATCAGCGACTTCCGCTTACACCAGCACCAGCTCACTTGTATGTATTTACTATTTGTTTTTATACTGCATAACAGTTCTTCTTGATTTTAATAATCTAATATTTAATTTATTTTCTAGAAGATTACAGTCTTTCAATCCCCGTATGCCATATCCAGCACATCAGGCCCTTCCTCATTATGACAGCGCATGGAATTATTCAAACTCTTTTGCGCCTTACGAAGTTGTACCATGGAATTCAAATCAACTTCCATTTTTACCCCAGACGCCTGTACCACAAATGTACATGCAAATGCCATATGTACAATTTCCGGCACCCCATTGGATTCCGTCTGAAGTTACTCAAATACCGCAAGTAGTTTATCCATCCGTAATGACACCAAATCCATGGATTCCACAACTAGATGCAATGAACGTCAATACCAATATTGGTCAACTGCTATATTATCCAGCGGAGAATTACCAAGTGGCCCATCGGCCAACTTATTGTCCAAAATTAGAAGCACCCCAGTATTTTATACCACATCCTACCGTAAACAATAACATGGCTCATCAATCAAGTATCCCAAATAAAAACAAAGATACAGGTTCATATATAGTCGTTCGCCCGGAACAATTTGCCGCTCAGCAATTAGAAATGAATTGCAAAATTATAGAAAGCCAACCTACAATTCAAGAAACTTCTCCTGATTCAGAAATACCTGTAAGACCAGTAAGTCCATTACCGGATAAGCAATCAACACAAATTAACGTACAATTAGAAGAAAATGTACAAACTCAAACAACCCAACCTTTAAAGGATTCTGAAATATTCAAAGTTCCTTTACCTCCAAAACCGAGAAAATCTGCAGTATACTACCAGTCACAGAATCAGCAGGCTGGTCAAAAAAGAAGAGCAGCGCAGTCTTCTAATGCCATACCTCAAAAAGATAATAAGACAGTCAATTCTAATGAGGATAAAGAAAATAAGAACCCAGTAGATGAAAGAGAATATCTGAGAACTCCAAGTATCTTCGATATTTTAGAGTCCAGAAAGAAAGCAGATCCGATGGAAGCAGAAAAAGGTGATTAATATAAATACATTTTTACGGTATAATAACTCAACATTTATTATTTTTAGCTCCTTCAAATTATATGGAAGATGTTATTCAACGAAAAGAACGTAGATGGAAATTAATGGATAAAGTACCAGGAAGTCCTCGTTTGAATATAGTTTTAGACATGATTAGAAAAGGCAAATAATTTATTCTATATAAATATTTAGTCTTATAATTAAAAAATAATTCATATTATTTCAGACAACGAGATGCTTGAGGAAGAAGAACGATTAGAACGGGAGAAAGAAAAATCTCAAACCGTGACAAGTTATTCGACAAAGGATACACAAACAAAAGCTAAATATGACAAATCATGTCAGGTAAAGTCCGATATTTCCCAAGGTGCTCCTATTCAAATTGTTGGTAAGATAGGTATAATTATTTTGTTATATTAGTACATGAATTATTAATTAATATATTTATATTTGCTAGACAAAGAAAAACAAAAAAGAGAAAATGAACAAACACTCAAAAATCTTTACAATGTCCAATATTTTAATGCAGGTAATATTTATACACTAAAGAGTACTAAATATAATTTATTAAAATTTCTATATCCCTAAAAGAATATGAATTACAGCATTTTACACTATTATTTATTATTTTTATAATTTCAGAAGACGAACCAGAACCAATGGATATAGAATATGTGGAACCTCCAGTTATATGTTTGTATAAAATATGAGTTATTATTGTGTTTTCTATATTTTTATATACATTACAGATCTTCCTGCATCCGAGATGAACACATTCAATCAAAATGAAGTTCTTCATTTTGTTAGTACGTAATTTTTACAATTCATTTTATTGTGATTTTTTGTGGTAATAATTTGTTTATTTTTATAGATGAACAGGAAGATTCTACTCAATGTAACACAATACCTACACCATCGTGTGACGAGAATGTACAACATACTCCAGCGAGCAAAAATTCAGAGACAAATGATCCTACCGGTAATAATTTGGTAGTTCATATATTATTAGCTTAAGTGAGATTCGAGTTCGAACCTGAAGATACCGAGTTCGAATCCCACTCAAGCTAAAAATATATGAACTACCACACTGCGGATCGGTAAGTTCGGACCCTGTACTGTAATTAGGATTAAGTTCCTGTTGTACAAAGTTGTACAAATAAATAAATTATTTAACAATGAGAGAATTATTGTAAATATAAAGAAATATTCAGTCCTTTCACATGATAATGGCAAAGGATAATTTTCAAATTAAATTTTGGAGTGCACTGTAGTACAATAGATTCTGGTTAATTTGGGCAAAGTCTTTGCTTAAATCAGCAAAACATTAATTTGTAATAATTATATCAAAAAATATGTATTTCCGCAAAAAAAAAATTATTTGTGCAATTTACATTGTTTTAAGTTTTGATATATACAAATCTTGATTTTTTATTCCAATTAAACGACATAGCGTCCCATATAAGCGAAGCAAATTCCTATTTGTTTTTGTTGGTTATTATCGTAAAGATTTGTGCTAAATAAGTGGCTACCCTAATTTACTGATACTGATTTATTTTGATTTATGACTTGCTAGTATAGACCGCCAGAGATTAATACGAATAGGTATCAATATTCAATAACATTATCATCATTTAATTAAGTTTTTATGTATTCTGTTATTAGTTTTTATGTCAACATATTGATTATTTTTTTAGCTGCTCCTATTCATGCAAAAGACAAAATTAAAGTTGTAATAGACGACGAAGAACAGAACTTATTAGAAAATCTAATGACTTCAACAGAAAGATTTAATCCTGAAATATGGGTATCCGATGATGTTGTGCTAAAATTAAGGGACGAAAATATTATTAAACGAAAGAAACCAAAACCTGTACCTTCTCAGCCTACAACTACATCCTCAGAGGTAAAACCTAAAGAAAAACAGGTACTTCTTTTCTTTCTCTTCTGAAAAATTAAATAAATATAACAATTATTTATGATTAATATAATAATAATTGTTTGTCTGCTTTTGAAGTCATTTCGACTTACAGCCCAACAAATACTCTTTATTTTTTACAATTTTTATATAACAATTTCTTACAAATCATCATTACAAGTATTTGCAAAGACATTCACAAAGTGGGAATCGAACCCACGACCTCAGTGTTGAGCGGGCAATGTCGCTTCGAGCGCTACTGGAGGTTGTCCAGACACGCTCGCCCACTGAGACAGTTATGAGTTTGATATGCAAATTTAATAAACGAAGTTTCAACAGCTCACTGATCTCTTTATTAGTTTAAAGAGGAAAATCCCTTAAATTTGTTTCATGACGCAATATTTCTAGAAAATATAATCAAAGATAAAATTAATAATTTTTAAAGGTAAAATTTTATAGTGAAATCACATATTTTGGCAGTACAAGAACAGTGTTGTTAAATATTTCTATAAGAGTAATGTGTTTAACAAGCAAAGAGTCAGATTATGTTGTTTTTTATTTATATAATATATTTTTTCAAGAGAAATATTATAAAATAACAAAAAAATATATGTATTAATATTTTAAGTATGGTACGGTACAATCTATTGTACCATTGTCACCATGTATAAAAAAACTATTTTTATTTTAAACTGGAGGCATCGGCATAAAACGATTAAATGCACCGCAATTACGTTTACAAAGGAACTCAAAATATGACCCGTTATAACCATCGTTAAGTGATTTGGGATAGCCGCACTAATAGATTTCATTGTAGTTATATGGGACAGGGATGTTTAATCGTTTTATGCCGATTCCTCAGGTTTAAAATGAAAATACTATACCTGAGTGTAGTACTTGTAATAACAGCGATACGTAATCACTCTGAGTACTCTTTATTCAAAATATTGGTCGTATTTTCTCATTATTACTGGCTAATGGTAAATATGCTTCACTTGCCCATCTTCTAAATATAAAAAAAACATTTGTATTTGCTCACATTATATTCTTTTAAATAATTTTTACAATCACATTAAATCGTCTTTGGAATCGCATTAAATCACATTAAATCATTTTTGGAATCACATTAATTCACATTAAATCACATTGAACAACATTAAACTTGCAAATGTCGATAATCACATACTTGACTAGGTCATAAATAGAATACCTCTCTCATCTGCGGGTCGAAATAATATCCCCACAAAATATTGGTTTTTGGCTATTTATTAGAATAATAAATTATACAATAGTTCTTAATTATCTTAGAATTTTAAGTTCTTAGATAATATTTTCTATTTAATTTGTTTAACAAATTGAGTTATCGTAAATAATGACATCATTATTATGTATTAGGCCAATTAACTATTAGGGCCAACATTTAAAAAAAAAAGTCCATGCTTAGGGAAGGGGGTCAAAATAATGTAAGCGTAAACTTCGCAACTAGGCTGAGATTACTTCCATTAGAAATACATTGCCTATATCTGTCAACATTGCCAAAGATGTGATTTTCAGTATAGTAACTGTTGATTGCAGTGTTTAGTTTCCTATAAAAATAATTTATTGTTTTTCTCGTAATGAAAATGAATTCTTAAACTTCCTTTTCTTTACAGACAGTAGTTAATATTCAAAAAATTGCTAAGAGACCTTCTCCATCCCCAATAAGAAAACAAGCTACTAACAATGATCAGGTAATTTATTATTATTTCAGCTTGACTAATAATGTTTATTGTAATTACTTGTATTAACAGCCTATAAATAAAAAGAAGAAGAAATCAGTTTCCGAGTTTGGCAATGAGAAAAATCAATTAAAACAGGTAACTAACCAGAATCAAATAACAAAAATACCTACTCATAAATATTTATTTTTACAGCCAGTGAAAATATGTGCTAGAGACCAGGCCACACAAACAAGTGACATTCAGTATGAGGACAATACTAATGTCGCAGTAGAAACAAACGATGAATCTTGTCAAACAGATTTAGATATCAAGCCGAAAATTCTTACATATGCTGCTGTTCTCCGTAAAAATAAAAAATAATTCTTTGAACTATTAACATGGACGTGTTTAGTAATTAGTTTTAAATAGCGTTAAAAGTTTTTGTTCAGAAAAAAAACTTTCATGGTACTAAATATTGTTATGTAAAAAAACTATTATAAAAGAAATGAAAAAAAATATGCAAATATAGTAGTTAAATAAAACATATAAATAGTGTAAATAGTTGTAATTATTCAATAATTGTAAATATTGTAAATATTGTAAATAATTATAAATATTGTAAATATTATAAATAGATGTAAATATTGTAAATAGTTGTAAATATGTAAATAAAATTTATACATAGCATACGTTTTTCCATTGGCTTTGAAGCGGATATTGTGCATCTGGTAAAAATTTCGTATCCGGAAAGTGGAGAGTACTCATATTTTACTGTTTCCTGTAGATTGTTACTTCAATTACATTTTGTAAAACTTAACCCAAAATATATTAGAATTATTTTCGTTTTCTTGACTCAATTTTATACACATTTGTAATTATCTGCAAATTTGTTTTTCTATACCTGCAAAAAAAACCTACTACTAAGCGTTATATTTCATTTTAAAGTTCATGAAAAATTTTTGAAATTTATTTTGTAAATTTTTATAACAATTATAAATGAATTAAAATTATAGTTAATTAAAAATGAATTTTGTAGAGTTTCTTTACTTTATATTGTACAATAACAAAGGATAATGTAAAAATACAAAGTAGAAAACATGTAACAATTTTTTATTTGGTTTAATACATCGTAGATAAATAACTTGAAAATAATATTGCACATGACTGAAATGCCTAAATTCAATGGACGCAATACATACTATGGTTCACAATTATTACAGTTTCAACACACAACATATTAACATTTTGTACAGTGTGGATTCTATGACTTGTTCACACATGTACACAGTCATACTCGATGAAAGAATGAAATATTTACTCTTAATAATGCCATGTTATAAAATATATGTACA
Organism: Pterostichus niger; assembly: GCA_947425015.1. Taxonomy (NCBI): domain Eukaryota; kingdom Metazoa; phylum Arthropoda; class Insecta; order Coleoptera; family Carabidae; genus Pterostichus; species Pterostichus niger. Next base: position 21,715,188 of record OX380347.1, on the reverse strand, counting down.
AACTGTAGCTAATTACTTCATCCATTTAAAATGAGGCCTAAAATAATCTCACATACATGTAAACTATATTCTTTTTTATGATTATTATTATTATTTATATCAATGAAATGAACAATACATAAGAACACTGATAGACAAAGAATGGTTCAATATATAGCTTTTGTGCTCGAAAATAAAGGTCTATTATAAAATAATAAAGATCACATTCACTGTAAGGTGACAGCTAAGAGAAGCAGGTCAAATTTAATATCAATGAGGATAATGTTGGTTGGAGACCATATAAGATGTAGCCAGTCCTAGCAGTAAAGGCACAAGCGAATAATACCCAATGTGTGGTGGGATTTGGCAGGAGTGTGGGAAACATGTAGCTAATTGTGCATGACATATACCGACATCCTGGGGAGCAAGAGGCACACCTAGTCTCGGGATTCAAGTACGATCAAGCACAATAAGGCAGTAACCACTAGCTACAAGCTCCTGTTGTTGTTAACGTCAAGCGACGATTAGGGTGGTGACACGACTGACCGATATCGAAGCGAATTCAGCCGCTCACGTTCACAGGTCACACAGGTATGTATAAGGTACATCGTAACATTGGAAAACAACAACACTTGTAGAGGCTGGAAACGCTCGATGTCTAAGTCCAAGCCACCGCCACATCATCGCTCGTTAACAATCACAGACGTCCGCTAAACATGCACCATCTCCATATCATATCATAAAGGTATATAGATAAATACATCTCTTTATATGTTTATAGTAGGTTTAGTTAAAATCTCTTTTCATTCATCAACAACAACAGTACAATATATCATATCATTTGTGAGTCTCTTTTTTTGTACAATTTGATAGGTGCATATCTCAACGGACGTTCATGAATTTTACATTTGGGGTTGGGAACAATTTACCCTGTTTTTAAATTGACATACAATCATACCATAAATGGCCGATTTGAATTTTACAGCTAATGAAAAAGATTCTAATTTAATCTATATACTTGTTAAAATATTACATTCGCAATCCCAAATATAAAAGAATGATCACTGCCACTATACTGGCATTACGTGAACTGACAAGTTCATTAGAATTAAGACAGTATAGGTACGGTTCATACAATGGATACAATAAATACACAATCATTGAGGCACTGTGAGTAAGGCATTACTACAGTAGTAAAGTGGAGATATTAAGGGTTGTCCGCAGATAGCAGCGGACCATCGCAGCTCAGTGGGTGCAGAGGGATGTCACGTCTCAGCCATCATTCACATGCACCCGTGGACCGTGGACATAACATGCCAGTGCTCGTGGTACATTGTACTTGGTTTGGTACTTGGTACTGGTACTGAAGTGTTAACACAACAACCAACAGTTAGTTAACACATCTACAGTTACAGTTATATTACAGTTACAGTATAGTTTACACAGCTATAATTAATTTTACAGTTTATCTAAAGTGGTCTTTGTTCGCCACGCAGCACTGCACTGTATGTTCTGTGTTTGTTTGTATCTGGTGTACAGTGAGTAACGAAATACGAAATATAGGAGTACGTTCATGTTACTTGAATGTTTAACGCAGGATTCTTACTTTACTTGGTTCTGATGCAACAGCAAGAATTCATTGTTAAAGAGAAAATGTGAGTCTACATTTCGTTTACGTTTACATACACTGGAGAAAGTGTTTCTGTCGCAGAAAATCGTCACAAGGAATTGAATTGAGAGAGAATTGACAAATGTATGTATGTTATGTAAATGTGTTACAGTGATACGTTTACGTCCTAACTTTTGCGCCATCCTGAATCCATGTACATCTGTATCGGTACATTAGGTACGTGAATGTATATGTGTACAAGGTCAATGTACTGAATAGACAAGGCTACATTGATGAACACTCTAGTTTCATTCAAGAAAGCTGAACATATCAATATTCAAAACATAATAGGTATATTTACTTTAGATCCATCTCCCTAATCTGATCGGTTAACAGTTATATTCAAATACACTTTATGTTCACGTTTGGAATTTCGAACATGATACCAAAAACAATTGGGTCAGTAAAATTTGAAAAGTTCAACAATTAGATGAAAAACAAATCAAAAATATATGTTCTTTTTATTGATTTACTATAATATTTTAAATATATGCTCAGGTTAAGGGAAAAGCACCAATTGTGTTGTACGACTATCTTAAGTGAATTCTAAACATTAGAACGTACATAACAGTTTTATACAAAATGAAGACATATCCTAAGTATATAAATATATGTATGTATATGGAAAACATCTATATCAGAAGCATACCACGTTTCGGTTGCGATTTACTTTCGCTTTGAATCTTCTGTTTTCTGCATTCCATTTGTAGAAACAGAAACCATCCAGTTCCCGAATGGCAACATGTCAAAATAAACATTTATCTATGCATTATTATAAATACTCTATTTATCTAAAAACATTTATAAAAAAAACGATACTATTAATTACAAGAAAATAATGGCACTATCATATGTTTGTGTTATGCACGATGAAAATAACAGAAACATGTACATAATCACTGAATCTGACTGACCAACAAGAACAACTCAATTCATGTGAAACTACCCGCGCTCCTATAACCAAACTAGTCGTCACACCACACAAACATGTCAACCATATCCTATCCTATTTAAAGAAAACTTGCAACTGTATCTGTATTCTGCATAGAAAACCGTTCTGACTTCCGAACCGGTGAACGTATCACCGCCTCACAGTTTATCACAATCAGCGGGTCGCTACACAACACGTAACACGAACGTGTTGTTCGTCGTCAGCCGTCAACTGGGACAGTCACACACCAGCAGCACAACATATCATCAGCATCAGCATCAGCATAGCATACGTGTATACGTATACGCCTACGTATCTCATGGCTCGTCACTTGTAAATCACTTGATGATGGTGATGGGGAAGGGTCAGTCAGTTGCGTCAGCATCACATCTCAATCACCGTGTACTAGTAAATCAGTCATGATGGGGTGATTGCGATGTCGGCTAGTGGTGTCTCGGATCGGACAGGGCGGTTGAGGGGATGGTGGTGGCGGGAACTACGTGGCCCAGCCGTCGCCAATGCGTGAGCGTTTTAACACCGGACCAGTATCGTAATCGCTGCTACTATGCCGCGGCTCGGCGCACCCTGGGGATGGCATGTTCGTCGGTGTTACACTACCTATAAACGTCATACATTCATTACATGTTTACGTTTATCAATACTACCTGCTAGCACAAATTCTATTTGTTTTTATCAGTCTAAGAAAAATGCTAGTCTTTCCATCGCCAATTAGTAATAAAATAATTATAATAAATAATAACTCAGCCCAGTTGACAAGTAACCCAACCCAACTATTGGAACCGACTGCCTACGATAGAAACTTTTTCAAATAAACAATTTTGAATCTTAGTGTTTGATGCCGATATATTTAAAAACTCCGGCTGGAGTCGCAACACACGCGCAAAATATCATCCGACCGGCTTCAAACGCAGTCGCCGGAAGCGAATGTGTTTAAATAGGTACCAAAGTTGTATCATTTTAATAAGAAATTACAGTATATATAACAAATAAAATATGCATAGGTGACCGCATGCAAGAGAAAATGTATTGCCATTTCCATAATTTATTTTTTCAAAATTATATTTAAAACCCTATTTATACCACATAATTAAATTATTAGTTTTTGATTCATAATACAAACATACATATTTTTTATTGAAACTATTATTTTAATTTCATAATTTAAAAGTGTATTTATTTTTACAAAAACATCATTATAATCGACTCATAAAATGGCTGAACTTGGACTATTTAACCACCTTTGTTGTAGCAACAACAAATAAACACTTTCACTGCGCCCAAACTAAAGTTCAAAATATCAGTAACAGAATTTGTGCTATCAGTTTAGTATGCATTTTAGTATTACAGAAGTTCTAGATAATTAAAGAAAAAATATAATTAGTGCTGTATGTCGTATTTAAATATCTAGTACGAGTAAATTAAGAACGGCAGTAAAAATATTACATATTATTTAACTTAAGAAAATTTAATAAAAGAATAAAGCATATAATAAGAACTAAAATTTAAAATAAATAAATACCCCATCACACCTTTTACCCATGATTGGGTATACAAATATAAGGAAAACATAAGCATGGCCTTAACCTGCATGAGAAGATTTATAATCGTCACAAAATTGCGTGTCACCTTAACAAATCGTTATGCGCCCTACGAAGTTGTATGGGGGACAATCGATTTAATGTAAATTTGATACATAAAGTAAAAACTATCTATTTCCTTCAAGTATTACCACCTTTATAAGTATTTTTTCCCAGAAAACTAATATTATGATTATTTTATTGTTATCTAATATTTCTATATAATAAAAAAAAAACTTGTATTAAAATAAAGCTTGCATCTTACTATTTTCTATTTAAATTTTATTATTTAGTTGACTATAAATCAATTTTAATTTCTACTTGTATGCTGAGGTAATTATAAACCTGACTGTAAAACATGTTTATGACTAACACTATAATTAAAATATCATTAACTATTCTGTAGCAGAAAAATATTGAAAGTCGCAAAATTATATAAAATTATGCTTCTGAATTCAAACAAAACAGCAAAATTTTCGTTTTCTTATCTACCTTATCTGACCTTATATGCACTGGTTTACTAATACAATTATCTTATTTATATAAGCAAATAAGATTGCCTTGACCTTTGCTACTGCAGATATTTGAATTATACATTCTGAGAAGATACAAGTGATTCTTAAACTTATTTTCAAAATTATTGATAATTTCCAGCTACAATATTAAAATAGAATGAAGTAGTTATTTTAGAGAATGTTTGTTTTATAAGAATATTATTGAACTATTTATAATTTTGTTTTTAAAATGCAGATGTGTGCCAACAATTTTTTTTTCTGAAAGATGACGTGTTTTGTTATCTTTTGGTTGGGTTTTCTGGAAGCATATTCTGTAATACCTTTTGGATTTCAGTTAAGAATTAAATCATTTTAAACAGAAATTGTGCATTGTGGATGTAACTCATGTCTATAAATCAGTAAATAAACTTAATTATTCATGGTTACATTATTCATTATAAAAATTAGTTCAGAAATAAATATATCACCGACATATGCGAAATCACTCAAACCGAGAATGCCTAATCTGTAGAATAATTCTAAATGCAAAAATTGTATTATTTACCAATTATTTTAAGTTTATTCTTCAAATTCATTTTAAACAAATAAGTCGTTATACTAAGTTTAATAAATTCAGCCCTTTGATTTAAATCAAAAGTGTTAACACTTTTCCGGCAACATACAATATAATCTTTTATACTATCTTCAACTTTTATAGTAATTAAATATACTAAAACATATATAAAAGACTAACAGTAGACTATAAATAAGTAAATATAATAATAAACAATGAGAAAATATAATGCATACGGCATGATAATAAAATTTGAAAAATAAACCATAATTATAGTAATATTTTCATATTGAATTTAAATTTTTACTAGACTAAATTGCAATAAAACAACCCAAAGATATATTTAAACATTTCACATATATCATTTCTTTTCATATTTTTATATGAATAGCGTATTCTGGATAAATTAAATATATTTTTTTAAGAATGTATTTCATCCTTGAAGACAATACAAATCAGGTGTGTTTATATTTTGATAATGATTATTTTATTTACGTTAAATTCTGGTAAGAACTTAGATTTTTACAAGATCCTATATTTACTATAGTTAGCTATGATGTGTTGTTAATTACACAAAGCGTTAATACTAACGAATTGGTATGAGTACTATCTTAAAATGGCTACTACACTGTTATACAAAAATTAAATACATGACTACAACACAAAGTCAATATGATTTTAAACGCGATGAAGAAGGTTCGGCGTTAGTGTTTTAATTGAAATTACTTTAGTGACTTTTCCTAACGATATGGCCATTTCTGAGATTAACTTAACATAAAATAAGACTTGTAATTCAAAGATTAACTGCAATGTCCCAAATTATATTATTCATATTCAAAAATTCTATGTAAGATCTAAAACTGACAGAAAGTATTTTACCTGGTGTGGGTGTGAGCTGCCCAGTGGAGTTGGGTCTGGGTAGCGAATGGTGATTGGTGTGTGTGAGGTTCAAGGTGTGCCCGTGTACATGCTGGTGCGCATGGTTCCCCATGGCGCTGAGGTGGATATTGCTGCCACTGCTGCTGCTGTTGCTGCCGCCACCTCCTGTCATGTGGTGGTCGCGAGGCGGCGATATCGGCTCACTTTTGATCTTTACCGGCAACGGGGACGTTGACGGTGGCGGGGTACTGCTGGATACCGCCAGATGTGGAAGACCACTAAATAACAGACAGATCTTTCTTTAGATACCATTCACCCAAAACTCAAATGAACTGATATTAGAGAAAATCTAAAATGCATAAATATTAGGAAGTGTCTACTCTACCCAAATTTGGTGCTAATATGTGATTTATACCTAGTGTATTGTGTGAATACAATGAAATCTGTTGATTGGTTTATATGTACAATCTTAATCTCTACAAATGTAATTTGAAGCATCCGTCAGTACGGTGGTGTGGATAGCGATACGGAATTCGAATCCGGAGATCCCGAGTTCGAATCTCACTCAAGCTAAAAATTATATTAAAAAAACTTCTACACTGCGGCTCGGTGAGTGCGGACCCTGTACAGTAATTGGGATTAAGTTCCTGTTGTACAGCGTAACATAAATAAATAAATAAATAAATTTTCCTCTCAAATAATGTGGCGAGCAAGAGTGCTGCTTTATTCTATTAATATATTATAACTTATTAAATTTAAGAACACAAAAACGGTCATTATTTAGTATTAAATTGAATAAACTCTTTTATTTTACTATTTACTATGCAAAATTGAGTGCTATTATTGAATTATAATTGAAGTGTTTATGTATACGGACCATGAAATTTCTTATTTGAAAACAAATTCAATCCTCTTTATCAAAACTGAGATAATGCTTAATTCAGATACAAGCAATAAAACTAAAGATAACTTTGTTCGTTTCACTCACTGCAATCACAGTATGAAATATGAAATCATGAAAACAACAAATACCAATAGATTAGAATGTCATTCGTGGGCAGAACCATGCATTACAGTGCAGTGTACAATAAATAAAGCTATAAAGAAATACGAACCTTGAATGAGCAAGTGACGTAGGTATTTGATGAGAACTCCACGACAGTGGTCCTAAGCTCATGTCAGGCCCCATGCTGAAGTCCTGCGCACTGAAGGAGGAGAGCGAACTTTGATAGCTGGCCAGCCCTGAGATGGAGGGAGTCTGTAATGCCACGACAGGAGTGTTCAATGTAGACTGACTCCGATTGTGCTGTAATAAAAACTGTGACTAATAAACATAGGCTGACTACAACAGAATCACCAACATTGATATTTTATTTTCATATTTACTCATTCTATAATATTGTCATGATTTTACAAGATTCTATTGTACTCAGTAATGTTTTCCTTCAGCAAAAAAAAAAAATACTACATTTTAAAACTCTATAAATCAAAAACTAGTTTTAACATGCAGAGAATCAATTTGACTCACTAGTTTTTAAAATAAACTACTTCATGCAAATTAATATTTCAAAAAAAATATTGCTATTTAATTTTAACATTTTGAAACTCGAATTTCAAAAGTTAATTTCTTAAATAAATTGATTAATGATACAAATTTGATAGTTGCATTTCAAAGTCGTTCTGTATTAAACATTAATTTTAAGATAGAATTGTATTTTAACTGAATAAATAATAAATGGTATAAAAATATATCAATTTTTAAGACTAACTTCGCCGTAAGATACTTCCTCTGGTGTAAGATTAGGACCGAGTGGAGTAGGTATGACAACGCGTAAATTAGATCGTGGACCGGGAGAATGCTGTTTCGTGTGTTGTAGAGACTTGGATGAACTGATGCCGGACCCAGGACTGGGTCCAGGCGACGGGGAACCGCAACCGCCGATTGGAGAAGCCGAATTTGGATAGCCATTACTCATTTCTAACATCGCGCTATTTGGATACACTAAAAACAGTATTTTATTAGTATATATTTCACAAGTATAAACTAAAGCAGTTATCAAGAATAAAATAAATAAATATATTATGTAAATGAAAACAAAATTAATCTTTAACATGCCTACTACGAAAATTTGGAAGAAATTCTATAAAATAATGAGTTACAGAATTAAAATATAAAAAAATATTTTAAACAAAATAAAATTACATATTAAATTACAATAGATATAAACTAAAATTATTGTAAAATAAATCTCAATTAAAATGAAAAAATTAATGAAATATAAACAAATTATTCTACAGGTATTGCATGATATTCTAGATAACATGTGAATAGTTACAAGAAAGAAGGTATTTAAGAAAGAAAGAAAATGAATGTATTTTAAGTAACTAAATTCAACATTATACCTATTTTCGAATAAAAATTCAGAGCCAATTAAAAAAACTAGAATAATTAGTGGTGAATATGAAAACTAAAAGTGGTACCTATCGTTGAAGAAATGCCTGGTATAAGTATAAATTTACCAGAATCAGTTTCCGATGAGGAAGGCCGTGGACTTATGCTTGGGTGAGCCATCTGTGGACTTGATTGTAGCAGGGAAGAATCGCCGTATGAACTATTGACGGGAACCGACACTGGCAACGTGTAATTTGACGCCGTCATTCCTACTTGCTGCAAAACAAAAATAAACTATTAATATTTATTTCTAAACCAGAATTATCAAGTAGGATCAATTTCATTTTTTCCATGCATTATTTCACTAAAACGTCAAGATTAAACCTGTATATTAAACATATATAAATAAAAATAGGCCACAACTGGTGACATTTTTTTAGAAGTTGCTATTTCATTACAAACAAAAATACTTCAAAACTAATAGCAAAAAAATATGTTTTCTCATCTAAATCAAACAAGTTAAAAAATATTAAATAGAATAATATAATAAAGTAATTACAAAGGTAAATTTGTTGTCTTTTATCTAGAATTTAATTGACGCATTGAACTATATTTATAAGAAGCATTTTGTCTAAAATAATTTAGAAATGAATATCAAGAAAAACTATTACCTATGTTAAACGGATATTATTTCTTTTTAATTAACACCAATACATGATATAAGAAGTACTATACAGGCAAAAGTTCCTGTGCTCCAGTCCAATGAATACTGAATTAACTTTTTACTCAAAATTCCAACAAAGTGAATAAATTGAAAACTTAAATTAATTGACAAAATTTAAGCTATGAATAGCAATGCAATTTCTTTTATACAAATATAATAAAACAATAGTGGTTCCTTCAATTTTAAGTTTTACTCTAATAATAAATAGTGAGTTAATTGTTGGACAATAATATCTATTACTAGATAACACTGTTCGTATCAATTCGATATTGATAAATAATATAGACAATTTAAGTAACATCGATGCAACTAGCTATAAATCTGTCAAAATGAAAGCATTAAATACCTAGTAATGCAACTAGTCAAGTGATTACTGATTAAGAACTTGTAAGTGACTTACTCGCTGTCCGTTAATCTGGTTACGCTGGAGCATCATCTGGAACTCTTCGTCGATCTTGCTGTACTTGGCCTCTGTACGTGGGGTGAGCTGATAATCTGCCTCCGGCTCCGGACTGTCGGGACTCATCACTCCGTTCTTATGTTCCTTCTTGTTAAGTGCCTGCAAGTGTCAGTGGACACAGTTCATGGATACGGGCAGCCTCAAGGGCCAAAGGCGGGCATATACACACACACAAACACACTTACATGGCACACCACACCAAAGCCATTCACACGTAACACACAACGAGGAATTAGTAATACTAACGAAATCAAGTCTTAAGCAACAAATCTGTGATAACAACGGGCAATGCAGCAAAATCGATAACTAAAAATAGCAAAACTCAAATCAAACAACTGTGATTGTTTCTCTTTACAACAACTAGGATACCATCAACTTATGTTATGTTCATTTTGATATTTTTTATATGCATTGTTCTATTATATTGATATCTATGGTCACTACACACTGAAAAATCAAATAATAATGTCCAAATTTATTTTGAAAATTCGTTAAATTCATTTTTCAATATCACACGTAATTTTAAAGAATATCGATATATTTTACAGTGTTCTCAGAAAGTGACGAATGGAAATTTATTATCATCTCTTAATTTATTATTCTTATCTAACACGACTTTTATAAATTGTGGTTGGTCAAGACAACTAATTATTTTTTATTTAGCAAACCATAATTCAATTTTAAAATTGACGTACTATTATCACTGTTGTATCATGCGTTTTTTTTAAACTAGACATTTGATAAAAACCCGATTTTATAAGAACACCGTTTATTAGTTTACTATTTTAAAATATTTCAATTTTATTAATATGTTATAGATTCATGCGTCAAAAGGTAACAAATGTTATTTGATCAAAGTTCAGATCAACATCAATAGATATCAATATAACAGGAAACAATATTATGTAAATATAATTAAATGTTTCTATTATTTGAATTTAATTTCATTATTTGGATTTGACAGTATTATTTTGAATATTCAATAATTATTAAGCCATATTTTCCAACAATAAATGATATATTAATTGAAATTAAAATTATATGTTAAAAGTTGGCTATATCCTATATACTTTAATTGAAATCTACAAACTGTCAAATATTAATTAATTTCATATACCACAGAACTAGAAATATATATCAAACAATTATTTGAATAGGCAGGATAATATATATTATTGCTCTCATTAAAATCTTTTCATGCATTTGAATAAAATCTGAGGTAAATAACACATCTATCGATCAAAATGAAACACAACGTACAACAATTTGAATATTAGTAAGACGTCGTTATCAATATTTGCACAAGGCCTAGTATTACAACACAGTTGCTGCTTGGCTAGATGTACCTCGATAATGTTTTTGTTGGTGAGAGATTCATGTGGTTCATTGTATTCTGTATACTTTAGCAGCACCTTGTCCATGTCCGTACTGGCATACTGGTACAGCTTGTTGCTGCTGCTGAAGATGATCAGCGCGATCTCACAGTCGCACAACACTGACAGTTCGTAGGCTTTCTTCATCACGCCGAACTTCCGTTTGTTGAATGTCACTTGCCGATTTCGTTCGTCGGTGATACGTGAAATTTGTATTTTTTTGCGACCCATGGCAGCAATTTTGACTTCAACACTGTGCAATGAATAATAATAAACTCGTTTTCAACTTGGGAGTGTTTATTTATTTTGTGAAGCTAGTTGACACTAATTAATTTTTAATGGATATCTGAAACAGAAAAAAAACTCATGTAGAAACTTTATTTTAACGCAAATCTATCTTTAACAGACATATTCTAAAAGAAGATTTAATTGAAAGTTTTCAATTCCATTTTATTCGTTTTATAGCTATTCACAAAACTGAATAAGAATACAATTTAAATTAAAGTTATCACTAGGCTTGAGGTGGTAATTTTGCCACTATTACAGTTAGGGTTGTATATTACTAGATATTTTTATGAGAGAGAAGAGGAAAACTAAAATAGTATTAATGGTTAATATGCATCTGATTGCATAACAGTAATGTATAAGAAGGCAATTATAATTATTAAATAATTTTCTAGAAATTTTCACTTAATATAAAATTGGGCTAGTATGATCCTCTCAAACTATAATACATATTAAAATATTATTAGATATTCTATCTGATTCCACAACAGTAATATATGTAATAACATCAAATGATTGTTAAATTTATTAATATAATCATAGTTTAAATATTCATAGAAAGTTTTTCGAATTTCTGGTAAATTCCACTATAATGATTTTTTAATGATTACTGAATAAGTCAAATTAGTGTTGAGGGTTATTAAATTTTTCTTAATGTGTATGTAAAAAATCTGTAGAATAACATAAATAAATATAAAAACTAAAAAATTGCATTGTTTATTTTTGCTTCATTATTGTGCACAATAAATTAAATTTTTATCTCTACTGTAATTGTCTCAGAAATATAAAGTCAACGGTAATATAAATTATACAGTTTTAAATATTTTAAAATTAATGATAATCAATGAATAAATAAATAAGTTCATATTTTTCTTTCAAGAACATATTACTTCCTATAAGAAAATAAAAATCGTATAATACAAAAATTTCACATTAATATTTTGTTGACGTAATTGTTTAAAATATTTACAGATTAAATTATTTATTTCTGTTTAACTAATTGCAACAATGAATAATTAAATGTTATCAAGTTCGAAGTAAAATTTGTTTTCGTGTAAATAAAAATATATATAAGTAAATAAATACTACATATGTACATTCCAAATTTTAAAAACAAGTATAGTACTTAGTTAATTTAATTGTACACAAAATATTTACAGTATATGAGTTTATCTATCACAAAATTATCTGCAAATAAATACTTAAGGATAATAGAACATAGATAACTAGTTACACGTTTGGTTTTTAGAATATAAGAATAAAATGAAAAAAAATATTTATATATTTTTTTAAATTGTTATTTAAAAATAATAACAATTAAAAACGAATTTCTTAAAATGACTAATATCGAACAAAATAATTTCCTATGTATGAAATTATTGTTAATTTTATTATTCTAAAAACTATTTAAACATATCAACAAGTGGAAATATTAGAAACCGTTCTAATCTTTCATTAAAATTTAAGCGTTGTAGATATTTCAACAGTCATTAGGTTACTGATAAAAATCTTCAGTACATATCTACAAGTAGCATACGTAGGTATTTCAATTTTCATGAAATGTTATTAACAGATTAGTGAATTCAACTTTCTTAAATGGTGTTTAACAGTCATTATATTAACCTTATTGAATCATTGTCATTATTTTTTGCAAGTACTTTTCTTTTTCTTAAACACTACAATAAAAGAAAATCTTAAACATTTCCGATATCAGAACACAACCAAGTTGAACATATTGACCACTAGCAGTTAATTAACATTATTTTTCGCTGTCATGTTCCAACAATATTTTAAACAAAACAATTCAAATTAAACACAATACTAAATATTATTAGATACTTTCACAAACTGATAGGTAATTGTTAGTTAAGCAGGAAAAGGGTCAGAATGTGGATTTTAAAACCCGATCCACAACTGATTTTCACCTCCTTCAATAACATTTTTAGAGGTTCTAATATATCAGTTACCAATCACACCTAATAATGAGTAAAAGGCGTTTTTTATTCATTTTATTTAAAGTATAGTTCATAGAATGCTTGACAATAGAGAAATGAAGTAAGACTACGGCAAATTCGCCTTTAATCGGTGTTTATATTAGTGGTCATTATTTTTAATTTTTTAAATTATAATGTAATTAGATAATATTTTCTTTTATTTATGAATACTTTTATTAAATAGTGTAATATTATTATCACTATGACTATAATTATATTACTACGTATTTTATCGTACATTATTTATATTTTAAAATATCTCGTCATAAAATATATTAATTTAGAAAATAATAACATGTGCAAGAGATTCAATTGTTTATTAAAATGTAATTATCATGTAGAGAACGCTGCAGCAATCGCTATAAAAAGCATATAAAAATTATGTGCTGAAATAAATATTTCAAAGACTATTAAGAAAGAAAAAGGGTCTAGTTTTTTTGCTGACTATAATTATACAATAACATCGACATATTTTGCGATTTGTTGCCTAGAATTTGTAAAAGAACTGACAACTAGTTCTTAGAAGTAATGAAAACATTTTACTTAAGTATGTTAAGTTACAACAGAAGGAATAATTAATATAACTATAAAAATTTATGGAACAAAACCTGTAGTTAAATAAAATAGCATATATTTCTTTTAAAGCTTTATGACAAATACAAAGTTGAAAAGTTGCGTTCAAATATTGAGGAGCCATTTTCGTTACCTGAATTTTGAGATTATGTTAGTTTTAAACATAATTCATGAAAATACAAATAACAAGAAACGAACATGGCGTCCGGAAAACTTAAATTAGTTTTCAGAAACATCAGACAGAACCCATCGAGTATCCGTATCACTATTAATTCACTTAGGCAATAAAGCTTTTGTTGTGGTTATAATACTGTGTGTTAACAAAGTGGCGTTTGGTCGGCGGTATAAGTGAAACATGAAACGAAGATTTGCAGTAACGAAGACGAGGCATAAGGAACTGTAGGCAGAGAAGACAACCAAAGAGAAACGAAGAGAACGTTAGGTAACTACCAGGACTGTATTTAGAAGATATTGCTAAAAATCGATAGTAAAAATGAGAACTCGATTACAATTTCCATAGTTAACAACTGAAATTTATAGTATATTAAAATTATTTCTGTGGTTCGTAGCTACTAACATTTATGGAGCCCGTGATTTGACGGCTAGATAACCATACTTATATGAATTAAAATCAAATCTTATTTATCATATTTGACTAAATACATTTTTACCTTCAAAACTAAAATATTCATAGTGTCCAATTCCAAGCAATATCATAGCAAATCAGTTGTTATGTTCCAAAATTTCGACAAAATTATTTTAGTGAAAAATGCTTCAATTAAAGTTTTATAGAATGAAATTCTGTATTTAGAATAAATAAATAAATATATCATCACGCCTTTTACCCATTACTGGGTGTGGCACTCTGCTTAAGCAGATCTTGGTAAGCGATATATTTTTTCGCATGAAGTGTCTATGATATTATTTAATTTGATTTTGTTAACAAAAACTCCTGTCAAGTCAGGTTTTTCTATTCAGGGATTTATATATATATATATATATATAAATAAAATAAATAAATAAATATATCATCACGCCTTTTACCCATTACTGGGTGTGGCACTCTGCCTAAGCAGATCTTGGTAAGTGATATATTTTGTCGCGTGAAATGCGGTTACCAGCCGTCAAATCACGGCCCTCAAAGATATTAGTGGAGAGGGAGCCACAAGGTTAGATTTTTAAATTGGTGAAAATTGTTTGTCGGCTGTGGGGATAGAACCAGGGTTCTCAAGATCCACAGGCCGACTCGATACTGGTCTAGTTTTGTTTCATATTTTAGAATAAAAGTAGAACATAAGAAATATTGAAAATATGAAAACTATTTTTCTCGAAATAAAATACATTTGACATTGTTGTAACTACGTCACTGGAGTAAATCCTGACAATTACGCCTCTGTAAGAACAGCACGTAAATCGATACATTTGCTGCTAGCTTGCTTTGGTTGCCAAGCACACAGGTCCTTCAAAATTCGCATCGGAAATTATATGAGTTCACGTGTCTGGTTACAGGGCATGTGATCACTGCTAACAGTGATCGCCATCTCGCCCTTTTGCGCCGCCTCTGCTCTTCGAAAGCGAAACCTTCGTACACTCACTCGCCCACGGACCAAGATTTCGGGATGTGTACACTTGACGAAATGTGAACAGAAATTAAACACGGGCTCCACCAAAGTTTTTCTGACACATGCGCTTGTGTGTTTGGTGTGATGGTTTATTATTCTGTGTTAAATGATTTGAAGTGTTGTTTAACCATTAATTCCTGGGGCATATTATAGAAATTCTTGGAAAAAATTATAATAAATAACGTATCTACTTTGTTTATTTGTTACTATTTAGAGGATGCAAGAACAGTATTTATTCTACAAATAAACGTTGATACTCCGAATAAATTATTTATCACATAAATGAAAAATTATATTTGTTCTAGCTATCATTTTTTGATGGAACAGTATTCATTTATTCAACAAATTATTTATTCGAAGTATGTGAGTAGATGGAAAGAAGAAACAGCAATCTTATATTTCTGTTTTGAAATATTTACATGTTTGGCAGATACAAGAAGAATATTAATAATATGAATAAATATTTATTCCTCGTCATTAACTGTTCAGTATTTAAATATCAAGACTTTACCAAATAAAAAGAACATACATATATTTGGTCCATAGTCTTAATTCTAGATCTCCGTAAATAAACGCTTCAAAAATTCGAGTCGCTGAACTCGATTTTAGAAAAATATGAAAAACAATAACATCATCTATCCATTATACTTTTATTAAATAATTATTAATTTGTTTAATTACCTATTCTGCTAAAACATGCAATGAATTAAGATATAACCATCTGAACATGTAAAGATAGAACCTGCAGTATCGTCTGAACAACTAGACAGCCTAATTGTCACCGAGAGCCATGGATTAACTGCTAAACAGAAGGTGAAGGTAGAAGAGTAAATAAAACAATATCTTGATGTCTTAGAATTAAAGAATGGTATAAAGGAAGGGAAAATATTATCCAACACAAGATTGATACTGGCGATTCGAGACCCATTCGTCAAGTACCTAGAAGATTACCTCTGGCCAAACGACAAAAAGCCGATTCAATAATTAACGAAATGAAATTAGACGAAGTAATTGAAGAGTCAAATAATCCATGGACTATGTCGATTATCGACAGTTAAATAACGTCACTAAGAAGGACAGTTACCCTCTACCCCGGACTGACGATACGTTGGATACACTTGCAGGATCTAAAATATTTACAATTTTGAATTTGAAAAGTGGTTATTAGTAAGTGGAAATGAAGCAAAAGTAGACTTTGTCCGTTAGAATGCAGCCACTGTAGTCGTGTAGACAAAAAATCTGGACTTCTTTTACGTACAACTGCTACTGATGACCAATGGCAGTTGAAAAACATTGAAGATGATCAACACCAATATCCTGAATTAAGCCAAGTAATTCGGTGGCTGAAACGTGGCTCCAGACCAAGTTGGAAACAAATATCATCACAGTCAGACAGTGTGAAGACATATTGGGCACAGTGGAATTCAATAAAGATGGGCGATGGCCTATTAAAGCGGGTATTGGAGAATGAAGATGGTATCCAAGAGAGGTTACAATGATTGAATCCCAGAAAAAGGGTGCCTGAGGTCTTGAAATAGTTACACAATGGTGTATCCGATGGACACCTAGGCGTTAAGAAAATGTTGGAGAAATTGCGTGAAAGGTTTTACTGGGTGAACTCCAAAGAAGATGTGAAAATGCACACATAAGTGCTTGGAATGATTACGTGAGCAATCTACGCCATAAGATGAACGACATTCATCAACAAGTTCGTTCGAACATCCAAGACGCGAGCAACCGGATGAAATAAAACTACGACATCAAGGTAGAAGAAGGCGGATACCAAGCAGGAGATTTAGTATGGCTTTTCAATCCACGAAGACGTCACCACTCACCAACAATTCAAAAATCCTGGAACGGTCCGTATGAAGTTGTAAAAAGGATTAACGATCTTACTTATTGTATAAGGAAGACCCCAGTAGGAAGCCAAAAGTAGTACACTTCAATCATTTATGGCAATCGCAAATTCTTCTTAAAAAGTAAGAATTCGTAAACAATATTTACAGATTTCAATACAGGAATATGTTTTTAAGATTTAAAGCTAGAATATGTTATAAAACACAGTGTTAAATTATTTCAAGGGCAGCAAAGAATTGATTTTTCTAATATTGAAAGAAAAAATTTCTTTAGATTTTTCTTGAATCTTAGATTATCTTTCATTCTAGAAATAGACTTATTATATGTGTTCATTATTAAAATATACACATGCCTAAATATTCGGGTTCTCACCTTACCAGGAGAAAATTATTATTTTCCTAACAAAAAACAAAAACATACACACACTTACACAGTTATATGTATTGATTACAGGTAAAGTTAATACGTTGACTGATTTTCGGATACGTTCTTTACAGCAGACTCAGTGGCGTACACAAAATTTTGTTATGGGAGCGATTTGATCGCTCAATCTCTCAGTGGCGTACACAGAATTTTGTTATGGCGGCGATTTAATCGCTCAATCTCTTTTAAAGGTAAAGTTAATACGTTGACTAATTTTCGGAGACGTTCTTTAGAGCAGACTCAGTGGCTTATTTATAGATACGAGACATACGTTCCTTATTTTGTTTCTGTAATTTACATTTTCAGTATATCTCAAGCAAACAACGTCGTTACTAAAAAAAATCCAATTCTCTAGTCTTTTTACATAATGTTATCATTACTACTGTTAAATTTTAGCTATTAATTATCTTTGCCGCTATGTTGAAATTTGTATTTGAAACAATACATAATTACTTAAACTAATAGAAAACGGATAATTTGATTCCTATGTAAACTTTAAGATTAAAAGCCTCGGTTAAGATTGGTCAACTTTTTAGATAAAAATGTTATTTTTCCTTAATTTTACATCATTAAATTTGTCAGAAAAAATGCAACTGTTTTATTTTCAAATTACCGTATTAAATATGAAATAAAATCTATCCAATTCATTAATCAATTATGCATGAACTAATTTCAGCAAAATTAGAAACAATTACAACTAAGTTCAATCAGTAACGGCTATTAAATAACAGTACTAGCAAGTTGATAATCAGTTTAGTAACAGAGAAATTATCCGTTTAAAACTATAAAATTTTGAATATCTGCATCTGAGTATTTGCAAACTAACCAAACTAATTTTTGTTTAATTCGATCGATTTGTTTCCACGTGCATGCTTGTTTGACGAAATTTATCGTTTCATTTACTTACATCATAAACAGACATCCAACAAGCATCATCTACAGGTCTGAGAACCACACACACACCGTAACCAACACGTAACTGCAGATAGATTTTGAGGAATTTTCACGTGTTTTTGATCCGTTGTTAAACAATAACTCCGTACTGATTAATTTAAATGTACTCCATTTCATAATAGTTTTACCGCTGTTATTGGAAATTGTTTCTAGATTCAAGTAAGCAAGAACCCGGAGCGAAACAGAAACGTAAATGATAAAACCTAAACGAAATCCTTGATCTTACTTTTTTTATTTATTTTTAAAGAATTTGAAACAACGAAGTAAACCAAACTTAACACATTGTTCTTCGAACACTGACGACCTAAATATGTTTTGTTTTATTATATTTATTATTTGTTACCCTGCCATTAAAGTTGAAAATATAATTTTGAAAATTGTTTGAAAACAGCAAATCTTCTAGGGGCTATAACTAAGCAAGCTATTGATATGCGGCTTGAATGAGTGAATTCCCCGTGTCCGAAACTACGTGTATACAAATTTTAAGCTCATTTAAAGCAAATTAACTTTTTTGAAATTTTTTAATTATTTTCCAAGGGGTACCCCTTGGCATTTTTATGATTTTTAAACAAATTGCTCTAAAACTATTTCTCGTACGAATAATGTAACGAAATTTTACATACATATGTATTTCGACGTTCTGAATCCAATGGTGTAATATTTAAGCCTATAAATCTTATAGTTTTTGAGATAATGCTCAAAAACTGTACAAAGAAAAAAATTGGCAAAAATTTTTCAAAAAATTAAAACTCGCTAAAAACTTTCCTAGAGGTCAATTGAAACACGGGGAATTCAACCCTTCAGACCGCATCTCAATATCTTGTTTACTTTTCGAGTTATAGCCCCGGGAAAGTTAAAAATCTGATTTTTAAAATTATTTGAAAACAGCAAATCTTCTAGGGGCTATAACTCAAAAACTAAGCAAGCTATTGATATGCGGTTTGAACGAGTGAATTCCCCGTGTCCGGATCTACTTGTATACAAATTGTTAGCTCATTTAAAGCAAATTAACTTTTTTGAAATTTTTTAATTATTTTCCAAGGGGTACCCCTTGGCATTTTTATGATTTTTAAACAAATTGCTCTAAAACTATTTCTCGTACGAATAATGTAACGAAATTTTACATACATATGTATTTCGACGTTCTGAATCCAATGGTGTAATATTTAAGCCTATAAATCTTATAGTTTTTGAGATAATGCTCAAAAACTGTACAAAGAAAAAAATTGGCAAAAATTTTTCAAAAAATTAAAACTCGCTAAAAACTTTCCTAGAGGTCAATTGAAACACGGGGAATTCAACCCTTCAGACCGCATCTCAATATCTTGTTTACTTTTCGAGTTATAGCCCCGGGAAAGTTAAAAATCTGATTTTTAAAATTATTTGAAAACAGCAAATCTTCTAGGGGCTATAACTCAAAAACTAAGCAAGCTATTGATATGCGGTTTGAACGAGTGAATTCCCCGTGTCCGGATCTACTTGTATACAAATTGTTAGCTCATTTAAAGCAAATTAACTTTTTTGAAATTTTTTAATTATTTTCCAAGGGGTACCCCTTGGCATTTTTATGATTTTTAAACAAATTGCTCTAAAACTATTTCTCGTACGAATAATGTAACGAAATTTTACATACATATGTATTTCGACGTTCTGAATCCAATGGTGTAATATTTAAGCCAATAAATCTTATAGTTTTTGAGATAATGCTCAAAAACTGTACGAAGAAAAAAATTGGCAAAAATTTTTCAAAAAATTAAAAATCGCTAAAAACTTTCCTAGAGGTCAATTGAAACACGGGGAATTCAACCCTTCAGACCGCATCTCAATATCTTGTTTACTTTTCGAGTTATAGCCTCGCAGAATTGTGGCCAATAGGCCAAATCGGTCAGATACAGTATCATAACTGAATACTAATAATCTTATTAAAGACTAAAGATACGTGTGCAAAAATTATCAAGTGTTTACCAAGCAACAAGAACATTAGAAAATGTAACTATATTTATGTTTGTGGGCACTGTGGCTTGTTGGTTTGGGCACGAAAAAATTCTGAGTTCAAATCTCAATGTCTTCCGAATTTTTCTTTCAACATTAATTTAACAAAAGTGTTGTGTAAAAAAACTGCGAAAAATACTATTGAAACGCCAATAGGCCGAATCGGCGAGATTCAGTATCATAACTGAATGTTTGTCGCATAACTAATAATCCTAGTAAATAGTGAAGAGATGTGGGTAGTAATTGTGAAGCGTTAACCAAGCACCAAGAACAATAACAACACCACAACAACGTGATAACCATAACAGTCCTCCTCCCTCAATTATCCTATCCGTTTCAAAAGTAACCGCGCACCGCGTGTGTTCAGTGATTTAGTTCGATCGACTGACGGCGAAAACGGTTCGCCATGTGCCTTGCCTACGTTCTGCGTTCGCGCTACCGCCGTCGCAGAGTTCAATGTCGTTGGGTCACGGGATAAAACGGTTTACTGGTTTATTTGCATGCACGTATGTAGTTTTGTGCGCAGGGGTTCTAAAACTGAAAGAATTTCTTTTCAAACTGATAAAAAGATATGGGTTGTGTTTTGATATCATTTAGATTGTAAGATAATAATGTAAATGGTAACTATTCAAATAATCCGTAAAATTTATCATTCAAGTATTATTACTCTGTACAAGAAGAACTTATTCCCAATTATAGTACAGGGTCTCGACTCACCGAGCCGCAGTGTGGTCGGTCATATATTTTGAATGGGACTCGAACTCTAAATCTCCGGAATTAAAAGGGCTTGAATATTTGTACCTTACGTACTTTAGGATTAGACTGTCTTTTGAAAATCGAAATCGAGCTTTGTGAAAAATTTCTTCTAACATCTGAAGTATAAATATTATTCTGTTTACCAGAAATTTTATTAATGTGCAATGCTATAACCTAGGCTATAGTTACAACCGGAAGTTATATTTATCTGTTTGTCAATAATTTTAATTAATATCACTTTAATTGTATCTAAAGCATAAACAAATTTGTTGCCTCGGAATTTGATATACGTATCATTTTAAAACTATTTTCATTCATTCATTTATCTGACAACTTGTGGTGGCAGTTCTCAGAGGTAATATGTTTTCTTGCTCTTTTCTATCAATATAAGGATATAAAATGACTTGTTATTTTCTTAAATCAGGAAATTTTGTTATTCTTATAAAACTGCAATAGAAAGAAGAGGCATAATAAAGGAATACAGTTTTCTAACCTAATTTGTGATCATATTGATAACATTAAAAGCTACCATAAAATTAGTTTTAAATATTTTTATATATTTTGATGTTGATAAAATTTAATTAAACTTTGTAAATTAAAGAAAAGATAAAATAAAAAACAAGTGATAATATAATATAATAAACCAATAATGTTCAATATATATACTTCCAACTTTTCTCGTTAAGTTTTTACTATGAAACTGAAAGTTTCAATATCGTATTTTAATAATTAATAGTGAACGTGAAAAGACTTACATAATTAGACGGTACTTTAAAATGTGTTATCAATACCCCATCCCTTATAATAAAGTACTTCCTTATTTATACACATATGTCAAGAGTATTTAGATATTTATTAAGCTGTTCTCATTTCAATTCATAACCTAAAAAAATGTATTTCCTCATTATTTTTGCTTTAAACACATAAAAAAGATGGTTACCTGCAAAATTTGAATGAGATATCATCTATAAATCTTAAGCACTAGGTAGGATTAATTAATTTCTTTATTGGAATAAAAGAAAAACTTCAGATTTTTTCTAATTTAATTTTGTGTCTAATAAAAAGTAATCAAAAGAGAAAATAAATAATATAAAAAATTCATAAAATGATTGATATACTTCATTTAATTTAATTTCCTGTACTTTGTGGGATTCAATACAGAAATTTTCACAAACAATTTAATTAATGTTTTACAATATATTATATTGATTTAATCTTTAAATTTTCTCCATTTAAGGAAATACTTATTACATACAATTAAAAAATTAGTAAAGGATTTTCTGGATTAAATTTGTAAGTATTTCTGTTAATGTATGAATAAGTCTTGTAGATCATCAGACTACATTGAAATTTGCGAGTCATATAATATTTTTAATGTTATTTAATTTAGAATAAAGAGATATAAATGATTTTTTTTTAATTTTAGCAACATATTTTTAATTCTTTACAAGATAATTTTTAGTATCCTTATATAAATATATAAATTTAATTTTGATATTCGAGACCGCATTTGATATACTTATAGCAAGGATGTTTTGTGAGATTAAAATCAGTAATTTTTTGAAAATCAGTGACAGATTTTTAGACTTTCAGTTTTCGTTTTGTATCTAGATATAAAATAACCCTATACTGATTTTAACTGTTTAATCAACATCATAGAATTAGAAAAAGAATTAGAAAACTAGGCCAAGAGATGGTAGCAGCAGTTTATCTGTTTTATGAAACTGCCTGTTGAAATTGAAAAAAATATCTCAACATATATAATTTCTGATCTTGTTTGAGATCGAAATGTTCATACCACTTGAGACTGTCTGGCGTCTAGTATCTAAAGTCTAACGTCTAACATCTATGGCGGTGGAAGTATTTCCACTTCGTAGTGTAACTGGCTAAGGTAATACCATCGCTCGCATGGAGGCATAGTAACTCGTCAGGCGAACCCTAAACACGGTGACCTGATTTCCTCGTCGCCTCCACCACCGCCGCCGCCTCCACCGCCCACGTCGTGCCGTGTGCCGTGTACAGCCGGTAGCGGTGGCGGCTGACGGCCCATCGATCGCGCGGCAGAACCGCACGCCGCCCTACCACATCCCGGAGGGCACGAGGCCAATCAAGGCCGTGCACAAGGCTGTCCCGCTGTCGTTGCCTTGCTCTACCTTGCCTTGTACAGCACCACGCTATCCACATCACTGTGCCGGATCAGATACACCGTAGGTACACTCGGAAACGTAGTAACCGATAACGCGGTAACGGTAAGTAAATGGAGAAGGATTGTTACATTTCCATTTTTTCAATCAAAATATTATTAATTTGTATATAATGCTATTATCTTTATGCCACTAACTACTTGCCCAGCCTGTATTGTACTTTGGTGACAAATGATCCTTGCCACAAACATGTTTATGTTTGCTTGAGTTTTTTAAGCATAAGTTTAGCGTGCTTAAGATTTCATTGTCGAAATTAGAATTGAATTAAGTTTTGCCGAAAACAATTCAATTTTGTGTGCTCACTCCGATAATATAAACACCTGTTTCTGGATAGTATATAAAATAGCTATTGATGCCACCAGAATTCGCAAACAAAATTGGAATGTTTTTGGGAAAAGCTTGCTTCAGTAGTAATTGTATCAATGAAATTCTAAGCACACTGAACTGATATCCAACAAATGCAAGTAAACTCTATAGTACAGAAAAAACATTTCAATTTTGTGTGCTAATCCTAATGACATAAACAGCTGTTACTGATTAATTTATAAAATAGCTAAGCAAGTAGTTGTATTAATAATACCAGCTATTATATAATAAAATAAATATTGCGTAAGAATGAAATATAATACATAAAACTAGTACAATACTTAATTGGACTACATTTTTGACAAAGCTCACTTCGTTCGCAATTTATAAATACGTGAAACTTATACAAAAAGAAAATATTTCTTATTTATTTATATAGATATAATATTTAATATGAATTTGGGCTGTATAGTTGTGCTTTAGGTTTATTATTTTACAATCTAAATTCTGAAAGGCAATTCAATGACATTAAAATAAAAGCGTAAAGCATTTTTGTTTTAAAATGTTGATCGAATTATGAATTCTCTTTGGTATCCGATAGAACATATAAGAAATAGATTATAAAAATAGGACCTATTTTAAGAATGATAGTTAAATCAATTCTAAGAAGATAAATAATCACAAAACATACTTATAATGTAGATAAACATTATTTAACACTTGTAGGTGGAAAATCCTCTTATTTTGATTATTTTAACATTTATAAGTTGAATTTTCTATAACTTCAACTCCAGATATAAATATCTTGAAAACAAAATAAACTTTACAAAATACTATGGGGAGATAGCCCAGTGAAATCACGCCGCTTTGTGGATTTGAGAACCCGAATTCGATTTCCACAGTCGATAAACTTTGCTCCAAGTTAAAAATTACCCCTGAGATTTTCTCTCCACTAACATGTTTGAAGGCTGTAATTTGACGGCTGGTAATCACATATAATGCGCAAAATATATTACTCATCGATATCTGTTACGGCAAAGTGCCACACAGTAATTGGTAGAAGGCGTGATAATAAATAAATAAATAAATAAATATATATATATATATATATATATATATATATATATATATATATATATATATATATATATATATATATATATATATTTATCTTACTAATCTTTAGTTTATAAATATAAGCAGAAACAGAACTTATTAAATGTACGAGATATTTATATTTTCTAATTGTCGCATTATCAACTAAATGATTTAATTTTATTTATAGAACTAATTAGGTGAAATGTGTTTAACTTTACTTTGAGTTTACAATAAAAATGTAAAAACGGTGGAAAAATAAAATGTAATTATTTTGTTCCTAAGGATCAGTTATTACTTATTTTTCCTCTATAGCGCTGAAAGCATGTTGCGGTTATATATTTTTCTCTCTTTGAACTTGACATTCATTTTTCTAAGGAACTGAAAAAGAAGACTGTAAACAAATTAATCTTGAATCTTCTTTTCTTATTTCCTTAACAATGATAAGAAACCATTATACCAATAAGAAATTTATACAAACTTTTAAAAATTTAGAGTTAGCGAAATATAGTAATATTACCTATGAATACATATTTTAAATAATACAAATTCAGAATGGAAAATATAATGAACCGCGTGGGCTTAAGCAAGCCTCGTTGTCATGGCAACGATTCCCTAACAACGCCGCATATAAAACTGCGCAGATTTGGAATCGCAATATTTGGCGAAATATAATATAATATATATAATATTCAAATACATAACGAAGAAAATTCTTTATTTTATACAAAAATAATATGGTGACCATTATTTCCTATTATCTCTTCTCTTTAACTAATAAAACTTTCCTAGGTCCATAAATTTTATTATTTTAACTCTGCCGGTTTCAGTGCCACCTATACCATCTGCAGGAGTTAAAATAATAAAATTTATTGACTAATACACAGGAAAGTTGTTGTTTTATTTATTATTTCCAATATTTATTCGATATTAAATATCAGCTTCAAAAAAAATGAGTAGGTGGCTCAGTGGTATCATGTCAGCTTGTAGATTTGAGAACCCGGCTTCGATTCCAATAGCCCACAAATAATTTCCACTACAATAAAATTTCCCTTTTAGCTTCCCATACACTAATACCTTTGGGGGCGTGATTCGACGGCTGGTTACCGAATTCATGTGCATAAATAAATCAATTACCGAGATCTGAGTGCCACATCCAGTAATGAGTAAAAGGTGTGATATGTATATTTAACTTAAAATATAAAATAAATTTTATACAATCATATTTTCTATTAAACCAAGTTAGAGTTGTGGGTAATACTATGACGACTAGTATTGTCCTCTGTTAGAAAACCAATACAAAATCGAAAAATTTAAAATCCTGTCTTGGCCTCTGTCTCGATCTAATAGACCGCAAAAAAGGTTAATATATTTTCTTGAATATTATTTGCTGTTTATTGCTATGATACGAAGTATATAATGATTCATAACGCCCGCACCGTTCATATTTTGTTTTTCATTTAGTTTTATGTGTTAAGTAGGCGCGGTGGCCGAGCGTGTTAAGGCACATCTCTTAGCATACTGTGACGTCACCCGAACCAAGGTTCGTCGGTTCGAATCCGCCTGCCGACAATGTGTGATTTGTCGTAAAATATAAAAATACAGTTTCATGTATTTATCACACTCGGGCGCTATAAGCTAGTCACTTATACGCCTTAAATAATCTGACTAAAGAAACCGGCAGTACGGCAGTGTAAAAACTGCGGCTCGGTGTGCCCGGCCCCTATGTCCCGACATTGGAATTATGGGACTCATTATTATATATTTATGTGTTAACGTATGTACATAAGTAGTGATCACAAGTAACTATTTTGTTTCTGGTTTTAATTAGTAGCGATATCTAATGGTCAAATATTATACGGAAATTTAGTAGAATCGATTAAACTATATTCGATCTTATTTACCGATTCTTCTGAGTTGTCAGATAATATTATTCATATTTATAAGATTAATATTTGTGGTATGTTATTATTACTATTACATAATAATAGTGTTTATACTGTATGCATGTTGTAGGTGATGATGCTTAAGGAAAAAATAAATGATGTACAGGCGGAAATATGCAGAGAGAAAAACATTCTAACCTGATCTGTCAAAACTTTCGATTTCTTTGAAATTTATCCTTTTGTATTTTTTTAAATAGCATCAAACAATTAAAACGAGAAATGTAAACATTATCTCCTTTGCTCTCACTAAATTATCTTCCAAAATTACAATTTCTTTCTCCATTATCAACTGACGTTTAAAATAAATAAACAAAATAAAGAAACAATATCCTTGGCAATGTAGCGTCACACTTTTATGCGCATTACTATGATCATAATTATTTATAATTTAACTAATAACATATTTAACTTATTCCAGTAAAAAATAAAATACTGTCGCCCTCTATGCATTATCATCTACTTAACGCCCTTAGTGCAAAAATTACTATTTTAGCTTTTGCTAGTCAAAGCGGTTAATAGTTTGATCGGGAATCCTGGAATGGAACACTAATTTTTAATTTTCTTCTATTTTCTTTTGGAATCAACTTACCTAGGTATATTTGGTTATAATTTCAATTTCTTTTAACTAAGATATTTGTAATTTTTACAGTTCAATATACATACGTGTGTGTAGTTTTGTTTATTTTACATTTACTCATGTCAGTTGTTCAATAGAATTGTCAATATGTAAATAATAAGAATTGAATTCATTTTTGGTTTTCCGTGATGCCCTTAACAACCCAAATTTTAATGAAATAGTATTAATTATATATATATTTTTTTTTTGTCTTTTCTAAAATATAACTGTTTAATCCCTTGATGTGTGTTTATGAACCCAATATTAGTACTGTTCCAAATACTTTTCTAAGAGAAGAATTTTCAAAGCTTTGTCGGAAAGAAAATGATGAAAATAAGATTGCATTTATATCAATAAAAAGTCTTTTCTTTACTCCCTTATTGTCCAGTGAATTTTATGATTTAGGTGTAATTTATCCAACAAAGAAATTCCTTTGATAAAGTATCTACATACGATTCATTTAGTTCGAACTGAATTTGTAGAAAATTCGCATTTATTCTAGACGTGCTCGTGTTGTTTACTTTTCAGAAAAGCATGCTTGCGCTCGGTGCAGAATTCAGTTAAGGCATTAGTAGAGCTATATAAAAATAAATGTGATATCATAAAATTTCATGACTTACAAATACGATTAATTCTCACACAGATTTTGATTGCATTAGAGAAATTCATAACAAGTATCAATCAAATAATTTTGTAATTCAATATGTAGTAATATTTGGTGGCAGTTTTAAAGTTTCCGCCAAAGTTCTTATTTTTCATCAAATATATGAAAAAATATACATTGTCCCAGGAAAACTATACCAGATGACGATTAACATGATAAACGAGTTTTACACTACCCTAACTTCCTTGATTACTTTACAAGAAAATGTTTCAAATCAAAGTTCAAGGATGTAAAACTTAATTACTTGACTATTTTATAAACTAACTAACTGGATATTTTACAATAATATACATTATTTTGTAAAGCTTATTTTGTCCGCAATTTTAAGCTAACTCTATATATCTTTGTTAATAACGTCCTGATGAAGGAATTGAACAATAAAACCTGTATATTATAATTGTTAAATAACATATTATTTAAATCTAAACAGTTCATATATCACAAAAGAAATAATATACTATCCGAGAAAAACATCTACTAAACTAGTGTGTTTAACCAAAGTAATAAATACCTATGTAAACCTGCCGCTTTTTCATAAAAAAATGTGATTTTATGTCTACTATATATATGTATATATATAAACAATAACATTACTACAGATTATCTAAATCGGATTACATAAATTAATGCATGGATGTTTTAAAACATTTACATGAGTTATTTTTTAACTAGATTTCTCTCGAATAAATAACAAATTTTTAAATTATTTATTATTAAAATTTAATACTTTCATGATAAAACATTGCATATGGTTTAGTATTTAACGAAATATAAATATACAATTTAAAAATATTTGCGAACTAAATAAAGGGCGCATGCAACATTTTTTTTTCGATAAATGGTATGAATATAAGTAATATTAATTAATGAATATTTAAATAGAGATATCATTTGTCAACCTACATTCTATATTATAATTAATTTTATGGTAAATTAGATTAATTACTATTTAATATATCGTAAAATGATTGTTATCATTTGTTATTAAAGACCAAGTTGTTATTATTCTTGAGAATTATGGTTTTTACGGTATTACACCTATATAAATTTGTTTTTTAAATTACTCGAATATAAATTTGTACATGTGTTTCTAGAAAATAAGTATAACGTAATTTATAATATTTTTATGTAATTTATTGTTGAATGTACTAATAAATAAAAAGGTGAATTTAGTAAGTAGATTTAGTAAAAACTAATGTCTATAAAGACAAAAGAACAAAAAACAAAAATTGTATTGCAAAACGAATTCACATGGAAAACATTTTCAGATGAAAACCATGTTTATAAATATATGGATACAAACATAACCTAGTGGTAAATAACAAATATTATATCATCTATATAATTATTGAAAATATTTTGCTATCTAAAATATACACATCTATAGTGTAAAACTTGATAATTTATTCAAATAACGACATTATTAGGAAAGATAAAAATATATGAAACAAATTAATTATAAAATTATCGACCTTGTTCTTGATATGTTAAAATACAGTACTTAAACTATTATTAGTGCAAAATATTTTAAAATAATTATAGGAATATAAATATAATTACATGTCATTTTATAATTCATTTATTTTTATTAAATTTTTATTTCGTTAAATATCAAAGTAGGAAGGTTAGAATAACATTTTATTATCGAAAATTTTTTAAAATAAAGATAAACATATTAAAAAATGTTTACTTATCGTTTTATATTCAAATCATCTGCAATTTTATTGTTTATTTTCTTTATGAATATTTACATATAGCGGTATCACAAACAGTTCAAAGCAATACAAATCTGGTCTAGTTAAATATTTCGTTGGAACTAATTAAAACAAGTAACATATTTTGATATTGTAAACATAAAAATGGCAGACAACTACTTGATAATGATAATTATAGCAAACCGAGGTAATAAAAGTAAACATACTAGCAGACATAGTCCAATATCAACATTGCACTTGTAAGTAAATTGGCGCGAGTTTCGAATTTACATGAGATACAAGAATTCGATACTCGTGGATTTGATTCAAGTTTAGTTGGTAAGAAATTTGCAAGCAACAATATTTGTGTTATATCACTCGTGTCTACTGATAAACTTATCACATAGTGATATCTTGTGATCATGATAAGGTTCGGTGATACCGACAAAATCACAGAACACTAGTTTGAAATGGACTAAGTTGAAAGTAAAATTAAGAAGTGAGTGTAAAGAGTGACTGAAAAGCTCACCTGCAGTTCGCGATTGCGAACACATTCCCGCACAGAGGAAGTCCTATTCATATGGAAGTAAGAACACGAAATTCGGTATCGGAGGCACACAAACAACGCAATACATAGCAATAACACTGAGTGACTCGGAGATGGTGAGGTTAGCGGTTGCACAGACAGAGCAGAAGACAGAACCGGTCTCAGGACAGAGTACTAGTGCTCAGTTGTTTACTCAGAGCATCAGAACGCAATACACTGGACGACTGTCGCGAGACCGAGAGACATATACGAACTCGAGCCGAGAGTTGACAACGTGCGGATAGCAAGCAGCACTGCACCAAACGCTAGTTGCTACTGTTTACTGGCAGGAGTTGAGCCCATGCCAAACAAGAGATGATACGGTGAAACTGGTGGACTCGTTCCGACCATCGATTGGTCGATACGTGCGCATGACGTCACGCCGGCACAGGCCAATAGCGGCGCGTCGTACGGGCTCAATCGTCTCCTACATCGCTACATCGTGAGCGTAGAACGAGAAGCGAGAACCGAGAACCGAGAATGAGAAGTTAACGCTTTGAGAGCGTGAAGAGAGGAGACGCCGGCAAAGACGGCAGTCTTCAGATCAGCTGGCGAACATCCGGTGGAGACTGGAGACGAGAACTCTGCGTACAGCACAGCTGAGAGTGCTGAGACGTCGGAGCGCCAGCCCGCCAGCCCGCCAGGCGACAGCTGCTTCAAGTTCAACAAGCAACGCACCCTCAACTTACTCTGCACTGCTCTACTGTTCAGTTCCACCTTCTACGCATTACGCATGTTCATGTTCATGTTCATGTTCCAGTAGAGCTTTATCTTCTGATAGTGATAATGCTCTTTGTTAGATTAAACACTCAGACATAAATAAGAAAATATCGTATTCTCCCTACTAAATAGAGCAATGTTGACATACAAAATTAGGTATGGGAAATCAGTTTCCTTTTGAAAATTATACTTGTACCCATTATATTGCAACTGGTAGGATCATAAAGTATTGAAATTCAACAAGTCTTGGACAAATAAATATCCTAAACAATTATCACGGGGACATAGACCTCAAAATCGGCACAATCCCGGTTTTCCGGGACGCCTGAGAGTCCTGCCAATAATGAACACCAAAAAAACTATGAGCAAGTGGTTCAAAGTTCACTTTAAACTAAAGGTCAGTTTTTATTGTAAACAGGAATCTTGCTAAAATATTATTTTATGTAAATGCGGTCTGTAAATCTTAGCTGCTGGACATAGCGTCGAAAAACGTAAACAAAAATTTCTAGATGTATATTTATAGTATTGTCATGTGCAATGTGCAATACATAATATGATAGCATAATTTCTTGCCGCATAGTTCTTCCTTGCAAAATATTTATTGTTATTTCCCATATTAAACGCCTATCGCAGCTGTCTGCATTTCGTTCAGGCTGAAACACGCGTTGTGTATTATCATCTTCTATCCTTTTTTCTCTGATGATTGGTATACTATTTAAAATAATCAAACGTACTTACTTATTTGTCAGATAGTATTTATTAAATATGTATATTTGCAAGATATATCGAATTCATAATATTTACTACTAAAACTATCAAATTTAACTATTGCTATTTCATTGATACGGGGATTATTATTTCGAGACAGGTTATAGTAATACTATTTAGTTTAGAAATTTAAAAATAAAACGGATAAAAATAACTACATAAGTAACGAATTTATAATTAATTAAAAACTAAAAAAAAATATCATACAAAAATTAGACTGATAACTTATTATTTCTTTTCTTACATTTTTATATAGGTACCTATTTCAAATTAAAACTTCATATTGCAATATTTCAGTAAATAAAAAAAGAACATTAGATAATTAAAAATTAGTATTGAATTATAAACGTACTAAACACTGAGTATTTACGTTTACATTTTTTCTTATCTTATTGTTTAATAACAATGATATATTTCTTTATCAAAATACAAGTAAACTGATAAAAAGGATGTTCTAAGAGTTTGCTAAAATGTTTAATATTCTTAGAACAACTTTTCATTCAAATTATAGTAGGTATCAAGTACTGCAAAATAATTGTGCACTTCGAAATTGTATAAATATGAAAACGTATTTCACTTTAAAAAGCAATTAAATACGAAAATCGTACTTTAAATCTATTCAGCAAATAATTAATCATTTGATAGCAATCGATAAAATTAAGATAGGCATGATGATAAAATTTTTCGATAAGTTATTTCTTTTTAATAAAAATATTTGATCAAAATAATATTAAAATATTTCATTATTACGGAAAAATATTTACAAGAATTTTTATCTATGCACAGGGCCAGACTTAGTTAAATGTTAACAATGATAAGAATAGATTCATCAGGTATGATCTTAAAAATAAGTTCACATATGAAAAATTTATTGGGCTTAATATCAACAGCGACAAAAAATTTAATCATATTTATTTCGCAAACACACACAAAATTCTATATTATTATTTGTTAGGTGTAGTGTAGGAATAACTTGTTGCTCTATTGTAAACTCATAATATTTTTACCGTCGATTTTATAAGAGATATGACATGCAATTCTAATTATAGCTTAATTAAATGGGACAGGTCTGTTAAATTATATGAAAAATTAGAAAATGCATTTGTTGAAGTTCTACGTAAAAGAAAGTAAATACATAAATTCCCAAAATTCGATCAGTTAAGTTTGTTTGCCATTGAAGCATTTTAAATTTTCTCTAATAATACTGGTATGTACTATAGCTAGCAAAATTAAATATTTTCATTATTACCTTTTTGAAGAGTTTAAAATACTAATAATAAAATATTAAAAATAGTATATTCAACAATAAATTTATGGTAGGTATAAAATGAAAATATATTTATTATTTAAATTCGTGTAACAATAAATATTTAATTGTTACATTTTCAAATTTAAAATATTTATATTATAAATGTTTATAAATAATTTTATTGTTGGTATTTGTTGAATAATATTTTCCAATCATTCAAGAATATAGTCGTAGGTAGAAATTTGAAAATGATTTTAAAGTCATAAATGAATAATTTGTTTCCGTTGACAGGTTAAAATCCCTTGGGCTCAGTAAATTTCCTTTAAAATGGTATGCCGAAAGTATAGTCATTCTTGAATAAGTAATTTGCAGGCACAGAGACGGAATAAATACAATTCTTCAATATTTATCACTTTCAAAATCTAATTATGTAGATATATTTGTAAAATGTATTATTATTATTACCTATCTATCTATTATTATTATTATTATTATTATTAGTATCGTGTGTCAGGATGAGAATATTGACGTGAACTGATTTTTTTATTTATTTTTTTTTATGAATCTTTTAGTGGATGTTCTATGAATGGTTCAGGGGTTCATCCTACCCCATTTAATGGGATATAGCGTGATGTTATGTATGTATGTTGGTATGTAGCTATCTATCAATTTATAAATAAAAATACAATTGCAAAGTTAAAAACAAATCAGGTTTATTTGTTTAACTACAGTACTATTAAAATGAACAGACTAATTAATGTATACAGGGGTAAAATTATTTAAATTATCATTACAATTCAAACCATTCATAATACGTTACACACATTCAGAAATTTTTAATTTATAAAATCATTTTCAACACAGCTGACAAACAATTTTCACCAAATTAAAACTACTCCTGTGGCTCCCCCTCCACAAATATCTTTGGGGGCCGTGATTTGACAGCTAGTAATCGCATTTCACGCGAAGAAATATGTAACTTACCGAGATCTGTTTCGGCAGAGTGCCACACTCAGTAATGGGTAAAAGGCGTGATGATATATTTATTTACTTATTTTATATTTTCAAGATGTGAATAACAATAATTTGAATTAAAATATGTTCTCTGCATTCCTGATTTTAAATTATATCATTTTGTACATATTATATATTTAAATAAACTGTTTACCCTATTTCTTCAACACAAGCGTTATATGATTTGACCAATCTAATGCATACAGTCTTGTTTACAGTTAGTTATATTTTTGAAAAACAGAAACATTATATATATAATTATCTTACCTATAGTTTATGCACTAACATATTTCTGAAATATACATATAAATATATTTTGGAAATATGTACTTATAATTCAATTCCGAAATTTTCTAAAATATTACATTATGCTTGGTAATATAATATTTTATCATGAACATAAACAAAAATATCTGTTACAAAAATAATAATGAAAGAAAAAGAAAAATTAATCAGAATGTAAGAAAAACATGAGCATTAAAAACTTGCTACAATATTTGAAATATTAGGTTAAAGTATAATAATATCTGTAAACAAATTATAAGAATAGTTTCAGGTTATTCAGATCTCAAGTTCTAGTTCAGGACCGTAGTCTGTATTCTAAATATATTGAAAGAAATCTGAATATTGTTCCCTAATGACATTGTTCAATAAGGCAGAAATTTGTACGTGGAGATTAGATTCCATCTAGGGTGAATTTAAATTTCATATGAGCTCACTGACAACACATATCGTTTATAATTAAGTGATCTCTCAACCCGTCGATGGAAAATTGACATTAAAGATGTGAATTTGAATTAATAAACAAATCCCTCAATAAATTAGTGTGTACTAACATTCTAAATCATTTATTTTCACGTACAGGTACCCTGAACGAAATGAGTATGAGATATGAGTCAAATGATTGAATCATTTAGTAGCTTTCGTACGCATGAAGTTTGTATAATGAATGGGAAATCCAAATTGCTTAAAATCGCATTATTATGGAAGTGTAAATAGTATTTAAATAAAATCATTTCATTTTTATAAACTTTCAAATATGGTAGAACAAATACTCAACAATAATTGATTATGATACATTGTTCCTGAAGAAATAACACACTGTACGTTGATAATAATTCGTCGCGATTAGTTTATATTGTTTCATTTGCATCAGATTAAGTTGTAATATAGATTAAAAACTTTATATGAACACACTAATCAGTCCACACCATATACGAATGTTCATCACATGTGTGAGACCGTGTACACCGGCACTAGGGGCCAAAACTTTCGTGCTCATCGGGTATCGGTGCGCAAGCCGCGTGTATACGTTGTCTTCCCAATTAGGACATTCTTATTTCGGCACTAATCATAGCAAAGAAACAGGAAGGTATATACGGTTCAATTCGAATGCATCAACCATGTTGATGCTTCATTGATTCAATTTTTGTTATGCTGGTGCATCTAGTTTATGGATTTAGTTCAATTAAAAATGGAATGAATTATTTAGATTTTAATTCCTTGATTTGTGAAATTGATTTATAAATTTCAGAGAATTACCAAATTTATATATTATATGTATACATATTGTGTTTGTACTTCAGGAAAGAAAATGAAGGTTATATATTATATAAAGTACTGATTATAAAACAAAAAAAAAGTTAAGAAAATAGTTCTTGAAGTGTACATTTTTAGTGTCATTGGTAAACACTGTTATATAATACGTTAATTTAGTATAGAATAATGTTGTTGTAATTTTAAATACATTATGCAAATTTAATCATAGTAAAGTTTTAAATATATTACACTAAAAAGAATCCCGCTAAAATCTCTTAAATAAAACGACCTCCCACACTTATGACATCATTTTACATACATCCACTGAAATATAAACACTAGTGAGAAAGCTATCAATAAAAAACTTGAGTGCACAGCATAGAATCTAAGTTAGCAGTCGTTGAAAAGACACTAGTAAACTAACTTTGAAATTTCAAAATAGTTCTAGAAAAATTATCTAAGTTAATAATATACTATAACATATGGAATCAGAGTTCCCCTACTTTTAGTTCAGTGGTTACAGGTTACAGCACATGTTCAAGCAACCAATAGGATGACATTCGTTCAAAATCAGAAATAGTATACTTTAGTTTAAATCACGTGATTTATTTGGAAATATACGCATTTGTTATCAATTAATAATTCCTTATTTAAAAGGATTATTTAGATTTTTCTAAAATAACGGTT
Organism: Pterostichus niger; assembly: GCA_947425015.1. Taxonomy (NCBI): domain Eukaryota; kingdom Metazoa; phylum Arthropoda; class Insecta; order Coleoptera; family Carabidae; genus Pterostichus; species Pterostichus niger. The sequence continues at coordinate 21,678,571 of OX380347.1, read as the reverse complement.
AATTACCCAAATTACTGATATATAATATTCTTCTAAAATAATCTTGCAACCACCCTATTATCAAGAGTTATAAATGCCACGTCATTTGTACGAATTTTGAAATGAAACTTCATATTGGATGAACGTTTTCATGCCATTCCAACCGGTGTCAAAACGTTTAATGCTTATGATATCGATTGAGCAACATAAGCGCCATTTAACCCTCAAAAAGTATAAATACATTTTTATAACTTTAATTTTGTATGTATAACTAAGTAAAAAACTGATTAAAACAATTATGCTGGAGGCATTGTCTTTATTAATTTGAACAAATTGCACAAAACATATTTTGAAATTTCAATTTGATATATTTTTTTGTACAATTTTTAAATTAATAAAGACAATGCAAGTTCAGCATAATTGTTTTAATCAAAGTACATCATAGTCTGTAAACTTCAAACAAACGTAAGTAAAAAACTAATTTGGATGAACTGTGTTTTTTAATTATCCAGCCTCGAGGACCACCCAATTATTATGGATTTGATTTTTGTTATTATTATGAGATGACATTATAGTTACAATCTTCAATCGAATTCATCAAACTGTGTTAACTAGGATAACTGCATTAAAAATGAATCATATAAAATAAATAAATAAAAATATATCGTCACGCCTTTTACCCATTACTGGGTGCGGCACTCTGCCTATACAGATCTCGGTAAGTGATATATATATATATATGATGTTAGTGGTGGGGGAGCCCCAGGGGTAGATTTAAATTGGTGAAAATTGTTTGTCGGGTGTGGGGATCGAACCAGGGTTTTCAAGATCCACAGACCGCCTCGATACCACTGAGCCACCTACCCCATCATAAGATGTTTGAAATAGCGGTAGTTAGAAGTTTTTGTTCTGAAGGTTTAGTCATTGCGACGGAACAAATTTGCTGGGCGAGATGGGAATGGCTGAAGTGGAACTAAGCGCCAGTCGGCCAGCAGCAGCAGCAACGGCAGCTACAGGGGGAGACTGGCACGTGTGTCTCCTATCTCATCCACATATGCGTATTTCCGGTACTAGAGCACCCGTGCATTCGTGGTGGCGGGCGACGGTGTGATGGGTGTGAGCTGTGAGCTTCCGTGTCGTGCGATGTAGGATGAGACGGCGGAAGTGAGTAGGGCAGGACTCAACTGATTTCTTTAGAAGGGAGGGGCACATATACGTTAAATAATAAAGATAGTATGACACCTGATGTGATAATCACTATATCGGGATGTAATATTCGTTTCTTTTATCGCTTGTATATGTTATTATTGACATTTTACAAATATTGTTTTATATTTTTACGTTTTTTAAAGGTGCTGATGATGAGCTAATATTTTAGCTCGAAACGTCCACAAATAAATATTTTATAAAAACATTGAATTCTGAAGCCTTTTCTTTATTTAATATTATTTTATCATAACATGTAATTTTGTGAATTTAAATAAATAGTATATAATTGATGAACATCCTATTCTTCAAATATATGCCTGACAAATTCATCTTAGTATTTTAACCTTTATCTTATCTAGTAGATACTACGATCTAAATATCGTAAAAGTCGAGGATCCAGTTTCTACGAATACTGAAATATACAGAAACCGATTTCTGGTTTACGGATACCGTATTCTTGTTTAATTTATATATGGATGTGTTGTTACGAAAGTCGCTGAATGGGGCGGATGGTGTACGTATTGGTGGCAGTGTAGTGCCTGCGTTAACTTATGCGGATGATGTAGTTGTAATGGGTGAATCTGAAGAACAATTGAGAAGAATGATTCTAAGTATAAATGAAGTAGGAAAAGGTTTAAATCTATTACTGAATGTTGATAAATGTAAAGTGTTAGTGTTTGAGAAGAGTGATTTGGTGACTGATTGCAATGTTTCGGTGAATGGTGTGAGATTGGGTCAAGTAAATGAGTTTGTATACTTGGGGAGTGTGTTTTCGAGGGATGGACGTATTGATCGACAGATTGAAAGAAGAGTATCTGCTGGATGTAGGATATTGGGTGCTCTGGGAACCTTTACTCGGAACGTGAATGTATCCAGAGATGCTCGATTGAGTGTTTATAATGGTGTGTTAGTGCCTACGTTGATGTATAGTAGTGAATGTTGGGTATGGATTAAGAAACATGAACGGCGTATAACTGCTGCGGAAATGAGATATTTGCGGGGTGTGTGTGGATATACTAGAAGAGATCGTGTCCGGAATACATTGGTGTATGATGAATGTGAGATTGGGAAGAATGTTGTAAGAAGAGTGGGAATAAGTCAGTTGAGATGGTTTGGTCATGTAGAACGTATGTCGAATGACAGATTGGTGAAACAGGTGTATGTTGGTGAAATTGAGGGTAAAAGTTTGCGTGGACGGCCTAGGAACAAGTGGATGAATATGATTGAAGGGTTGTTGCGTGAGCGAAAGATTCTGAGCGTGAAGAATAAACGAGCTTGTATGAAAAGAATTATGAATGTGGTTGAAGCAAAAGTGGTGTGTCAGGATAGGAATGTTTGGAGAAAATTAATTGCGGGATAAATATGATGAATGAAGACAAGCGTATGATTCTTGATTTTAGATTAATTGGTTAGATGTTTCGAGTGTTTACCTGCAATTGTGTGGAGACCATCTTCAGAAACAAGCGCAGTGTACACTAGCGAATGGATGAATGTTTGTTGTGTGTTGATGGATTTTGGTTGTGAGAAAAGAAAGAGTTTGTATGGAGGAAGTGTTAATGTGGTCGAATCGAGTATCGTGTGTCAGGATGAGAATGTTGACGGGTTCGTGCTACCCCATTTAATGGGATATAGCGTGATGTTATGTATGTATGTATGTATGTATTCTCTGGATATCGGTTTAATATTTGGATACCCAATTCTTCGAATTCCGGATAAATGTAAACCAGGATAACCGGATAAAATAATTTTCAAATATTGACAATACTAATAACTAATGTTATAAAAGAAATAAAAATGTAACTTTTGAACGAAATGAACTTATTTAAAGTCACATGTAAAGCTATTGTAATCGATCATGTTTTTTACTTTTATTTCATCAAATAATGGTTTGAACTTGAAAGAGTTGCGTTTGGTTCAACCTGTGAAGTAGTAGAATCAATATTTAACCTACAATATAACTGACAAGCAAAGCATATGCTTGAAACCATGAAACCTTTTCTTATTTGACAATTTTCCAACCAATTTGACAATACTAAAAAATACAAAAAATATTTGCCAATAAATTCTTTGGTCAACATAACACATTCAGTTTAGCCAAAAATAATAAATAATAGAAATTTAAATTAAGTACAATTATTGTTTATTAAGTAATAAAAATGCTTGTCAAGATTAAAAAAGAAGCACGAATAAAAGTGAAAACTGCCACCAAAAAATCGATTTCATCTTTTGAATGAATATGAACTTCAGTTATTTTATCTTCAGCAAACAATAACGTAACATACATAAGCAATATGGAAGATTGTATTAAATATTACATTATATTTATGTTACGTATTTCTTACGGTTACGGTTTATGCGACACTAAACATATTATTTATACATTGTACTATAACCAGATATTTAATAATAGAAAACTCTAAATTTAGTGCCCGTGTTTTTAAAATTACATTTGTTATTGACCCCATCACGAAAATTTGTATTTTGGGAGTGCAACAACACTTGTACAATCTCTTACTCAATATTTGATAGAACATCACAAACATTAAAATCCTTGTTTGGCCGTAAAACTTTTTAAAAATAGAATGTCACACGAAAGTTGTGCTATAGGTGATTGACATAGAAAATATATTTTCCGCTACCATTGCCTCCCTGATTTCCGTAGTAATGTGTCGACGATATTCATAACAACTATATTCTTTTTAGTCAACCTCAGCACACCTCATATAAATTCAATAAATTGTTGTCTTTTTCGCTACAACTTAGTTGAGATGAAATGAAAAAAAACGCTCATTTCCCTCTTTTCAATGCTGCACCATCCGCGAAATAAAATCAAAATGATCTGAACCATGCACTTTAGTGGGAAGAGTAATATTGTGATATACTCTAAAATCGTGTACGAGAACAGCATTAATAGTTGAAATGATGATAAAACTGACAAATTCAAAATTATTTGTATTGTACTTTGTCACTCATCTTTTTATTCTTTCTATACGTAAAATATAGAATACAGGGCATCCGGTTACTATTCCGTATCTTTATTACTATCCGGACGAATACAGATAGTGTTCTGATATCCGGTTTCACCGAATAATTAAGAACACATTTTTCAAGCTATTAGTAACAAAGTTAGTTATTTACTCAAAATTTAATAACGGTCGATATATTTTTTAATGTTTACAGGCAACAGGCGATTCAATTTGTTTTCAAATAAACTGCCGGCTTCCGAAAAGTGCCTCTCACTGTATACACTCCTACCAGAAGCTAATAGGTATTATCTTTGAAATCCTTGACAAAATTAGACACCAATTTAGGTTTGTACTCGGCCAATTCTCTATCACTTTTGAATATACTCTTAATTTAGTTAACAACTGAGCTGAGAAAAAATTTTGCAAAAATAATACTAATACGAGCTAATATTATTAAGTTGTGTGATTATTAAAGGTAATCATACCTGTAGTTTTTGACTAAAGTTAATTTATATTATGACAGAAAAATTCTGATGACTTTAATAATCACACAACTTAATAATATTAGCTCTAAGCTTGAGTATGATTCCCTCATAATCAAAAACTGTGTCACTGTAGACGAACCCGGTTGTCAATGCCTATATAGGAGTCTCTCGGAACGAAGCTACGCTTAGACACTGTGACAGAAAAATTCAGTTGATGCCATATTTCAAACACAGGTGACGTGGTGTAGCGGTTAGCATCTCTGCCCGGTATGCGGAAGGCCCCTGGTTCGAATCCAGGCGTCATCAGAATTTTTCTGTCATAATATAAATTAACTTTAGTCAAATACTAATACGCTTGTTGTTAAAAGTTAAGGTATCCTACATCATCAATGAACCATCTCGTCTGCAGCACTTGTAGTTACATCATTACAGGATCAGACATATGTAGGGCACATCAACACAACTGCAAACTTGAGGCACGTGTTAGTTACACTTGTGACTAGCAACGAAGAAACGCGGAAGACTAGCATCCAGCGATCAATGCCTAAAAACTCCCAAAACATGCGCCTTGTCCCGAGAATTTGCGGTCTTCCGTCTGTTAGATGTAGACTGTACTCGTATAGTGAGGTTTTGATCTTTGCACATGTGCCTGTTCTTTGTTTGAGAGATTTCCTACGAGGCAGGAATGTAGATTATAAAAAATGCAACAGTATTTACAGTGGATTCAAATATTTTTGGAACCGACATTCTCGAAAGTTTGAGAAACTTTTTCCAAGCTACTGAAAATATCGGAAACACAATAAAATACGGTTAAACGCTCAAGCTTTAACTATCAGGAAACTATTGAGTACTAATATTTTTTTCTGGCGACAAACTTTTTAAACAAAAATAAAAAATATGTACATCTTTAGTTTATAGATTTCATTTGATGCATTATTTTCTAAAATATTTTGGGGATATTAACCAGCAGAAAAATAAGTTAATAATTTGTCTGCGGCATATAATTTCACGATATTTTCTCATAATCTGTAAGTTATAATTGACGTTATTATGTAAATTCTTACTTTTAAACTTATTATTTGATCTTATTATAAAAACTATTTGATTATTATCTGCAATATGTTTGTCCTTATTTTAATTAATAGAGGCATTACTTAGTTTTGTCAGATATCTTCTAAAGATATGATTAATTAAATCTGTAACTATGAATATTGGAATATACCTATGTTGTTACACACAAGATATCGTGTATACGTATAATATTATGTGATGTGGTTTCCGTACAAATGTGTTTATATGAGAGTCAAAAGACGCGTACGATCGTGTGGTTTAGGAATGCAGATTGTCGAGCAAATAAGGTTACAAGAGGAACTGTTTACTCAAAGTAATTAAAGTACGTAATTTGCGAAAAGGTTAAATTGGATATATACTTGTTGTGCAGGATATACAACTTTTGTATCTAAGTGTCAGGTTGTCATTAGCAGATTTAAGGAAAAATAAATTATTATATTGGAAATAATAATAAAAAATATCGTAGTTTGAATTCGAGCTCTTTAACATTACCATTCAGTTTTATTTTTTTTAATAAAAAAAGTTGAAATTTTCTCAAACTCCATTGTGAATGCTAGGTGTATATAAATTTTTTATATTGTTTGTTTTACATGTATAAGTTGAAGTGTAATAAACTCCTGTCCTGCATACAGGATTTAATATATTAAAGTATTAACTGAAATAACAGAACAATTTTTGTGTTCAAACAATAATATTACATTTGAGAATTCTGAAATAAATAATAATTACAATTACATTTAATGAATAAACTGAAACAATAGAATAAAAACATCGATTATAATTACTATTATAACATTGTTTTATTTCTGTATTTATAAAATAACTCTATTTGACCGCACTAGTAATTAATGTCCATTGATTGTAACAAACATTAATTTGATGCTATTATAATGACAATAAATTAGTGAAATCTTTCATGTATTGTTAATAAATGTTCTGTTTGATTTCAGATTAAAAATGTTACCTTGACTTACTTTGGATCAATCTACAATACATACAATAACTTCGGTTTAGATACAATTATTTGGATAGAGCACCATTTATTGCAATATAATATTAGAATATATATTTTAAATTTTATAATAAGAGTCACAACTTCAGGCCAGATTAATTTATAATTCCGAAGCAGACTTCTAAAATACTTCAACTTTTTATAAATGCCTGCTAATCAAGTAAGTTATTGCATATTATTTTTACGTACCATGTGGTTTTAGAAATATTACAAAAATTGCAGTGCAAAAATACGTTCTATACTCAGAAACAAATAATGAAGGAAGTTTGTATAATTAATAACAATATGTAGGTAGCCCTACTGCGAATAATATACTTCCTAGGCTGAAATATTTTGTGTTTGTAAACCAGTGCAAATATTTTTAAAAATAATGTTCAATTAAGTATCATGAATGATTCTAAACACATATAAGGCATGACATGTGTACACGTCAAATATCCCTAACATATAACACGCTTAATGAGAGTCTTATACTTAAACCAAATAAAAGTTTTACAATTGCAAACCAAATGAAAAAAATTATGACAGCCGCCGAAACAAAGGACAGCGCACAGCGAGTGTTTTTTCGCCATCGTCTGAATCGTATAAAAGCTTTTCGAGTTTCTCATTCGATAAACGGGCTAAATATATTTTCGTTATTCTCATTTTATTTTTTTATGGTAAAATCTGGTTTCCATCACTCATGATTAACTCGATTTTAATTTTAATTTACAAAATGTACCATTTGCAAGATGCTGACCGAATATCGACTACCAGTAAGACTAACGTTCAAAGTAACCTCCTGAAGCCTCGGACTGCGGAGAAGCATGCTGTATCAACACATCATTCGCATTCAAAGTGTAACTACATAAAATATAATGCAAGGTTGTATTTCGTAAACAAAGCCTACATAAATACAAACATTTCAATAAAAAATTCAGTTTCATTAAAATGCAGTTACTCACAAAAAATAATTTTAAACCGTGAACATTCATTCAAGCAAAAGTAGAAATAATCAAAGTGACAAAAATCAAGCACACTGTGACAAGACAACCGAACTTTGACACTAAGAACAGAAGGACAATGTCAATGTGTATACGTAACGCATATGTATGAACAGAAAACAAAACATTCAAACGATAGTCATCGTGAAGCAAAGAACAATGTAGGGGTCAAAGCAAGCAGAAAACCACACAGATTTTCTAACACACGTGTCGAACAGACAAAAATTGTGGAAGATTATGAGAAAGAATAAAAAAAATACGACCAAGGATTGTTTGAATAGAAAATAACGAACCTAATATTTGATAGTAATGTTTAGTTACTCCTGTAAAGTCGATATTGTTCATGTAAAACAATTTAAATAAAACTGGTGACTTAGATTTGTTGTAAATAGTATACTTTATCGTTTATAAAATCAAAACAAATAAAAGTAAAAAAAAACTACCTATAAGTGACACGTGGCGATTAAAACAAGAATAAGATGAAGAACTCATATGAGTTAATCACTTGAAAATATAATTGCCGGTTAAAAGAAAAGAAATCAAAAATAACGTAGAAATACTTCCTAACGTAAAAGTGTCTCTTGTTCACAATTACGCTAAAAATAACTATTAACGAGGAAACCTAGACACAATGCAGGGTTCACAAATAAAACAATAATTTCTTTGGTTCTTTGATCCAAAGATTTATAATATTAAATTACAAAACATAATTATGAAGATGTTCACGTTTCTCGCTGAAAAGCATAGAATTTGTCACGATTCCGACAACAATCATCGGAGCTAATGGTATAAACTACCTACATATATATATAAATTGTAGTTAGTGACTTAAAATAAAAGCTAAACTAAATCACCGGCGTCAAAATCATGTATAAGCTATAGCATTATTTTACATCCGTAATAAATTGATCACTGTTTTCTCAACTATCGCGCGAGTAGCAACGAACTATATAGGTAAAACTCCAAAAGTAATAATATGTAAGACATGAAAATAATTGCATATTTTATTTGTTAGTTTAAATATACACTATCTGGAAGTAATCCTTTAAAAGAACAATGAAAATATAAATTAAATTATAAGAAGTAACTATAAAGATCTCCAATATGTGATCCTGTGCAATTCAAAACAGTTATCTATCATCTATAATAATAATAATGTCATATTTCAAGTTTAAGAAAGATGAATTAATAATCTAGAAATAAGCTTACAAAGAGATCTTCAATATCAAATATAAATACGATTTATCGTTAAAACTAATAATTAAAGATTTTGAGCGAGATTTAAAGAGAGTTCAAATTCAGTAATCACTGAGAATAATATCCAAACAGAGTAACATTCTCAAGGAATAACCTTTTATAAAGTTCTTCACTATCAAGTAAAGACCGAATTATCATTTAAAAATTACAAGTAATAACTTTGAGCAAGATTTGGAGAGAGTTTACAATCAGTAATCACCGCGAAAAACAGAAGTCACGAGATGCAATCAAAACCGGTTAAAGAGATCTTCGCGTAAACTGGCAAAACATTTCTCTTAACTTACGCGAGAGTTGGGATCCCGTAATCACCCCAAAAATAATAGTTTCTAAATAAATCGCGCTATATTGGTGTGGTAAGTTAACGCTGGCTTGTGGCTTACCTATCGCTGTCAGTCGCCTCGTTGCCGAGAAGCAAGCCGCTGCGCTACCGGTCTAGAGACGACGCTGCACGCACTAGGATGTATTTAAGACGGCTGGACGGACTGGCACTTGATTCGTTACCCTCAACGGGCCTCAACTGTGTGCGACGGCGGTGTGAGTTTGCGGACTCGGTACGACAACGTCGCGACGCGAGCACATACACACACACATACACACACCATTACAAACATATACACACACGCAGTGTGTTAGGTGTGAGTACACGCGGGAAGTATGGAAACGAAAGGTGAAAAGTGGACAACTTGATTCTTTGTGCGGAGTACGATGTTGGTATGATGATGAATCTCTAAGCAATTAACACATTTATGCAATTCATAGATCTATCTACATTTTCCCGCTAACTTCAGTAACAATCCATTGCATTTGTAATTCTTTCATTTGTAACAACACTGAAAAGTATTTTGTAATGGCATTAGTTCATTTCCACTTCTCGTATAGTGAAAGATCAGCTGTCACGCAGATCAAAGCATTTCTACAATAAAAACAATTTAAAGAACATTTCATTCTTCTTGAATGCGAAATGCATCACTGGTATACAAGAAACAGTAATTCACTTTGGTAAAATGTACAAGATCCAAACTCTATGTGTGAGAATGTATTCCACCCTTGACATTAATTAAGTCAAACTATTTTCACTTAAAATTCACAATATCTTTGTTCGATAGACTAGGAAAGAAGATATTAACTCTGCACAAGAGTATCAAATTTCGATGTCATGAAGTTGAAGTTTTCGGAAGAATTGATGATACCAAGAATTACTTTTCTTATAATTATTAGATAACTACATAATCTTCGACGACCGGAAACTGCACTTCACGAGCATGAATATATTATTTACCGAGATCTGCTACGGCAGAGTGCCACACCTACTAATGGGTAAAAGGCGTTAAGATATATTTATTTTTTTAATAAAAGTGTTAAACTAAAGTTTGAAAATGAGAATAATTTTATTACACGCAGAGTTAAACATATATCAAAATTTTTAATTTGTGTATCAAACTGATGTTCTGCATGTGATCATATGGAAATACATTTTTAAATTCGAAATAAATATGTACATGTTTTTATTAAGATTTTCTAGCATGACTAGTCTTATATGAAAATGAAATATATAGAATGTTTGTCTGCAGTAATATATATTTTCAGTAAATATTGTAACTGACTGAGCAAGTTCGAAATAAGGTAACGGTTTAATTTTCTAGAATAATCTAAATCTTTGTTCCCAACAATAAATGTTTTCGCCAAAATATTTACACGTGATTTCAGTAAGGTGCAAACAAGACCATTAAGTGGAATTTTCAGATATCAATTACAAGAAAAGTTTTCAGTATCTTTGTCCATGAAATGAATAATGTTTTTAGTAAAATCTTTTGAGCAAGTTCCAAACAAGAGCATCTAGTGAAATTTCGTCCACAGCGTCAAATAGAATTCGGCAACATCGCAGCAGAGCGATGAGTTGGCCGTCCCTCAGCAATAACGCACTTGGTATTTCACCAGTAGCAGGAGCCAGAGAGTAGAGAGCAGCCACCAGCGTGACCTCCACTCTCTGCCAACTTCAGCGCCATGGTCGCTGTTTGCCTGTTTACAAACGTACGAGCTACGAGCTACGAGCACGGCACGGGTGAATAGAGACGTGATGCTGCGAGGATAAGGGAGCCGAGCTAAAGATAGTCCCGAGCACGTGCACGTCGGCCGCCCGGCCAATGGCACGGCTGTGCCTGTAGGCCCAGACGTGCAGTGTAGCTACTGTGAGGTAACCAGCATCAGCATCCACATACGACGCGCGACGCCAAACGCCGACCGCCAAATGCGAGCGAGTGTAGCTGGTGACGCATTGTCTTGGACCACGATCAACTAAATGCTAAACGCGACGATTCCATTTCATAAGGGGTATGGACCGACGCTCTACCTCATAAGGAAGGATTGAGAAACATTGAAAGTTCAAACAAAACGTTCTAGCTTATCAAGCAGTACTCGATGCGAAACATCAAGCGCGATGATTTTCTGGAAGAATACTTTTTACTGCATTCTACTCTTCTGCTACTGTCATATTATTTTAGAAAAAATAAGTAGTTTGTAAAAACAGGACGATAGTAACTGTTGCGCAAAATACAGACTTTTCGTAAATCAAATAAATAAGGGGTTGAATATCATTAACTTTTAAATTTATGAATTTGGCTCTCATTTCAGTAAATATATACACATGAAAGAAAATAAGCAAGAAAATAAAATTCTATAGTAATTTAGAGTATTCATGAAATAAAGGATGATACATTTGTTTGTCTAGTTTCTAGGAGTTTTCTTTGTAAACCATGGTACGGTTTTAAAAACGGGCAAAAATCCAACAGCTCAGATCCTCTGGAGCTTGAGGCTAGAAGCAACAGCTAGCGCAACAACTAGCTTTAGCTCAAAGTTTTCCTATTGACTGCTGCTTACTGCAAGTTCACTCGCTCGTTACTCTGTAGCGATCACAATCACGAGCCAGCGGAACGTGAGACCCCTTCTCAAGTCGCCGATTGGTGCGCGATGCCTTTTAAGGTGCGATCCGGCTGCCAAGTGCGTCGCGTGCGCCCCCTTCCTCTGTCGACCCGCGCCGGCCCTCGCTCGACCGCTGATCATCACTTCGTGGCTTCGTCGCGACGCTGCATGTGTGTACGTGTGTCATGCTCGGAAGGAACGATACACATGCTGCGAGCTTTGGAGAATGAACGAACGACGAACGAGCGAAGCTCCGGATGTGGACTGTAGAGAAGTGAAAAAAGTTTCGAGTTGGTAGTTTGATTACCGGTGTATGGTTTAGTTTATAAATATCTTTAGATTTTAAGGGAGATTTGCTTGGGTTTGAAGTTGAGCGTTGAAAATTTGATCATATTAAGATCAATTTGTAACGTTAGTCTATATAAAATGTTTTACGTAAAAATAATATTTCGAATTTGTCTTCACTGTATATATGCTTCTGGAAAATATCTCTAATCGCATTAATGTCGCGATTAGAACCCAGGATGTTATGAATTATTATCAGAAATCTAACTGAGGAATTTGGAATTAAAAATCAGCCAACAATAACCCTTTTTTCTCTTTCATTAATTGATAAGTACTTAAAAATGCAAAGAATAATATCTATTAAATATTTAATTCAAAATTTATCCGCTAGTATAAAGTACAAACGATACTTAGATCACTTTCGTTGTTGTTAAACGATTCGTAAATATTTTACAGAAAAATACTTTAAACCAAAACTGATGGACTATAAAATTTAGTTCACTGATCTTTTGAAGCATTTCTTCAACACATAATTCAGATCACGGTGACATGACGTATGTCAACAGATATTCATCCTAAATCGACATTCAAACAGTGATTAACTTTCCTGTAGAAAATATATAAATATATCATCACGCCTTTTACCATTACTGGATGTGGCACTCTGCTGTAAGCAGATCTCGGTAAGTGCAATTACCAGCCGTCAAATCACGCCCCCCAAAGATATTAGTGGAGGTGGAGCCACAGGGGTAGATTTAAATTGGTGAAAATTGTTTGTCGCCTGTGGGAAACGAACCAGGACTCTCAAGATCCACAGGCCGACTCGATACCACTGAGCCACCTACCCCATTATAACTTAAAATAAAATAAAAATAAAAATATATCATCACTCCTTTTACCCATTACTGGGTGTGGCACTCTGCCTAAGCAGATCTCGGTAAGTGATATATTTTGTCGCGTGAAGTGCGGTTACCAGCCGTCAAATCACGGCCCTCAAAGATATTAGTGGAGAGGGAGCCACAGGAGTAGATTTTTAAATTGGTGAAAATTTGTTTGTCGGCTGTGGGGATCGAACCAGGGTTCTCAAGATCCACAGGCCGACTCGATACCACTGAGCCATCTACCCCATCCATTATAACTTTCCTGTAGAAAATATACAGGGTGTTTCAATACATTAGGAAAAGAGTTAAATTACATATACTATAAAAAATTTGCAATATTATTTGCACTTAGCATGAAGTACACATTTTTATAGTCACACTTTTTTTCAAAATTATTAATAATATGCAAGTTTTTTTCTAAATACTTAAACAATATTTATTTATTATTGAAAGGTTACATAATATAATTTTTAATATTGAAGTTGTAGTCATATTATTAATTTGTTAACTTAAAACCAGGACTAAAAAAATTTGTTTTTTGATCTAAATTAATATATGTAGTAGTGTCCTCCATTTAATTTTCTCCTGAAATATTGTATTTTAAAAAAATTCATAGAAAATATATTTTTTATTGATTTCTTTAAAGAAAATAAAAAAGAGAACCCTAAATATTAATTGCGCGTTGATATTTATGGCTTGGTAAAACCTTGAAGAATAATTATATAAAAATTAAATTACAGCAGCGAACCAAATCATAAAATTTAAAATGGGTAATAAATTTCAAAAATTGCATCGCTTAACCTATCGGGTGCACCAATTAAAATTAATTGTTCTCCAAATAAAACACAAGTGCAAAATTTGCTTTAATTGCACGTTTACTGTGGAAAGAACTATGATATTAATTATGTACAAGTTAAGAGACATATATAAATATCGCCAGTTGAAATTCGAATCATTGTGTCGAATATAATCCTCTCTAACGGCGAATACCATGTTTTTCTTGCATACATTACGTCGCAAAAATTACTACTATTTGGGTAAAGCAAAAATCTTTGGGCCGAACATATTGCATCTTTGTGTTATTAATTTTTCACTGCACATGTTCTTTATTTTAATATTTCTATAGCTGTTTTATTAGTTAGAGAAAGGAGTTTAAAATGATTATTGAAAAATATCATCTGAGTAGTCTGAATCTTCGTCAGTAGGTAATTTGAATTTGGATTAATATGCACAGAGAAATTATTCATCTATAACTTTACAAATTATAGCTTAGCCAATGTAAATATATAAATTCTTGAGATAATTGAGAGTGAATCGTATTCAATATTCTGCTAATAATTTATGAGTTTGCAAGCAAATTGATTTCAGAAAATATGTTATTACACAATAACCAATTCAACTGCACCTTACACACAAATCAATACCACTGGTATTAAACAATGATTTATTGAAAAAGCTCGCAACAAAAAGTCAAATAGAACTTATAACCAAAGCCCTACAGAAAAAATAACCTTGAAAAAATTACAACATCCAGATCAAATATTAAGAAAGGTTACGACGACGAAAAAACTTCCAAGAGTTTGTTTCGAATCTTGTTACCTTGGAACGGATGATTCGTACCTTCGGTGCTTGGGCCAAAAAAAGGTGCCAAATATGCACAAAATGGTGAAACAGAAGTGATAAAAACCTTGGACAGTTAACAATAGCGTCGAGTTAATGTCCTGTCTGTTGGTGGGCTAAACTGTCACTGTAACTAACTTTTTTCTCAAAGTTGAATTCATGCCAAAAAAATATAAATTACAACTTTGAGGAAAGTACCTGTATAAGACTTTGTAATTTGTAATAGCTGTTTCAGATTGATTTCTCATTCACATACAGAATGTTTCACAACTTAAGACACTTATTTAACCCCGTCTAGTGCTCAACGTACTAATTATAAAACAGAAAGATTTTTTCAAAATTCGCAAATTATGTTTCGCGGTTTTTAAAAAAAAATAGTTTTAGTCTTCTGGCTGAATAGGTGCTTATAATATTTTATTTTATTGTTTATCTTACCCGTAATAATTAATAGAATAGGTACCCAACGTAACGTAACGTATTAGTTCTCAGTCGTTAGTGTTACTTTCGCTTTCAGATAGGGTAGGTTGTTATGCATAGTGATATTTATTTTGTTCTTACGATTACTATTATGAACAAATTTAAAATGTTGCATAATAATTTATTAATTTGATTTACGAATATATGTAATCTGATAACAAATTAACTTTGTTTACTCATTATAAAGAAACACTTAAATCCAGTGGTACCGAAAATATTAATGTTAAGTAAATTAACCTTAATTTTACTAATTTTGAAAAAATCTTTCTATTCCATAATCAGTACTCTTTGGGCTTAAAATAATTGCCATAAGCTGTGAAACACTCTGTATAGTACTCAAACTTTAGTCTAAACCCTTAAATGCCCACACAATAATTTTATTTTTTACTATATTTGCAAATATGATAATAATTTAATGGGGTAGGTGGCTCACAAGTAACACTACCCAACTGTCACTCACCGATTTAAATGAAACTTGGCACACTAATAGAACTCTAAAAAATATTGAACCCCTATTTTTTTTTTCTTCCTAAAGTTGCTTTTTAGGGCCCCTGAAAGGTGGTAAAAGCAAGAATCGCCATAAATTAAATAATGCCAAAATATTACGCGTTCAACATTGGTTACCCACGGGTTTTTGAGATCGCCAAAATCTATTTTCGGGGTCATTTTGATCATATGAACTTTTTTAAGGGGTTAAAAAGAGGATGGGGGGATGAAATTACGATATTCAACTGAAATAGAGTTTTAGGTTCAAAACTAGTTACTCGGGAGTTTTTGGGGTAATTGGATCTATTTTCGAGGTTACAGATACAGCCTACTACAGAATACTATAGAAACATCTATTAAAAGTGTATAAACAATGTTATAGTTTTTATGACGTATGTCCTTTTCATTTCACTGTACTCAAACGAATACAGTACTCGCTGGCGCTAGCCTATTTTTCTCGATAGTCTTTAATGTAACGATTGACTATTTTCGTAACAAATATAGATTATAGGTAAAAGGTTTTTTTCCCTAGATGTAAATACTTCGTTTTATCGTACGCCTGGTTTTAATTGTATTATCATTCATTACCAAAGCAATATAGAAGAAAATAATGTGATATAAAAGAAATTTAAAAATAATATTAGGACTGCGAATATGGTAGTTATATTGGACTTGAGGCAGAACTCTTTTAAATACTTATTCATTATGTCGAACCAAATTTTTAAATTAATTGAGATAACTTTTTTGATTGACTTCTATAGATATGTATTATTGAAAGTTTACTGTAATTACTTCATAAGTACCTACACTTTACCAGATTAAAATAAATAAATAATAATCAAATAGCGATTGGTTAGTTCGGTTTCCAATAAACTGATAAAGAAGCACAGTTGTTAACACGTAGTTTCAATCAAATATGCAGACTTAAATTGAAATAATTATTTTAATTACCTATTTAAAAATTCAATTCAGAAAGTATATTAACCGGCAACTCCACCATATTTCTCAAAAAACAAAGAAAAAGTGTCGAATGCAATATTGTAACATCAAAATTAATAACTCTTTTTAAGAAATATCTTCAAATAGAATATGTAAATAAGTACGTAGATATTTATGAAATTATTTTTCGGACAAAAATTATAAATGTACTTACCAGAGGTGCTTGTAGAAACTACCATTAGAAGGAAGAAATAAAATGAACAAGCATATCTTCGATTTTAACACATATAAACGAGCACCAAGGTGAACAAAACTAGAAAGAAAGAAAAGTATATTAATTTATAGCACGTAATTAATTTAAAATTTAAATCTATAGAGCTCGGTGCAACAACTAAATGTTTAACAATTATTCATTAATAATTATTGCTATATATTTTAACAGAATTAGATTAACTAAGCTAATTTATCATAAAACTCTCTTCGCACGTATACAGGGTGTTATATTTTAATAGACCCAGCGAATATCTCGCTTATTTATCAACTTAGCAATTTCTTTCATATAACATGATTTATACAGCAACATGAAAGCTACTGGATGACGGATGTACATTCATGATATCATTTCCGGTTTATTAGTAATTAATATCAACTTTGAAATTTCAAATGGAACATACTATATTTTTGATAATAAACTTATAAATTTCTGAAAGAATCATCAGTAAAATAAACGTAATACTGAATATTTATTAAACAAATACATTACAAGTAAAACCAAATATACTAATGAAGAAAGGCAAAAACTGTCATTTTTATTATTCTAAATAGCTTGCATAAGGTCCTGTTTATCCTTGATTTCGAAGATTTTGTATATTACAGGAGTAAGGACACACAGACAAGTGAAAATAAACTTATTTATTTCAGCACGAAACAACAATGATTTATTTTTCGGTTTAAACATTTTCGTATAAAAATATTATATTTATATTGTTTGTATTAAACACGAACATATTATTTATTTATTTTCCCGCACTACAAAAATTACTATACAATAGATTTATGGCTTTTAGTAAACGCAGTTCAATATATATTTGGTTATTAATGAAACATTATAATTTTGACGTCACACAAACAAATCAAAGTACTCTTTAATGAATTGTTACTTGTATTTTAGAGTTTGTGTTATAAATATTTCAAATGAGGGTTGCACGTATTATAAAATATTTATTTCCTGTTCTTTTATGTCCACATTTTTTATTAAATGATTAGCGGCTATTAAATCCTATGTTGCCATAAAAAATATTTTTCGTTACAGGTGTGTAATTTAATGTAGGTACTATTATTCTATTTCTAACTAGCTATTATAAAGCTATAATACTACATTTAGTTGCAAAAGTTTAGTAAATATTAGAGTTCGAAAGTTAGACATTAATGAACACAGTATTGTTCCTGAAGTGTTATATGTGTGTATTAGCAATTATAACACTTACTTAGCATAAACCTTGCACAGTACACAATTAAAAATAAAAATATTGACATTTAAATCGTAAAATAAGGTATTCATAAGTTCAATGTTAATTACCTAACTGATAAAACAATTGCAGACAAGAAAAAAGTAATTTATATTTAGAATGCGTGATACGATTTTTTCTTTGTGAACAAAATATTTTTAGCGTTAGGGATCAATAGCAATTATGAATTATTAAATACCTATTTCGTTAGAAGAAATGACATTTCCGGTTCGCTAGCCACCGACATGCAGTGACACTAATCGCAAATATCTCAATGTGGTATCGGTATCGATACATGTGCTGCTGCTTGACTGAATGATACGGCGCGAATCAAATTATTACAAATATCGATTAAATATGACAACCAACTCGATGAATATTTTATCAAAGTTTGTTTAAACGCAATAAATACATAAATATAGTTTCACTGTCACGCCTTTTCCTCTCATTTTATAAAAATAACGTTTTTATTATTGTTCTGAAATAATATAATGTATGTATGTCAAGGTTATTTGTAGTAATTATCTACTGTACAGTTTAGATTTCCGAGATTTTAAATTTATACAAAAAATTACTGCATTGTTTCAAGAAATATACCTATTTGTTTATACAGATACAAATTGTAATATTGACAAAATTTTCAATTTTACAAATAAAACCGATATAGGTACCTATAATATTTTTTAAAATTTATTTTTTCGTATTATTATTTCTATAATGTTAATCATCTGTGGCGCTACAGCCCAAATCGGGCCTGGGCCTACCGGACACACCGAGCCGCAGTTTTTACACTGCCGTACTGCCGGTTTTCGTAGCCGAATGCTACATTATTTAAGGCGTATAAGTGACTAGCTTATAACGCCCGAGTGCGATAAATACATGTAGCTGTATTTTATATTTTACGGCAAATCACACATTGTCGACAGGCGGATTCGAACTGACGAACCTTGGCTCGGATGACGTCACAGTATGTTAAGAGATGTGCCTTAACACGCTCGGCCACCGCGCCTGCATAACTAACAAAAATATTTTTCAAAAACGTAAATCTTATATATGATAAACTTTGCTAAAATTCTTTAGTGAAAAATACTTTAAATAAAAGTTGTACAGTATAAAATTCTGTATCTAAATATTTCTGAATTTACTTAGTTAATGTGAATAATACTAATAAATTAATTATAAAAATATCACTCTTTTTACTCACTGGGCATGGGAAACCTGTACATTTCGGTCGGTGATTGTGTAGTTATTAAAACATCAAATGAAGACTAATGCATATGATAGAAGAATATGCGCAAATGTTCAAAATATCACAATACCACAAAAAGACAAACAAATATATTTTCAATGAAACGACTGAAATGTCCACAAAATTTGATACCAACTAGTTATAAATATTAAAATTAAAATAATATTATTAATTATAAATGTTGCAAAAAATGGTTTCGTTATGTCGTCACATGAAACATGTTTCATTGATATGCGAATTTAGTATCTAACCATCATGTTGTAATTTTATGAAACATGTCTCACGTTTCCCTTTTTATGTTTCTTTGGTGTGCAGCCGCCCTTACAGTGTATAGTTTTATATTAAGATTACAAAGATAAATAATTAATTTGTCATATTGAATCAAACAATGGAAACATTACAGATTATTTAGTAGTTATTTTACTTTAATTTTATAACGGGTACAATGGTAAACGTTTTCATGAAATGAATTTACCAAGCAATTTACATTTGATTTCAAACAAGAGTATAAAGTTAACTGAAAATCAAAATTGCGTTCTTAACTCCATAATTCATAACAACTACATTAACTAAACAAGTAAACTACACATGCAATAAGGTCAGACATACGTTGCACATAGCACAATCCCTTGCCAATTTATCACCACACACATGGACACAACATGTCCGCAAGTGTGTATGTTGCACCTCATGCGGGGCTAAATTTAGCCTGAATCAGGCATCAGCGCGGGGCGAAGAGTATCGCACGAAAAATTCAGTGACTACGTACTTGCGCGAAGCAAAACGAATATAAGCACCAACAACAAGCAAAAAGTATCTGAGAAACAAAACACGTACTAGAACTAAAAAGTATATAGATCTTGTGACTTTTGATTTTTTCATAGTATTGTTAACAGGTCCGTACTAAAAAATTCAATAAGCTTTATAGCAATGTAGCTCTAAGAAAGAATCACAAACACTTCGAAGCTAGCAAGACGAATATATAACTTCATTTGTGTACTCTCTACCGTTCTTTAATTAGTGATGAATTATTTCATAAAGACAATTAAATTTGATAATTTTTTATTTCATTTTTGGAATTTACTTTTACACTACATATAATATTCTCGGAGATATAATCATATTTGTAAATACCTTATTATTATATTGTATTGCCAAGCAGCAAGGTCTTTCGCTCATTTTTCTCAAAACCATGTTTTTAAAGTCGATGTACACGATATCTCGAGAACGGCTGAACCGCTCTGTCTCAAATTTTAACACAATCTTTTTGAATATATTTTGTAGTAATTAATCTAAGGATTTACGAATCTAATAAATAGTTTTACTTATTTATTTATTTATGTTACGCTGTACAACAGGAATATAATCCCAATTACAGTACAGGGTCCGCACTCACCGTATCGCTATCCACACCACCGTACTGAAACAATATAAACAATTTAAGGCCAAAATTTTCCTTAAAAATCGAACTTTTTTTTGAAGAGCCGTTATTTTAATTTCATAAATTAACGAAATATTTTTTGTTTTTTTATTTCAAATGACCCAGTCACGAGATATATTGTACACCCACCGCAAAAAAACCTTTTTTTTTCAAGGAGATTTCGAACATCGTCTGCTGTGACCTTGAAAATCATTATTTTTACAAATAAAAAATAAGACAATATTGTATTAAGTGCCTATTAAATGCATACAAAACTTAAAATTAATTAAAATGCCTCTCCAAAAAAAAATTCTTGAAAAGTCGCTTCTTTTCAGCCTTCTGACTGCGTATAACCCCCTAAAATGAAATACCATAATAAAAACTATTTTTACCGTTTTAATACATGGGTCATATTTTTTTATTGAAATTAGTAAAGGAGTTTAAATTCGAACTTGAAATATTAGTGTATGTATAATGATTATTACTACACTGGAGTTAAATGAAATCGCATTTGACAAAGGAGATATTTGTCAACATTTAAAATGAGTCGTCTAGTTTCAAAACCGGCCAAGTCACGAAAATGTAATTTTCTATTTTTTTTTAACTTTTGTAATCTTCATAAAGGCATTCATTTGAAAAATAATTTGATGAGTTTCAAAACCGGCTAAATAACGTGTAAAATGTATAGGAAAAAATGCGATTTTTTTTCTCCAATCACACAACGGTCAAGTTCAAATTCGGCCCAGTCATTTACCAACTTTATAAAAAATAATAATCTCAATAGAAAGTAAACATAAATCTATTTGCTACATTTTGATTCATAACTTTTATCAGATAACTGTAATTAAACTTTCTTCGTTTTTACAAAATGATTTAAGATTGACTTGGCCGGTTTTGCAACTAGACGACTCAAATAAACTTGTAATGGTGTAGTCCGGAAAAGTAAAAGCACCGGATCGACTATCGGCGTGCCGGAGTGCAGAGTCTAAGCCTCGACAAATCGCACGCCACACTGAGCCAGCGTATCGGAAGTAACGTTACCGAGTTCTCGCACACGTCTCCAAGATCATTAACTCTCTTTCTATGGTCAAAACATAGGTTCTTCTCATTGCATAGTATTCACTTTATAGTTTTTATATTGTACACTTCGCAACTTGTGGGGGAGGGGGGTTGTACTATTGAAGATGAGGATATGTATAATTTAGTGTACCTCAGCAGTATTATTTGATCATTTCTTGTTTTGCCTAACTTCCATTGTTTAATATCTTGTTTTATTTCTTTAAGTTTGTTATTCGTCATTTGCTTCATTATTCTTTCCATTTTCCTTTTATCTTCGCCTTCGTTAGATGTTTTATATTTTCTGCTGAAGTGGAGATGTTAGTTACCCTTACACTTGTTGCAGATTTGACTTATGTGTTTACTTTTAATCATGGACATAGATGCCGATGTGAGATGAGATCCATATTATAGCCACAAGAATATGTTTTTCAAGGTGTGGACTATTTCTCGGATATTCAAAATGATTGACGTTTTGGATATACGATCTTTAAAAGCGAATGCTTATAGTTTAGCAAATTTAACTTATCGGCGGTATTGACCATTTCTATAAATCGGCTCTTATAAATAGTGAGTCGGCGTGTGGATTTGATAACCCGGGTTCTATTCCCACAGCCAACAATTTTCACCACATTAAAAAAAACTACCCCTGTGGCATTCTCTCCACTAACATCTTCGGGGGCCGTGATTTTACGACTGGTAACCGTACTTCACGCGAAGAAATATATTATTTACTGAGATCTACTACAGCAGAGTGCCACATCCAGTAATGAGTAAAAAACGTAATGATCTATTTATTTTATAAATAGCATTAAAACAGCTGTGCAAAATACTCTGAAAATAATAGATCAGTTCTACAAGTAACTGATTTTGACGATATATTTGTTTGATCTGATCGGACATATCTCTGCGTTTTAGGTAAGTTGTTCGAAATATAGGGGTAGTAAAGTCCAGTTTGTTCTGTATTAAGTACCGACTTATAATTGTATATTATATATTTAATATTACGTATTATTTTTGCTATACTAACATAGTTATTTTATGTAAATAAAATATACATGTTTTAATACGGCTCACTTGGGCTAATATGGCCATCCATTTAAAAAGTTTGGGAGCCCCCGAGTTACATAATACAAAATTATAAAATTCTATCATTTTGAGCAATAAAAAATATGTATAAAATAAGGAAAATGTAAAAATGTTAAACATACTTTTTCCGATGAGTGTATCTGAAAAGGTGAAGGCATGAATCTTTGCTACAAGCGGTGATTTATTACTTGCGATATTCAAATGATATCATAGGTAATATGCATAAATCTAACCGCCATTTAAGAGAATTAATTCTTGGTAATGTTACCAAGTGTGAGGTAACTAACTGAATACTTCGTTCATATAGTCACAAAGCAGATTTATATGAATACGACATATTGCGACGTCGGCTGCATCACAAATGCCAGAAGAAAATACATGTGGTTTACCTTGTTTATGAGTGCACATATTAGAATTAGTTTTTAGTATTTTATAGAAAATATTGCGTAATTATAAGTATGCAAATAATGTATAGATACTTTATGAAATACGAGAAAAATTAATCGCTGCTATTTCCATCAAATAAAATTCTGAAAATGTTCGCTTCATGTTTTATTATGATGCATTTTGTCACTGTTGGAATAAAACTATTTATACAATTTTTCGCATGATACAGAAATGTTTTATCGCACAAAATACTAACTTAATTGTATCTTTAAAAAACGTCGTTTCAATATGTTTAGAACAGGGTTCGAAGATATATATATATATATATATATATATATATATATATATATATATATATATATATATATATATATATATATATCGATCGATATATATCATGATATTTATTTTGATGTATATCGTCATATTTTTGCAATGATATATATCCATTATATAAAAATATCAAATAGTTTTTGAGAAGTGAAGTTCCGGAGAAGTGAAATTTTTCGAATTTTTCAGTTTTTCTACTTTTCCGAGGCTATATCTCGAAAACTAAATGTGATATGAAAACGCGCTCAACGGCATTAATTTTCTCGTGCTTCAGTTAACTTATAAACATAGTTTCAGCGATTTTTATTTTTTTTCATTTTTCCGCCAAAATTATCGCAAAAAGCGGTTTTTTAACATTTTCTCGAAAACCAGAAGTCATATGCATTTGAAGATTGCACTACTGGATTCAGTGGGTCAAAATACATATGTATGTAAATTTTCGTTTTAATAATCCTACGATTAAGGATTTTTGGTAAAATTGAATTAAAATCTGAAAAAACCAAAGGGGTACCCCTTAGGAAATAATTAAAAATATTAAATTGCATAAAATTGTATGAAAATTTGCTTATAAGTCAATTCGGACACGGGGAATTCAACGCCGTTGAGCGCATTTCCATATCTTGTTTAGTTTTTGAGATATAGCCTCCAGAAAAGTGAAATTTTTCGAATTTTTCAGTTTTTCTACTTTTCCGAGGCTATATCTCAAAAACTAAATGTGATATGAAAACGCGCTCAACGGCATTAATTTTCTCGTGCTTCAGTTAACTTATAAACAGGGTTCGAAGATATATATCCATTATACCTCTCATTATTACTTTCATTAATTCTGTTAAAATTATATTCTAAAGATAATTCTTACTTTACTAGCTTTTGACTAACTTCACATTAACGACATAAATCCAAATTGTGTGCCATTTGTGATTTCATTAACGGCAAAGTCTGAACCATTTCCAAAATTTGTATTTGGTACTCATTTTAGAAATACAAATCTTTTAACATGGTGGAAAAGTGTAACTATCAATGAGTCAGAGTGGCCAAATAAAAGTACATTTATTGAACTATGTGAACAGTTACACACTGCTGTAGCAGCCACAGCAGGGCTGGAACGATATTTCTCCACTTTTGGCATTGTCCAATCTCAATTACGTAATCGTCTCGGTAACGACAAAGCCGGTAAATTCGTTTTTATGTTTAAATATTTAAACCAAAAAGAAACTACAAAAAAAACTAATTTAGATTGGATTTGGCCAAGTGAGTCTCTATCTGCAACGCTATGTTCAGGAAGTTCATCAGAAGATGATGATTTGCCCCTATCTAGGATATAGGATTATTTAAATATTCTTACTATTCTTAGTACTATATAATATTTGTGTATCCATTCAATGTATATTTACTTTTTTTCATTACCTATGTTAATTTTTTATTTAGGAGTAATAATTTATTTTGTATTTCCTATTGTGATAATAAATGTGTACAAAAACTAAAATTAAAAAATAAATATCCAAAAAGTGATATTTATCTGATATATATCCTATATATCAGATATTTTGATATTTATTATAAATATCATGATATTTACGAACCCTGGTTTCAAGAGAAGTTTCTCAATTCTAAACTTTTTCCAGGCGGGGTGGCAGAGCGTGTTAACTCACATCTCTTAACATACTGTGATATCACAGTTCGTCAGTTCGAATCCACCTGTCGACAATGTGTGATTTGTCGTAAAAATATAGAAAAAGCTAGTCACTTATACGCCTTAAATAATGTAGCATTCGGCAGTGTAAAAACTGCGGCTCGGTATGTCCGGTCGGCCCAGGCCCAATTTGGACTGTAGTGCCATCGGAAGAAGAGGAAGAAGCTTTTTCCAGGAATTCCAGGCCGGTCGACCCATAACCAAGCAAGAATTGACGCGTTCAAATCTCATAGACTTCAACTTGTAACCAAAAAAATAAGACTATGTTATTAGTTCGGATTGCACAGTAAGCTGTTGGTTATATTCTGTTAAAAAACAACAGTAGATACGTTTGGTTTATTTACTAAACATAAATTAACCAAATAGTATAATAATATACGCTATTTTGCGTTAATATACGAGTAGGTGTCAAAAACAGATTAAACCATAAAATACACTAACACTAACAAGAATGCGTTCACCGTAAATAATTCAATTTCACGCACGAACCAAAAATAAATATTTCTGAATTCCTTCCAGACACAGACAATCTTTGTGATGACACAATACACTCACAAAGCAAGCGCTGTAAAAATCGAAAGAAAAAATAAGTTATCAAGCGTATTTTTTCGAAGTCGCACATCATAGGTCAAATACAAATGTTGACCTTAGTAAAGCGAAACTTTGATAGGAGCACTAAGAAGTGAAATTGTGAACGACAGAGGTACGATAATATATTTCATCCTAGTTCTACAATTTTCTATATAGATTATTAATTTATGAAAGACTATCTATATTTTATAAATTGACAAATACCGTTATTTAATTTTCCAGGGCTTTTCTCAATTTACGAAAAAAAAATATTTTAACCTGTGTTAAAAGTAGTGCATCGCATTAATTAATTTCGTGTATCTGATTTAAATTGTAACGTAGTTATAGACAATTTTAGAAGCGATATCAGTGGCTTCATTAATCTTCTTTTAAGATGATAATATAGGTAAGAGACAGTATTAAAAATTAAATAAAATTCGTTATTGACAATTCTTTTTTATAAGTCAATGTTATCTAAAGTCTACATGAAAATTAAAGTTGTATTCCACCTATGCCAATTTTTTTTGGCCCATCCTACATTGAAAATACGCAGTTTTATTTAACTCTGCTGCTTTGAAATATTTGCCAATAAAAGAAAAAACTAACATGTCTACGTCATAAATCTGTAATGCTCAATCATTCATTATTATTACGCCTGGAAGCTTATGTCAATACTATCATCCCTTATTTGTAATAATTTATAATATCTGTCAAAGCACATCATACGTAAGTATATTAATTATTGCTATACATTTCTCTATTATCTATTAATCTATTTATACTTAATATGAAATGGGAATAAACATTTGCAATGTGTGCAGAAAATTTACATTTTGATATTATAATTCAACAATTTACAATTATTATCTATAATCTGCACAATCTGTTAATGAAAAACAGTAAATTATACTTCTATATATGTGAAACATTAATACGTATTTACAAGTTATTACTAGCAATAAATTATGACGAATACTTACAGATTTAGAAAATATTTAATTTTTACTTGAAGTAAATAAATCAATAAAATTGTACTTAGAATATTTTGACTTGATACATAAATAGTTTAACAATGTTTGCACTCCTACTTTTGTCAGGGGTTCGTGCTACCCCATTTAATGGGATATAGCGTAATGTTATGTATGTATGTATGCACTCCTACTTGACAGGTAAAAGTTCGTGGGTTTAAATCCCACAGATTTCAACATACGTATAACTCAAAACACAACGCGTTCAAATCGTTCGAATTTTAATGTAAGTTGGATATCCCGTGTGCTGTAACTGAGATTAATATCTTGTTTCACAGTAAAATATTGCAATTTATAAATTAATGGCATCTTACAATATTACCATATTGCTTAGGTCTTTGAAAATAAATGAAATTCACTATGTTTATATTAAATCGCAAAAAAAGAATAATTGCAGATAATAATTTATCCCTGCACATAAACAAACAATAACTACAAAATGAAAGCAATAAAACCAATATCATGTCGACGAAACTCAATACTTTTAAATTAATATGGGACAAATTTTGTTTGTGAGAAATATTACAGGAAATTGAAGTCCATAGATGTAACTTTATAGTAATAGCAAATTAATCGAAGTATTCATATTAAATATAATTAAATTATCTTCAGTCCATCCTTGATGCAATCAAATCATACATAATATACAGCAATATTAACATGATTATGATACGCAGCAACCAGCGAAACTGATTATTTGAACAATATTGTGGTTGAAAAACATAATTACAGATAATGGAAGTCCATCCCTATTGAAATGACTGGCCAAATATCACTATTCCAAAATAAACGAGTGAATCTTCGAATGATAACACAGGGCACAGGCAGCACTTGTCACCAGCACCACACAGCCACAAGGCACAAGGTCAGGCCGGCTCTCCGCCACGAGGGCAGCAGGGCCGACGGCGGCGTCGCTGGAGGCGGCGAGGGTGCGCAATGACCGAATACGCGGCGGTAATCGCGAGTTCGAGACGTGCAAGCCTCATCGTGCCACGAATTTTCGGACAGAACTACCGATAGCCACCAACGAACTCGACTGCTTTACATCCAGGATAAAACGGTGGCTAGAAATATATGTTTTATTTCAGTACAGCTATGGCTTCAGTCACGGCTTTTTGTGTATTTTTGACCTGCCCAAGACACATGAAGGTAATGTTGTAATGTTGCCCAAAGAATTTTTAATGTTAAACTTAGACATAAACAGACGAAAATATCTTTCTATACATAGATTCATATAAAAAAGTGAATCGCTTATATTTGAAAGCAGGCGAGTTCTCCACACAGCTGATTGGCGAGTGCAGCGGTTTACAACGAGTTTATTTCAGCTTCCTGGAACTTTATCATTCATAATATTTCAAAGCTTATTTTCCACAATAAAATTTCATTAAAATCTTTTCTTGAAACTCTCCACTAATTAATCTCCAGTTTCGTAGATCCTGGCAAAATAGATACCTGGAAATTCATCATCACGAAGTGAAACGAGATAATAACAAATTGCAAACTCGGGCATAATTTCACTTTCCAGACGAAACAATCTGATTTTCGGTAATTCATTTCTCGTCTGAATTTCCAAGATATCAGTTCTCATTTTCTCAAATTATAGTTTTTATTTTTTCATTTCATGCAAATATACTATCATTGATTTTCTACTAAGTATGTATTTCTCGTTTTATCGCAACTGAACAACATTAAATTCCATAAGTCTTTTAATCATTATACATGTCGTAATGCATTTGACAACTTTTTTTTAGAATCTTATAAAACTCCAGATACATTAAATACTATGCATCAAAATAAACTGTTGCTGAAACAAACAAACAAAAAATATATGATAAGTAATTTTTATCAAAGCTCACTTCGCCCACACAGCATTTCATTATATAATTTGTAACTCGACTTTTCATAAACAGTATTTTTTTAACATTTCTATATCTATATTTTAATTATTTATAATTTACATTTGTTTGTAGTTTAATTCATTTCCATAACTATCAAATATTTTACAATTATTATGTGTTATATTCAATTCGTTACTTATAAGCCATTTCAATTCAGTGAAGATTTACTGTATATTGCAAAGAGTTTCCTAGAATTTTATTTGCTCATTATATTTCATGTTTCATCTTTCCATGACAACTATTTATTAAAATTTAACAATATTTTCTTTAGTACCGAAATATCTGTACAAATATTTTTAGTGTTCTTGGAAGCTTTTATACGTCCTATTCAATTACAAACTAAAAACAATATTCTAAGCTTTATTTCTTTCTTCGTGCAAATATATACTTTTTAAATTTCTAACTTATTCCGAATCAACTGCTGTCATTACAACCTGCGTATTTCCTTCTTCTTTAAACGGCCACCCATCTAAATATACGCATCAGCGAGTTGTGATATGGCCGATCACCATCTATTTATTGGCCATAACATGATTTTAATCCCAATTACAGTACAAGTGGCCTACGGTCATATTATTTATTTATTTACATATATATATATATATATATATACTTTTCTTTTAACCAAACTGTATAAGTAAGCTAATGCCAATAAATGCCTTATTTCAGAGATATCTATTTATAAATATTATCTTATTTATATTATTAATTTTTGACTAGAACTTATATTAATTTATTATATTACTAAGTAATTAAAATTGTTATAAATATATTAGAAAATTTCTTGAAACATTTTTTTAATAACAATTGTTCAAAGACGAGAACGATCTTCCACCGCTTTGGCTACTGTATAACATTAATCAGGAATTATAGTTTCACTGATATTTACTAATTTTTCTAACTTAGTGAGTTCTGAATAGAGATGGGTAGTTCGTGATTGATCCGTTCAATTGGACCGGTTCAGTACAGTGAACGAAGTGAACCAGATTGCTAAATGAAAGAGATCCAGGTTGCGGGTAAGTGACTGACGCATACTTAGGCACCGTATTGTTTCGATTGTTACATTCTCCAAGTACGCCGTAGAACTCGGTCAATTTCCGATAATATTCGAACAAATCCGATTAGACTAAGAATACCACAAAGTACGGCGGATTAAACATCGATAGTACTATCGATAGATTTCGATAGTCCCAGCTAAAAAGACCTATCGATGGACTATCGGCTTTTTTATGAAAATGTTGAATTTTTCTCTGTGTCTCCATTAACCTTTATTAAAATAGGCATTTGTTTATATATTTGCATATTAAATCATACAAAAACAAAACCGGAAAATCACTAAGATCGTTTGTATTGTTAGTCTCAGTAAAACCTCGAACACAATACAGACACTTCCAGCTATCCAACGCCGCGAGACGAAATGAATGACAAGAATTGCTGTATTTTTTGCAACGATTTTTATTTTTTTAGATGTTTTATTAATAAAAGCTGTGATGTAAGGTTTATATATATAATGTTTTAACAATGAAAAATCATATTAAAAATTTGTGTTTGGTTTCAAATTACAGAGTTGTCATCACTTGAAGAAATGCTCTATCATTAATTTCTGTCGTAACTGGAATGACAGTTTGAAACTCCCCCGCACAACAAACGTGAAAGAGAATTGAAAAGACGATACAGAAAAAGGTCACAAAAAGTAATATTGGAGTTGTGAATCAATATATCAAGCCTAATTACCGACCTTTATTTCCTCCGCCGTTGGAACTGATCTAACTCAACTCAACTCGCTTTAATAGCCACAAATTGAAGCAGAACTTTCTCAATGCTGTGCATTCTATTATTATCAATAATAATCGTACATTCAGTTATGCATTTACAAGGTGCATTTTCAAACATACCTTCTGAATAAATCGTTCAATGGCAACGCAATGCACTGTGAAATTCAGAACCCGAGTTCACATTACCTCTATGAATATGTTACATAGCAGAGTGCCACAAGCAGAAATGGATACTTAAATAAATAATCATTTTAGTGTCTAGTATATCCTTGATTAATTCATTAATTCAGACATTTTTCTGTACTTAATTTATTATTAGAAAAACATTATATGATTTCTGGCAAGCTTACATAATCAAATATTTGATACCAGCGTTTAGTTAGTTTTAGGTGTGATAGGTCCAGGTCGGCAATAATAGATTACGATTTTCACAGATATACAAAACTTAGGATCAAGTTATCAAGGTATTTTTATCGTGAAAACGGTTAAATTTATAACGTTGAAACCAATGAAGCGATCCAGAATAAAACCCTTTTATGTATTCTACTGTGCTACCCATTCCATTTATAGAAAATTAATGGAATCAATTATTTGAATTTCTATTCTAATCTACGTATGTACGCTTAATTTTCGACTGCATAAATAATAATTATAGATCAAATATATACGAATATTTTATAAATGTAATGAAAACAACTGTGGCGCACACAACATTAGCAATTATTCCCGAATTCAAACTTGTTGGCTCCAAATTTGTAATTAAATATATTACTGTGTTCCAGTGTTCAGGTTCCACTATAAGCTGTAGGTTCTCTCTTCTTTGATTAGGATTAATTTACTGTTTTGTAATGTAGGAATATATTTATATATATATATACATATATACACTGTTCAACTTTGAATAAAAACGGTGAGGTAAATACGTATATAATCAAATTTATATAACATTGTTCCTACGATTGCTATGAAAAGTTGAAAATTACACTCTCATGTATCATCGTAAAGTAGACGTTTTCTGTAGAACAATCGAAAAATAACTTTGTCGTCTCTAATAGCGAGGTGCGAAGAAGATATTAAAAGCTCACGTTTCCAATGACAAGGCGAGAAAAAGCTTTGTCATATTAACAGAACGAATTTATTTTCAGTATGTATACGTTTTTTAATAATTTACACTACTCTTACCCTATTGCAGTTCTTGCATTTGGCTTGTGCTTACTGTGCTCGAATAATAAAGAATTGCTAATTTAATAGGGAAATATTGTAATCGAGTAAAAATCTTATTCATCCCGAATCTTTCATGGCCCTTAACTTTCATTCTGTTGATCTGTTAATCTATATGAATAACTTCTAGATCTAGATAAAAATGAATATTTTATAAATACAAACATAGTGATAATGTGATTTATAGGTGTGAAAATAGAGTCGTTTCATATAAAATGAAAGCACGCGTAAAATTTTGGAAATGTACTCGTGTATTCACAATCCATATATAAAAATAATATAAATAAAGGTAAATTTCAATAATTATTTTTATAGAATATTTCATTTCCGTCAGTACGGTGGTGTGGATAGCAATATGGAATTCGAATCCGGAGATCCCGAGTTCGAATCTCACTCAAGCTAAAAATTATATGAACTAACTACACTGCGGCTCGGTGAGTGCGGACCCTGTACTGTAATTGGGATTAAATTTCTGTTGTACAGAGTAACATAAATAAATAAATATCTCAATGAGCGTGCTGAGCAAATGAAGACTTTTTCTTCAAATGAACTGTTTAAACTTCTCAAATTGAATCGCTCGATGATATAATTCTCACTTTCACTCATTAATTACATTTGAAGCAATATATAGTTAATACCCTTAAACAACCCCTAATTTTTTTGCATAAAAATATCAAGCCTTAATAAAAGTTTTGGAGTGCATTGAACAAACTGAACATTTATCACTCTACACCTGCACATACGTCATTCTGCAAACCCTAAACCACAACACATCGACAAACAGCCAGCAGCAAACTCAGGTACAGGCGTACAGGCGTACAGGCGTACAGGGCAATCAATACCTTGTACTGTGTGACGCACGCACGAAGCCTTGGCCGAGCGGCCGTGTCGCCCCTGCAGCACACCCCTGCGCCGGTCCTGGCGGCTGGCCACCACGTGGCTCGCGCACGTGTACCGAGTTGCAAGAGTATGAAGTTTATGTTCAATGACGTAAGCAGCGGGTAGCCGGTGTAGAGAAGTTGTGAAACTGTTAGTAAAGTAAATCGAACTTCCGTTCCGTACTCTATTGTTTTAATTGATTGTCACTTCAATTATTTTCTATGGATGATGTCATTTGTTAAAGTACAATTATGGTAAGCAAATCATGTTCAATGACGTAATATCATTTTTTTCTTTAAAAATATTTAGGAACGTGTAACAGCTTGAAAAGATACACGCACAGATGCAATTACCTCATATCTGAAACCATAACAACGGAACAACAACGAAATATCAAAAATATAAATGACAAAATGATCAACGTATGTCTTATATCACAAACAAATTCACTGACGTAACTACCAAGTCATGTATTCGACTAAGCGTATTTAAGCAAATTTTAATGACGTTATTGTCAAGTTCAAGATCTTATGAAAATTCTATTACCTACACGTAATTTTACCATTTTCAAACAAATTTAAAATCCGTTTACATTTCGATTTATCACAAATAACTATTTACCTCCATATACTACATTCAGAATTTATTTTGCATGATGTCATCAAAAATGTGCGTATTTTTTCTTGTCAAAAGTTCCTACATATTTTTTATCTCTCAACAGTCTAACTCTGAAAAGAGTTTTAGCTAATTCTGTATTAGTCAAATTAAGCCAATCTATACTCTCCAAAAAGTTTAAACAAACTGTAATGTAATCTTATTACCATTTCATTATTGAAATGAGATTAGGATTAACTTTAATCAGACCAGGATAATATTACCTAATCCAAATTAGCTAACACTTAAAAAAAAATCGAGTTGTCAATATGTAATTTATTTAGCCTTACAGTTCTTACAAAGACATTACAACCATGCATACTCTGAGCGGAATCCGAACCAACGACTTATGGTGAACATTGGTACAGCAGCTGCTACGCAGATCACTGGACTACCGTGGCCAGCATGTGCTATATTTTTTATTCTGTAATTTTTTAGTCACAAAAAAAACATTCAAATACAATGCGTTTTACCTTTCAACTAGAGATATAAGCATTTAACATGAAAAATCAGTTTTGGCAAACAATTATAGTATCAAATTTGACATGGCAATACTCCTATGTCATAAATTCGAGAATTTAGTTTAAGAAAATCGTCTACTATGATATTCGGTGATAAGTTATCACTTTTGTCATGAATGCTAGAAATTGGAACGCGTTTTTGTTACAATATTTTAATTTGTAAACTGATTTCACATCTCTACTTCGAGCACGCGGTATAAAAATAGTTCAAATAGATTCAGAAAAAGAAAAAAAACTTCTATTTATTTCAACAAATTCAGCATTTTCGTAAAAACAGTTTGACAAACAGTGTGTATACTATGATGCAACTGATAGGTACGGACTTGGAGAGCAGAGTCTGCGGCATACAGTTGCGAACGCCACCGCGTGAAAACGAAAGGCGGGAAATAAAAACACCAACGCCAGGGGAAATCATTTCACTGTAGACAATTGCCGCTTGCATTTCCACCCGCTACTCCGGCTGTAGGTACTTGACACGCGCACCACCACCAGAGAATGGTGTACGGTACCCGACTTGTTAATTAGTGTCTGAGGACGTGCGAAATTACTTAAATTACTATTTTTATTTGTTTGTTTTTAAGTTGAAACTGACAGACGTATACTTATCTCAGATGACGTTTATTTTAATTTAAAATGTTTGTAAAGACTATTGAAAAAGAGGTTCAAATTTTAGAATTTTAGAGCTGCACAAATACGGTAAGTAACATTCTAAGCAATGGTTCATTTTAATTGAGATGTCATTGCTGATATTTCTGCGTTTTACATTAAAACTAATAAATACTAGTTTAAAAAATATCATCTTAATCTTGATACATTTTTGAGAATTGTATTATGGATTTTTTGTTTGATGTAGAGATAGGCATGTCGGATCTTTTGGCTGCGTTGATCGCGAAAAAGATCCAACTCACTGATACAGCTCTTCGACGCGCGGCACATTTTATACATCTGTCTGATTTTCGTCTTTGCAGTGGTTCAGTCATTCAGCAAGCAGTGCTTCTCAGCTCGGATACACAAACCATAACACGAATGAATGACTCAAACGATAGAATGCAAATAGCTCTGTCTCAGGTTGCACATTACATTCGTTAATTAATATAATATTTGTTATTGAAATTAAAATTATTTATAAGGAGTTTCCGCAAAATTAGCTCGATATGGAAACATTTTACTGACTTAAGTGACAATAAAGAAAATTGTTATTTTTGTTGACAAATTCTAAGTGGCGGATCAACAAGAAACCTTAATAGACATTTTACTGTATTCAACTTTAAAAATTGAAAATTTAAAAATTCTGCAAAACTTATTTAATTTATTTTCAGAGGTACCTATAGTTTACAGTTTACAATCTGTAATAATTTATGACAGCACCAATCACATTATAGTATTCTTAGTCGAATAGGATTCGTTCGTATATTATCGGAAACTGACCGAGTTCTACGGCGTCTTACGGACTCTTGGAGAATCTAGCAATCGAAACAGAGGGGTGCGTAGGTCTGCGTCAGTTACCTGCGACATGGATCGTTTTCATTTAGCAATCCGGTTCACTTCGTTCACAATACTGAACCGGCTTAATTCAACGGATCTATCACGAACTATCCATCT
The DNA here is from genome assembly GCA_947425015.1 of Pterostichus niger. Classification (NCBI taxonomy): domain Eukaryota; kingdom Metazoa; phylum Arthropoda; class Insecta; order Coleoptera; family Carabidae; genus Pterostichus; species Pterostichus niger. Next base: position 21,643,122 of record OX380347.1, on the reverse strand, counting down.
CTAGTTTAATGCAAGATGTTTCTTTTTAAAATAAGTGAAGAAGCGTTTATTAAAATTGTAACAAAGACTATCCACTGAAAAAAAGACTACTACTATTTATTGGACGAATCCACCATTTTCTTATACTTTTCACTTCTTTTTTTTAATTGTATGTGTGTATATCACCAACAAGGAAGCTAATAATAATTTCTCTTTACGATTCATTTTGCTTGTTAGACAAAAGCATGTATTTTAAAACTCCAAATTTAACCTAGTTTCTGATTTGTAGTTAGACAAAATGGCCGTTAAAGACTAACTATAAGTTTGGAGCTTGCAACCTCTTGCGTTAACCTTAAGAGGCTGCAGCTCGAAAAGCTATATTTTCTGGCTAGTCATGAAGCTGTATTATACAACCTAGGTTATTGAAATTTTGTATAATGAATATTAAAGGATAGATTTAGTGCGCTATAGAACATTTTTTTTATTTTTTTACTTAATATTGAGTTAATATGCAATTCAAATATGTATATATCTTGAAACAGGCAAATTTTCGGCTAATCCAGAGCCTGTAAATTAACAAATAAACTGTTCAAATTTTATATACTATATAAGAAACTATATATAAAGTACGCTATAGGATAGAATTTGGCATATTGATTGCTATAATTAAATAAATTAAATCTCAAGTTGACCATTTTCGGACATTGGTTTTAACACTTACAAACATAGAAAATTCATATCTATTTATACAATTCGTAAGTTTATACATTTCTGAAGACAGTTTATTTTGTACATTTTCAATTTTTGCGTTAATAACAACAATATTTTGCATCTGAAACATGCCGATATCGTGCAATTTAGTTCATATCACTCTCGCTAGATAGAGCGCGTAGATCACTATTCCAGCAATTAATGGCTTATATTTTGATTGGATCACTAACACTGTAGGGGGTGGAGCTTCATCTGTTCAAGTGAGCGTTGAAAGAATAATGCATACGCCAACAAATTTAAAACTTTTATCATTTTTATTATTTGTGGACTGTGTAGTGACAATTATAATCGTAGGATATTATTACATATTATCTTGATTTCTCGCTTATTGTTTATTTTTTATCATGGGCAGAAAAAATACGAATAATTTAAAACACTCAAAAGTGAGAAGAAGTATAAAAAATAAATTAAAAAAAGTGCGTGCAGTTAAATTAAAGTTATCTGAGGATAATCCTGATTTGGTAGGTTTTATCTCTTATTCATTGTATGTACTACTTATACTCTTAAAAATTTATAATTATGTAGGAACCAGAAACTTATACAGAGCAGGTTACTGTGGCAGTTTGTAGGAAAAAATTATTTCATTGCGATGAAATATCAGATGAAGTTGACGTTGATAACAATGAATTATCCGTATGTATATTTTTTTAAACTTTCTATTTCAAAGTAGGTATGTATGCCTATCGATAATTTACAAATATGCACCCATATGAATAAATTCAGAAATGTTACTCTCTAAAATCGCTTCTAATCTAAATACACAAGAAATCAAAGAATATAAAATTAGATAAATAAACTAAAATGAATCACGATACAAGCCGATGTAGGCAGAGACAATGCTACATTGAGCACAAATGTTTCTGCTGAGCGAAAAGCAATAATACATATAGACAAAATAAAAATAGACGCATTCTTATCGGGATTCATAATTCTTCTGCAAACGTGTCAAAAACGTAACAATCTTCTACCAATTTTATTTGGTTGTAATTATTTATGTACATTTTTAGTTATCATTTATTAGTTATAACAAGAAAAAGTATTTCTTGAAATATATTTTATTGTAACAAATTTATTGAAAAGTTTGTAAAGCAATAGTTAATGTAATTATTATTTAAATACCTAACAATGAAAATATTTTCAGAATGTAATACAGGAGAGCGCCGCAAAACAAAATGCATGCGAAAGGAGATTTGTGGACATATTTTATTTTTTTAATGAATTAAAAACGTTTGACCATAATTCTTTATTTTCTTGTTCCATGAAGAATTTAAATATTATTACAGAAAAGCGTGACGGATTTTTTAGTACAATAAAATGCGAAATGTGTCAAAAAAGTAAGCAAATAAGATCTGAAGGTGTTACAGATATGGATATAAATAGAGCTGCTGTTCTTGGTATAACATCAGTAGGTTGCGCATTTTCACAACTTGAGGAATTAACTTCCATTTGTAATATCCCTTGTATGACAAATAAGACATACACAGCGTATGAAAATGAATTAGCTGAACATATTCACAATGTGGTATGGAATTCTATGGAGGAAGCTGCGAAGGAGGAATCAAAATTTGCTAGAGATGAGGGCAATATTGATGCTGATGGCTATCCATTAATTACTGTTATAGCAGATGGAGCATGGTCAAAAAGATCGTATAACGTACATTATGACTCCGCTTCGGGTGTTGGCTGTATTGTTGGATATAGAACAGGCAAAATTTTATATATTGGAATAAAAAATATTGTTGTGTTTGCAGTAGAGCTGAAAGTAAAAAGATTGAAGTTAAAGAACATAAATGTTTCAAAAATTGGAACAAATCATCTGGAAGTATGGAAGCTGAAATAATTTTAGAGGGCTTCAATCAAAGTATTGAAATGCATGGAGTTAAATATGCGTATTTGGTGGGTGGTGGTGATAGCAGTGTTACTAGAAAACTGCAAGAACATCGACCATTTGGATTTAATCCCATTGTCCACAAAATAGAATGTACTAACCATTTATTTGCGAAACTATTGTACCAAGTTACGTGCTCTTACCCAGAGAAAAATCAGTTCCAGAAAGCAAAATATACCAATAATTCAGAGAAACTTACTAAATAACAATATAAAACGATTGAGAAATGCTGTAGTATGTGCAGTAAAAAAAAGAAACAGCATGGAAATAAATTTTTCACAAAAAGTTCAATTGCTAAATAAAGACATTTTAAACAGTATTCATCATGTGTTTGGAGATCATGATAACTGTGAAAATTATTACTGCAGAGGAAACAAATCAGGAGAAAAAAACAGGATTTTGGATTTTAAGGATAGTGGATTATATGAAGAAATTCTTCTCTGTTTAAATCGAGTAGCAAGTACAATTGTAATTCCGAAAGTTTAATACGTAACATGACAAATAATGCTGCAGAACATTACAATAGTATTGTAGCCAAATTCATTGGTGGTAAAAGAATAAACTTTTCTTTGAAAGGAAGTTACCAAATGCGATGTGAAGCTGCAGCGATAACATATAATTTAAAATCAAATTATTATAGATCGCTCTATAAATCAATAGGCACAATAAGTCTTGGTAAACACGTGAAGAAATATGCCATGAAAAAAGATGCAAAACGAATGAGTAATCAAAAACATAAAAAATACAGACACAAACGTTCGAAAGAAGTAATACAACTACAAAATTTTGATTATGGTGAAGATGCTTCTGGTACTCCTGATATGGTTCCAGAAATATTTGAAAGAATGAAGAAAAATCTATTTGATGAACTTTCAGTGTCAGATGAGCAAAGAATTAAAATTGAAAGAGAAACTGTTGGACAAAGTTCAAATCAGAAATGGATTCAACACAGATCAAAACGATTGACAGCTTCTTGGTTTGGCCAAATTGTAGATCCGCGTCAATCAATAAATTTACCAATCAGAACATTTACAAAATCAAATAAATAATAGACCAATTATATGAGTACCTATTTACAATAAAATATTTATTTGCATGAATACCTAACTAATATTGTTATTATTTACTGAGATTTTAACATTGTCAGATGTTTACCTATTTTATTATTTATATTATTTGTCAAATATAATATTTAATTTTAATCATGTTATAATATAATTTCTTTTTTAATATGCATTAATGTGTATTGTGTACGTATTATAACATAATAAATGCATATTTGTAAAAATAACCATGAATACTCCTAATCTATACAAGTTGGAGACAATATTTCTTCACTAAAAATAAGTTTGAATTTTCCGTCATGTTTTACTCGCTGTAAATTACAATTCTAAACGGTACGTGATTTTGTAGCATGCTGCTTTTGTTATACAAAATAACCAAATGCGCCGCACAACATAAATAAATATATAAATAATTAATTATTAACAATATAATATCTTGTTCAACATATTTACATGTTGGATAGTTGCTGAAATTCTATTACAAAATATAAACTATGTATGCTTTTTAGTTTACTAGAAACACGAAAAAAAGTTCTAAGACGAGGAAAAATTTGTGTATTTCTATAAACTTTGAAAGTTTACGTCGGTTATGATATTTTCTAGCCATATACCTACCTAAATTTCCGAACGTTAAACATTTTTTGAAACGAATTTGCTCATAACTCAATCTACAATGACCGAGTAATAAACTGCTTGCAGAATTAAACGTGAGTGTGTCAGTGTCAGTGCATTTTGTATGAACAACCCATTTCGCTTCATCAGATAGTGGAAGGGGAACGTGCCAGGGCCAGCCTACTTGCTACCTGCCACCGCACGTCCCGACCAAAATTTTTTCCCGCGATTGTGGCTGCAGCCTCTTAACTACTGATTTCGTATTGTGAAAGGGTTAAGTAAAACGAAATCTAGAGTTTTTATCTTTATAATTTTTTAATACTAGTACATGTTATAAGTCCATACTGGAGCTGTGATTTTAGTTGAATTTATTGACACAAATCATAAAATAAGAAATTTTCCAAATCATTATACCTTTCACATAATAGTAATAAAAAATACTGAAGGCCATATATTTTTCTGTATAAAGTGCTGTTGTTACAAGACGTGTTACCTTTATCGTTTATAAGAAATTGAAACAAAATTTTGAAAAATTTCTAATTTAATATCATACTTTTAAACTGTAACTAAAATATGTACAATATATGATAATAACATCTTATACTCTAATTTAATTTTACATAGATTCTTAACTTATATTTCTTGTGTAAAAATTATTTATTTTCATAAATTTAGTAGGAGCTACTTTTTAAAGCTAGTGATAATATTTTTAAAATATAGGTTTAATCTTACTTTTATGAGTTGTATGATTTAATTATTTAAACAAAAAGGTTCAAATTTGATAAATTTGTTGTGTCTTGGCAATATTAAGTCTTAAAATATATAAAAAAAATATTTGTTTTGTGGTGTGGGCTATATCTGTGTCAGACAAAAACGTGTCTGACCCTTTTTGTAATATTCAGCAGTAACTGATTCTGAAGCCTCAAAAACTGTCATCTCTGATTTCGGTTACAAATGTCGAATTAAAATATTTACAGCTTTTGATTTATTACTAAAACGTACAGGCATCATCACATAATGGACCTTGCGCCATCTCAACAATACCATCATACAACTTAACGCACTTATGCAAATTGGACTCACATCTATACTATCCTAAATATTTCTCGGAACTCTAACAAGCACTAACGTAAGGAGTTGGTAATACTTAAACAATTAATTATAAGCACACATCAGTTAAAATAACCTATATCTGTTATTTGACATTTTTATTTTAGTTTCAGTTCTCAGGACAGTAAAATTCATGCGTTAAATGAAGCCTGCGAGTTAGAAGGTGGAAAGATATATATATATTCTATACTGAAAATTATAAATATGTTACTGAAAAATAATCGCATTCGTTTATTTTTTTGATAAACTACGAAAAATATAGGAATTTAAAAAGTATTTATGTATTAGTATGTCATGTTTCGAAAAATGTTGAGAAGCACTGTCTTAGAGTATCATTTTAATTGTATTAACAATTAATTATCAGCATATATCAATTAAAATCTTAATCAATAATTCACTTTGTCTTAACTCGAAACCACAGCAAAGCATAAAGCCAGTAAAAGCTAAACGAAGGTGTAAATGTATTTCGTGTGCACGTGTGTCTATAATCTCAGAAGGCAGAATCTGTGAGTTTGTGCAGTCTACACCAGCTCGGCTTGCTTCAGCTGATCCCAAACTGAGAAAGCAAAGCACCCAACATTTAAACAACATGACATAGTTCGTCCACTGTGCATATTCCAAACTCATGCGTAAATTCATATACAGATAAAACTTTTAAAAGTTTATAAATCGAGTAATCAATATAAATATATATAATTCACTGTGTTTTAATTAGATTTTGATATAAAAATTTATTCATCAGATGGGCTAAATAAAAACAATACAAGACAGAATTTTTAATATGTATTACTTGACATATTTCTAGTTATATTTGATTCAGTTGCGAACAACTTTTTGTATTAGACCTGTACACTAGTAAAATTGATGTTTATATAAAAATTTTAAATAACATAAACTTATGTTTTATGAGGAAAATTCCGATAAAATAAAATGAAATTAAAATTTGATGTAAGTATTTCCGTCTTGTAATAAACTGTAAAGCCAGCCTTATTAATCTTTAAATTCTAGAACATTTAAAATCTTTAGAATACCAATCATATCGCGTAACTATTCCGGGAAATTCGTATTAATTTGTAAGTATCATCCATGCATTCAATTTCCTTTGCTTTACTTTAAAGTCATCATTACTCTTTGTGCAACGTTATTTCCATGAAATCACAATTATTTGTTGGTAGCAACATTTTCCAAGAATAAACCCTTTAGTATTTAAGTTTAGATGACCACAATATTTTTTATTAACTGATTCATAAAGTGACATATTTTTCGATAATATAATCTGAAAATATATTACTAAAAGCTTCTGTTTAGTGCCGAATAAAACTTGCATGGGGCCCCTGGCTGACAATTTTTTCAAGCTGATTATAAATAATAATAGATGTATCAATATTTCCTATTACGTCTAGCGGTTTCACAAATGGGGTAACTATAATTTCTGTAAAAAAAAATTAAAATAAACTAATAGTTTAGATAACAATTATAACAATAATTCATTTTAGACAAGGAAATTTAATATTTGTTAAATTCGAGATAAGAAAAGAATGATTAATAACTTGCTGAGCCAAAAAATATTGTCTTTGTGAATAATTAATTGAAATTTGAATTTAGATCAAATGAATATTAGTGTTCGCAGCATCCAGAAAGGAATATGTTCATTACACCATCTATACTCTCCTTCTCTCCCCGCCATGTACGGAAACATGTGTACAACATAAAATGTCCCCCGCCTGGTTTCGACAGCTGCACGTTGGACCACGTGCGCTGCTGACGCCCGCTTGCCCCGCATGACTCTAGTCCATGTGCCACACATCTATACCTCACCGAAAGTGAATGTGTGTGTTCGCTCCCGCCAAGCTCTGCTCGTCTCCCGGGCCTGAGTGCGGTCCAGAAGCCGGACCAACGGTGCTGCACTAGCACTGGCAAGGTTCGTTATCGGAGCACAAGCTGGTGATGGTCACCAGAAAGCCAGGGTGGAATTGGATACTTTTCAAATATTTAATAATAATAACAAAAACATACCATGTATCACATGTAAATGAAAAGTGTTTAGCAAACAATTATATGATCATAAAAGAAAATACGCTAAAACACATATAACTAACTTTATCAAAAAAAATCGACTGGGGTTAAACTGATTTTCTTTATAAGAAGGAAGTAAAATGACACTAGTCGACACCTTTTCATACACCTTGTTTAATACTGAATATTCTAATCCCTTTTTTCTAATGAAATAAACATGAATAAAATTGTGTTTAAAATGACGCAAGTTTCCATTTTAATATGAAAAACTTATCTTTGCATTTTGAATGTTTATCTTATATCACTTTTTTATAATAACTGCGAAAATGTTTAAGTTTTTCTCTATCACGAATAATTGGTGATAATTTTTACTTTTTTGCGTCTGTATGTTTCTATTTTTATAATTTAGGTTAAAAGATTTTTTTTATAATTACATTTAAAGAAACATATTTCTTTTATAATTTTGCTCAAACACATGGAATTTTGTTGCCATATTTCTCTTTCAATTTGATTAGTATTTATTTTTTTACTTTTCTAGCATGCTCTTTTTTACTCTCCAACATATTAAAGGGCCATATGAGTCATGAACGAAGCAGGAATGCAAAAAAATAAAATAAGAGAATAAAACGCATTTCTTAATTTTTTCTTATATAAATTTGTAGGTACATGAGAGGTAGAATTAGGTTATATTTATTGAACCAGCGTAAAATTAAAATTTTTGTGTGTTATTGGGATATTCAACTACTAAGAGATGTTGATAATCGCCTACCTCATAAAAAATAAATCATAAATTAATATATAGGCTGAAATATATTAATGTTACATTTTGTAGTCTATACGATAAATAACGATATAATAAGTAACTAATTTAAAAATAATAGAAAATAATTTAAAATATGAAAAGGAAAATTTGGAAATTTCTTGTTAAATCCGGGTCTGCATAAAACCCCATACGCTTGCTTAGAACCTTTTTCATATTTGTCTCAATCGCTCCTTCAACGTGTACAGGGGAACAAAAAATCCAGAGATCTTGAGTTAATCAGAGCTCTTTCTTCTGTTCGCATCCGTTATCCAAATACACCTACAGCTCGAGCGCCCGGCAGCCCGGTTACATACGCACATACAGGACGACGCATTTCAAATCAAATGACTAAATTGTTCTGCGCAATTAGCGGCACGTGTGCAAGAGAGTTTTCTTATATTTCTTATAATACAAGTATAATTGAGCCTGTATGTTTTGTACTATAAAATATTATCCAATTTTCAACTTTTAAATCAAGATTTTTATAGTACTGCCACATCAAACTAAACTGTCAATAAATTTAAACAAATCATAATCTAATCAAATTACCATTTTATTTTTAGAATTTTGTTTAGAAATTTATAATCAGGTTTTAGCTACAACTTTCGGTTGCTAAAAATCAAAATTTCTAAATAAAAAAAGCATTGTTTCCTACCACATTACTCCCGTGGCTTTCACTCCACTAACATATTGGGGAGGGGGAGGGGTGATTTGACGACTGGTAACCGCATTTCCCGCCCTTAAATATATCACTTACCGAGATATTGTACGGCAGATTACCACACCAGTAATGGGTTAAAGGCGTGATGATATATTTTTTATGGAGTAAGTGGCTCAATAGTATCGAGATTTCCACAGTCGACAAACAATTTTCATCACATTAGAAGTATCCCTGCGGCTCCTCCTTCAACAACATCTTTGGAGGCCGTTATTTGCCGGCTAGTAACCTCATTTAACGCACATAAATATTTATATTACTTACTGAGATCTGCTATGGCAGAGTGCTACACCTTACAAAGTAAAAGGCGTGATGATATATTTTTTGTTTTTATTTTATATTTTCTATCAAGCTTTTAACATATATATGGATTATAAAAATTCCTTCGAAATTTATTTAAAAAAATACATTTTTCTTATCAAATTTAATAAAGTATGTAATAAAAGTTATAAAGTTAATAACTGAAATTTAAAACAATAATATATGTGTTAATACTTATTGCATATAAGAAAGTTTACAAAACAAAACATAAAAAGTTGTAAAGTAATTAACAAATTAATTACTTGTTAATCAAAATATTAACATAGAACAATGAAAGTATTGAAGTAAAGGCGATATTAAATATTTCGTGATGTAAAGTAATATAAAGTACAAAGTCGTATAAATTTTAGTTTATGTTATAACATCATTTCCGCAGTATAGAACAAAATCTGCATTTCCACATATCTAAAAGTGATATCTGTCATAGATAAGACAGAACATAAATAATTATTTGATCGTATAATATTAAAATTAATAATCATTTTATAAATATTGTTCACCATTGTGTAGTAATATTAAAATAAACAAATGTTTAGAACTTTTCAAATTAAAGCATATTAAAAATAGTCCTCAAAAGGGAGTAAAAATTTATTTGTACAGAGTGGGGCATTTTAACGGCATACACATTTGCCGGTTGGTAGACCCGAACCTGGGACTACACAATACACGGATGTTTTACGTCACAACAGTAGTGATGAACGACTCTAGTGCGCAATTAAATAGTTAGCAATAAATTGCTATACTTATATAATCATTGAATTAAATAATAAAACTATAAATTTTGTTAGTATTAAATATTAAAATATGAACTGGTATACATTTTGTAGGATTTCATAAATATATTACCCATTACTGGGTGTTGTACTCGCCCGTTGCAGATTGTGGTATGTGATATATTTATTGCACATGAAATAATAATAACAATAATAAAAGTTTATTAACATAAATCAATGGCGAGGTTCAGTCTAAGACTGATCTTCCGCCTAACCTACACGAAATAAGCAAATACTTGTTAGTGCAGGGGAATCACAACAACAATTTTAATATGGTTGCTTTCAATTATCAATTGTAGAATTGCATATTGCAAATTAAGTTTATTTTTATTATTTTATTTTTTGTATAGATCTTTGTTCTCATCTCAGATAAAAAATAACAAATTTATGTTATTAAATCAGTACATGCTCCATAATTGAATCCCATATATGCGGGATAAATACCAATTTTCAAATATGCACATGAAAACTATTAAATTCATATCGTCCGCAACTCAATTATCTCGACCGTGCGTCCAGTTGCTTGCTTATTAGGCGCTCTTCAATTTCAAAGTGCTAGTATACTATAAAACTGTACAGCACTTATTTATCACATATATATTATACATGTGCAACTATATCATGGATTTATTTATTAAAACAATAATACAACGAACATAGAGTCATTTTAATTATTGATATATGAATGTGAAAATTTGATACACTAATCATTACTATAATTAAAAATATTAATTAGTATCTCGAGCTCCACAGAATATATTCGAGTTACAAACATTTTGTCAATAGTTTAATTACATTTTAATAAATTAAAAAATGTATTTATAATAAATAGTACCTACAGATGTATGCACAGTTTTATTATGCATTATCTAAAAATGATAATGGGTGACGAGCTATGCAATGAAACAAGCAATTTATTCGCCAATGCTCTGACCGACAAGTGAACTAAATTTAATATTCTGAAATGGATTTCAAAATTCTGGCAAATGAATAAAAAAAATAGAGTAAAATTTGCTTTGAAACATCTAGTTTAGAAACAATGAAATTAGAACAAAATTATATTTTATAATGTTTATAAGTTCTTCAGGAATTTCGAAGGCCTAACATTGCATTCAATAAATACCCATAAACAAACGCAAATTCTGATAAATCAAATATTTCACACTGAATGAAGTTTAAATAATTTCCCGAATAAATAAATAATTAGGGGTCACAAAATGTTACTGCGCAATTAGGGGCCCACGTAAATTTGATCACTAAATAGAATTTCATGTATTCATTAGTTGCCAATAAATACAATTTAAGTAGAAATTCATGCATTATTGTTGAGATTGTAATGTAAATATAAAATGTAACGTAGGCATTATTTACTCAACCAGACAAAAAATAGTAGTATTTATATATATCATTTCTATATGTAATATGAATGCATTTAAATAGCTATTTACATATAGTGTATAAATAACTAACTTTTTTTAATACTATTAATTTATTGCTTACCTGAATGTTATTGTCTATTTGTTAGCCACGTCGAAATTTAGGAAGCCTGAAAATAAAAACAGAAATAATTAATACAATAATAAATATTTCATAAAATTTTATACAAACATCAAACAAAATGCAAATGATTTATTGTACGATTTTGTCACAATTTTTTATAACGAAAAATACAAGCCTTATATCATGCCCTTTACTTATTCTTAGATACGATCGCTCTTTATTTTATTATTGCATATTTGTGCAGTGACATATTGTTACACAAGCAATTGCACGGGATTATTTATATAAATAACTGTTGATGTTCCATTATATTAGGTACATATGATGTCACATTGTCAGCATCTTCGACAGAAATGCATAAAGAAGTTTAAATTATTAACCGTGTATGATGTTACAAAAATGTTTTATTTTACTAACTGCTAATATAATTTTATGACAGTTTTGTGTCTTTTGCATTAACACCAAGTAAAATAAATGTTAACTACGCATTGTTTACAAGATTAAAATTACGTGAAAGCAAAATATAATAAATAAGCAAATAATTCATAATAATGAAGTTCAGGGACATTTTGAACAAATACATTGATAACATACCACTTCCGCTTTACACGACTTGCTGTGTTTCTAACAAAATTAGAAACTATTTTAAACCTTTTATTATTTCTTTAAATTTTATTACATTTTATTTTACAGATATAATCTCGTTGTAAATTATAAATATATTAGTTATAATATAAACAAGTACTTGGCCATCTTAGAATCATGAACTATCTCGTAGTTTTGCAAATTAATCAAACGTCGACATAAACGCACAATTATTTTATCAGAACATAGATATAGTAGTACTAGTGGAATATTTTTAGTCGACTCTCAAAGAGACGAACTTAAGTAATCGGTACGGTATCATAACTAATCATTTAAAATAGAAATCTAATTAAAAATATATATTATGGTACGAGTAAAGATGTAATATTGAAAATAAATTGTACTCCCTCTTATTTGGATCACTTGGCTCTAATTACGTGAATTATAATTATTAATACATAAAAAGGACGTTTCGGGACTAAAGAGTTGGTCCCATTAAACGCTGGTGGTAAACTCTTTGTTATTATTTTTTTTAAATATTGTGACCATCAACTTTTCTATTAATTATTGTATTTCATTGTTCTTGTAACAATTGTTTATAACTAGTTAGAATTAGTTAATGGAACCGACCCTTAGTCAAAAAAATAGTGACCAATTAAATTATTAACTGTTAAAAATTATCATAATATTTACTGCAATTTTAATAGGAACACAAAGCTTATGTTATACAAATAGTATAAGTCACAAGACTCAATCGCAATGTACATTTCGCTATAGACATAAGAAGAAACATAATGCGCATTTATATAATGTTGCGCAATATTATCAACACAAGATTTTAAATGTATTTCAAGGAGTGTGGGTACAATTTTGATCCAGCCTCGCCCTTTACATTTGCAAAACTTTAGATGGTTTGAGAAGACTATACAACTAACTACATTATATAAAACGTTACGAGAATCTGTCAAGTATCTAGTCAACTTATTCATCTTAACCTGAAAACAATAAACAAAATGAGCTTGAAAATTCATACTTTTCTCACTCTTCAGTATTTATATTTTGCTAATAACCTTGTTAGGGATATAAAAGCCCCAATGGAGGTTCGTGAATCAGATAATTGGATAGACGACAAATAAACGAACATATCTTTATTATTGTAATTATTATTAAATTTGAACAAAACATATGTTTTATTTATTTTTATAAATTGGGTTAATTTACAAAACAATTTAATCAACTGATAAGTAAACTTTTCTTTTTAACAAATTTTAAAAAGTGTTGATAATAATGCCAAAGAAAATTTGTTTTGTAACATTGAGTATCTTGGATATATTTTAATTATTTTTACGCTGAAAACTCGGACAACAAGCAACCAAAATACTAGCAATAAGTTGCTGTAAAGAGAGTCTACGTGATTGTTTAAGCGCGCCAAATTACTACTAATATGCGCAGACGCATACATAGGAACTTTGATCAGAGGACATGGATGCGAGCGGCAGGTTTCTGTCTCTGCTTAGATGGATGCGAGCGGCAGGTTTACTGTCTCTGCTTAGATGGTAAACTGTAAACTTTCAGGTTCTAGATTCTCTTACAGCAATGTTGTACCAGTATTGTTACTATACTGTGTTCATCCAAAACCCGAACAGACTTATAATACCTAATTTCTTTTTTCTTTTTTTGGTACGCTTCCGATTAATTTTTGAGGAAAAAAGTTACGGCTTTTTTATATTAAAGACAATTATTTAAATTTTTCACGGTAGTCTTTATTTTTACGAATATTACAAATGTTTAATTAATTTTTGCGGTCTGATTAAATACACCAATAAAATGTATTTAAAAAAAAAACGTAATCCTGCTAAGTATTTTTTTGTAAAATTAATTGAGCACCAAAATACTGATATCACATGTTATAAGCCTATCTTCTGGTTTTGGATGGATACACTGTATACATATTTTTACAAATAAAATAAATATTATTGTTTTCTAAATATTGAATATTTTAATAAAATGAATTACATTGTTCCTAACCTGGCGGGTCACCACTGTCATAAACAGCCCTGAATTTAATTGACAGCAAGCGATGTGAAAATAAAGTTTCCATGTGCATACCAATTATGAAAATATTTAGATTTTAGCGAATTTTAGTAAAAACTAAGAAAAGTTAAAAGGAAAAAAAATAATTATTTTGTATAATATTCGACATAAACTCGATTTAACAATAGACTATTAAGGAAATACTGACTAATAGCAATATAAATTATACATATGCATACAACAGGTGGGTAATTATAACAGTATCAAAATTAAAAATGTAAATATTAGGCATAAGCATATGAAAATAACAGGCTAATTATAAAAGACACATAAAACCCTGTGGCTCCCCCTCCACTAATATCTTTGGGGGCCGTGATTTGCCGGCTGGTAACCGCACTTCATGCGAAAAAAATATGTCACTTACCGAGATCTGTTTACGCAGAGTGTCACAGCCAGAGTATTTCTATAATAACTTTAATTATGTAATTGAATAATATATGTAATATCATCCAGAAATCAGTCATTGATTGAACTAACTTTGCGATATTTTGCATAAGTAAAAAACAACAGCAACGAGGGGTCCAGCAACACATAGCAGTCACTGAGTTTCAGATTTCAGAATCCGGCATGAAATAATCACAGACGACCGTCGACCGACTCAACAGCTAAATGCAGGGCGGTGTATCTGTCAAATTTAATATTCTAGCTTCGTTCCTGTACGTATATCGTCCCCGTTCCCGTTACCGATTCCATGTTACCGGTTCGTGCTTCTGACAACGCGCAGATCGGTCGCTCGTTCGTTGATGTCTACACTGTGATTGTCTAATTTGATATAAATGCGAACGTTATAAATTTCAACGTTCATCTCTGTTTTAGTTGTGGCATGGTCAGTGGACGTGGAGTAGAAGGTTCAAATTACAAAAATCATACATTTTACCATATAGGCTAGGCACATAAAAAAATAATTCACGTTTCAAAAACTGCTTTTGCATATGACGCAAAATGACAAATTGTACCAACTTTTATTTACGAAATAATATCTTCTGCCTTTATAAAAATATTTCTATCTAAAGTTTTCAGAATTTATTTATTTACACTAGAAGAGTTTACTAGTGTATAGTGAAATAATTTGAACCACTCAGCGAAATTTGAACTTGCGATCTCTTGTTTAATAGGTGCAAATTGTAAACCACTAGACCAGCGGTATCCAAATATTTTAACGCACCTCAAGTCAGAAAAAAGTAAATAGCGCACATCACCTGCGACATTCAAACTCCAGAATGATCTACTTCTTATTATTTCTATTCTAAAATTTCTGAAAATATAAAATTGAATACGTACTCGAATAAAATGCTATACGTATTGCAGATAAAAGAATATTTTATTAATAATAGTTATTCAAAACGACATTTACATTGGGGTCATCCCAGTAATTTTTTGCAAATTATAAAACTTTTGCTAATTAAAACTCTTAAATTCTATGTTTATAAAAAATATGTATGTTATACTATTTATTTTGAACAAAAAATTACGTACTTAATGTAAACAAGTGTAGTTCGGCAGCTAGAGGGCCGAGCATATATTTGTCGTCTTAATAAGTGACGCCACACGAGGAAGATTTGAAACTTGTTAACCTTAAAAATTATATTTCAAATATACTAAACACTTTGTAAAGGTGAAACATGTACATATATTCACAACTTGACTCAAACTTTCAGAAATAAAAAGAACGAAAAATATGATATTTAAAACAAAATTAAAAATACGTTTAATATATATGTTTTTATTTTATGAAAATCTGAAAGTAGCAGTAGTGTAACCAACTATTCTGGATCCGTGTTAAATTATTTGTTATTATCCAATTAATGAGGTAAGTTTACATAATGTGCAATGAATATTGGAAAAATGTGTTAGAAGTAGTAGGTGGATATCAAGTTAGGTAATTAATTAATAAGTAGTATGACGTCTTGCCGCAGATTCTGCGGATGACAGCTCTTCTGTTTTGAAAATCTTGAAAGGATGACATATTCTTGACATATAAAATGATAGCTCCTACTATCTACCGTTGCAGACAAGGTTTGAAAATAAAGCTTTTCTTCCTTCCGATAAATCTCTCGCCTCTGTGGTATATATTTTTTGTTTTTAACCTTTTTGTTTGATCTCCATATAGGTTTTTGTCTGGCCTTTTACTGGGGTTTTTCTAAATGGGCATTTTATAGGTTTTACTGAATCTTGAGTTTTTGAGTGAAGCCTAGTACAGATACATTGTCGGTACAACAGCGCAGTGAGAACCGGAGAAACCTGCGATTATTCAATGAGAGCGTTTATGCCAAATATTTCTAGATGGTAGCAATGTTCCAGTCCATCGTATAAAACCAAGACGAGCTCGAGTGGAGAGCACGATATCGCTGTGCCAGGATTAAAAGCAATTTTATCAAAAATGTAAAATTAATAACGACATGAATAAATATTCCAAGGAATAATACTACATTATTATTTTAGTTAAAATAATAACAATATATTCAATTTATATGCAATAATAATTTTCTATTATGTACGCAAATTATAAAATAAAAAGATATGAAATTTACTGTAGACTAATTAATTTGAATATGCAATTAAAAAAGTAGCAAAAAAATATAAAACATTTTTCAAAGAAAGCAGTACCCTTTCAATCTACGTACCCTGTAGCCGAAAAATTCGACTCAATTATTTTTATTTTATATATATACCGGGAGTTTTTCTTATCACTAAACATAGGGATATATCATTACCATAGTTACAGTTAAAAAAGCAATGCATTGAAGTGTAATAGGCTATAGTCTAAAAGAAACATTTTAAGTTTAAACAAATTAAATGAATTTGAATTACTTTAAATTACATTAACTAAACGTTAGGTATAAATTTAGAACCTCAAAACAATCCAAAAGTTATTTTGTGTAGAGGTTTGTTCTCATATTCTTCGTTTAAGAGCTCGTACATCCAAATAATGAGAATTTTGGGTTGAACCAGTTCGAAAATTAATAAAATGTGGTTCTATATAATTCAGACCACGAGAAATCGAATAGCGCAAGGCGCATCTTCATATCTTTTTTAATTTTTGAATTACAGCGATTTTTGACTTTTTTTTAAGCTCAACTTTAAAAGCCCATAACTCAAAAACTAAAAGAGATATTGAAATGCGGTTTGAACGAGTGTATTTCTCGTGCGCTACTTAACTTGTACAGGTATTTTGAAAATATTGAAAATTTTTAAATTTTTTTCAAAATTTTTCTTTCTCAATATTTCAAAATCTTGAAAAGATAATGAAAATCTGAAAACACCAGTGAATTTCTCTCGTAAAAATACATAGGTATGCAAATTTTTAGAACAAAATTCGCACAAATAAATTTTTTATTACAAAAAAACGAAAAATGGCTAAAATTCGAAAAAACACCAAGGGGTACCCCTTAAGAAATTTTCAAAAAACGGCCATTTTCGATTTTTTTTAATAAAAAATGTATCCGCTCGAATTTTCTTCTGAAAATTTGCATACCTATGTATTTTCACGCGAGGAATTCACTGGTGATTTCAGATTTCCATTATTTTTTCAACTTTTTGAAATATCGACAAAAAAAAATATCGAAAAAAATTGAAAAATTTTCAAATTTTTCAAAATACCGGTAAAAGTTAAGTAGCGCACGAGAAATACACTCGTTGAAACCGCATTTCAATATCTCATTTAGTTTTTGAGTTATGGCGTCTCAAAGTTGAGCTTTAAAAAAAGTCAAAAATCGCTGTAACTCCAAAATTAAAAGAGATATTGAAACGCGGTTTGAACGAGCGAATTTCTCGTGCTCTGAACTATATAGAACCATATTATAAAACTTTTGACTTTTTGAACTGGTTCAACCAGGAATTCACATCGCATGTTTATATGTCAAAATTTTGGCCATTCATGAACATGGCAGCTCTGCAAAAGCAGATCTTAATCAACTATACATTTTAAACCGTTAAGTACAGTAACCAGTTGTCAAATCACAACTACCAAAAAAGAAAATTTTATTTAGTTTCAATAGGAATTTTAATTCAATAACTGTTCAAAATTACCCCCATTTACCTGTAAACAATAGCCTAAACGATTATAAAATGAATTTATAGCATTATTTATTTACTCTGGAGGAATCTCATGCGATGCAACACTAATTCTACGTTTTAATTGTTCTACACTCATTCTACCACCATTATAAAATTTACTTTTTAAGTGGCCCCAAAGAAAAAAATCGTTTGGCGCAAGATCTGGTGACCTTGCAGGCCACTCCACTTCTGCACCTCGTCCTAGCCATCGTTGGGGGAATATCCGGTGCAGATAATTTCGTACATTATGTTGGAACCACACTTCCACAATATTTACTCAATATTACTCTCTCTTCTAACAACAATTTTCCCCATTTAAATTTCCATTTATATAAAAACGCCCCACTATTTGATCCCCTATTAACCCGGTCTGATTTTGAAAGAGGACAGTTTTATTACTTTGACAACTATAGATGACAGCAATGTTATTTTCCCTATGTTTACTTTTAGAATAAACGCTCTAATGCATTGCTGTCAAACTTTGTAACTGTAACTATGGTAATGACATATCCCTATGTTTACTGATAAAAAAACTCCCAGTATTTATATTTATATATATATACAGGGTGGCGCGCGGATTCCCCTCCTGTCGGTCCTAGAATGTTGAGAGTGGGGCGATTCGAAAGAGAGGGATGGGAAGTTTATGTTTCACGCGGATTCAGTCGCTATAATGGAGTGGTCCGTTCAAGAGCGTGTTTTTGTGTGTGCAGCGTGCCTGCCGTTTAAGAGGGTAATGTAGCTAGGTTGCGCGCAGCATAAACTTGGTTTTGAATTACAGATAAAATTTGAACTAAATGTGGTCGAAACAACTTTCTTTTTTTTTTAATTGAAGATAAAGATTGAATCTATGTTTATTATGTGTTGAAATTTAATTTTATTTTTAATTTTTAATTTTACAATGACACAAACTTATGTAAGTTCACAACAACGTTATTCAACAAATGAATAAAAATTGCAAATTTCAACACATACATAACGTAGATTGTACTTTTATCTTTAAAATAAGCCTTTGTTTGTGAATATTTATTTATATTTAGTACCAATTTGAACTCCACAACGAATCACTATTTACATGAAAAATCGGCTGTGATAGACAACGCAAGCTAGCGCTACTAGTGGTATAAACGGGGACTAATATTAAACTCCGCCCTAGACTTCTCCTTCCCAGTGTAGACATTTATGTACTATACAGAAATTTGTTTCCTACGTATTTTCTTGCATTTGTCTTACTATTAAGTTATTTTATTAAAATGGGTAACCGGAAAGGAAATAAGTCAAGATTATACTTGCATGCCGCTAAAAAGAAGTGTACTAACTTACGGGAATATAACAGGTAGGTATCTAATTATTCTAGTAGTACTATTCAACTAATTAACTCTATATTACAACAATTACAATAATTTAACAGAGATGTGTTGCTGATATCTGTCTATTCGTTTAAATTTATAAATACAAATATAATTGTAATAATCAAAGTTGACTAGTTGATTAGTACCTACTTTTAGTGTTGTTATGTATAGGTATTATAAAAACATCTCTTGCATGAAATGCATATTTGACTAGAAAATATTTGCAGTAGAAAGAAAATAAGTATTTTGTCCCTATTTTTTACCAAACCTGTATAATTAAAATATTTATTTATAATTGCAATTATATATTTTTTTAAATATAGGTGTAAACAATATAATCTTCCCTTTCCAACCAAACATGAAAACATAAATATGATCATCCCTGTTACAAGTAACGATTCAACTTCTGTGTAAGTTTAATAAAATTTTATAAATATTACAGTAATATGTAGAGTACTTTCATAATTGTTTTTGTTCAATGTTAGACATCAGGAAGAAAATTGCATTCAGCATCCCGTTGAATTTAAAAATTCCTATGATGAATTACCAAAAAATGTGTAAGTTTGCTATTACAATTTAAACCCATATTACATACATTTTCGTATGTTTGTTATATTATTTAGGTTTAGGTTTGTAGGATATTTTCATATAATTTTTTTCTAAAACAGTGAGGACAATGATAACGAGCCATTATTGCATCATCAGTTATGTTCTAATGATGAATCTGGGTCAGATACCTTTGAATCTGAACCAGATGTGTTACGTCCAGAAAGGTTAGTAAAATATATCTATAGTGCTATATATATAATCTCAATGAGATGAATGTCACAGATAATTATTGTTCTTATTTATTTCAATTTTTTCAAGTAAAAACATCGATTTCCAACTTACTGGAAACCGCATTATAAATGTTCATACATTTTTTGAAGAACTACAAAACTTTGAACACTGTGGCATATTTTCATGTGGTGTAAAAGATCTTTCAATTGTCAACGAACAGATAAAAGGCTTCCAGAGCAAATTTTTCTTGAAGTGTAAAGTCTGTTTAAAAACTGGTATAGTTCACACACATAATGAAAAGGATGACGAAATGGATATAAATCAGGCCCTTACACTTGGAACTATTTCTGCAGGATGTGGCTATGCTCAACTGCAGGAAATATTTTCATTTTCAAATGTACCCTGCATGAATGAGCACACTTTTTCCAAATGTCAGGAAAAAGTTGCCCCCTACGTTAGACAAGCTGCATACCAACTTATGGAAGAAGCAGGAAAAGAAGAAAGGGAGCTGGCAATCGAAGCAGGAGATATCGATACCGACGGAATTCCTTACATTACTGTTGTGGCAGATGGAGCATGGAGCAAACGTTCATATAAAGTGAACTATAATGCGCCATCGGGAGTGGTAAGTTAATGTGGTCTTGGTACTTTTTGGTTGTAATATTTCTTTTTTGGTTTCATGTTAGGGTGTTATTATAGGCCAAAGAACTGGCAAAATACTATTTCTAGGGATTAGAAATAAGTATTGTTATGTGTGTACTCGTGCAGCAAATAAAAATCAAGATACCCAAGAACACGTTTGTTTTAAAAATTGGAATAAAGCATCAACGGCTATGGAATCGGATATTATTTTGGAGGGCTTTAAACAGAGTATTTCTGCACATGGTTTAAAATATTTATTTTTAATTGGCGATGGAGACAGCAGTATAACTAAAAAACTTTTAGAATGTAGGCCATATAAACATAAAATTGTGAATAAAATAGAGTGTAGAAATCATTTGCTACGAAATTATTGTGCGAAACTTCGAGAACTCACAAAAAGGTGTGTTAGTTCTGCAAGAAATACTGTACCATTAAAACAAAGGAACCACCTTAACATTAACATTAGGAGACTTCGATGTGCTATAACTTGCGCAGTTCACTACAGAAAAAGTAATCCTACCGACAATCACCAAGAAGATGTAAAAAATTTGCAAAGGGATATTGGTAATAGTATAAATCACGTATTTGGTGACCATAACGCCTGCGATATATATTATTGCAAAACTAAAAAACAAAGTGATTATAACTGGGTACCTGAAATAAAGGAGAGTGGACTATATCAAGACATCAACGTACACTTAGGCCGTTTAGTTCGAAATGCTGGAAGTTTAATTTTAAACATGGATAACAACGCAGCGGAGAGATATAATTCAATTGTAGCGAAATTCACGGGTGGGAAACGGATCAATTTTGCTAGTCGTGGATCTTATGAAATGAGATGTCAAGCAGCCTCAGTTTCGTATAATTGTGATAATGGACAGTACTCAAATTGTTTATATAAAAAAATTACAAACATAAGCCCTGGAAAATATTCAAAGAAATATATAAATAAAAGGAAAGTAAGACGAGAGTGGCAAAAGAAGAATATTGTAGAAAATTCTGGAAAAAGTAAAAAACGAAAAAAATACTCTGTTGCTCCAGCGGATGCTGATTATGGATCTGCAACTGACGATGAGCCTATGCATAAAGAGCAATATGAAAAGAATGCCCGTGAATATGTAGAAAATTTGCATCTTACGTCGGAACAAATTGATAATGTTCAGGTACAAACACAGTTGCAGTCGGATGATCCCACCTGCAAATGGAAGGAAGAAAGAAGCAAGCGACTAACAGCATCATATTTTGGGAAAGTGTGTAAGATGAAGTCTACTACTAATGTGTATATAGAACTCTAAAATCTGAAGCTATAATAAACATAAATTATACAGATAATTCAATAATCCTAAATATAAATAAATAAATATATCATCAAGCCTTTTACCCATTACTGGGTGTGGCACTCTGCTGTAGCAAACCTCGGTAAGTGATATATTTTTTATATTATTATCATTTTTTCAGTTACTATTTGTGCGCACGATTGAAATACATGTATATTCTTTGCATTCGCATCTAACGGAGTGAGTAGAGGGAGAGTGAGATGGAGCTACGCGCTTGTAGAGATGGAAGATATCACTGTTTGGGTGTGGACGCAGTGTGCTGAATTGAGCCAGCCTCCAGGTTCCTCGCCACCACACACCGCTGGGAACGATTGATATTTTAGTTTGGTACATTACGCTCTTAAGGTTCAATATTGTTCCGCGCGGCCAAATTCTCGCGTGGGTTAGTGTATTTCAGAAAACCGGAAACGTGTCCACGGTAAGAAGGTGGCCTCAAAATACCATCACTACCCCAGAAAACATCGAGAGGGTTCGAGCTGCAATTCAACAATCTCCCAGGCGTTCAATTCGGAAACAGGCCGTTGCCCTTGACATTCAACGAATCGTTAATGAATATCTTCACTTCATATGCACTCCTATGAGATGGAATTGAAGCCACGTGATTTTGAAGCCAGACAACGCGTTAGTGAAAACATGCTTGCTTTTCTTCTCTGACGAGGCACATTTTCATTTAACAGGATGTGTAAACAAACAGAATATGCGCTATTGGTGTGATACGAATCCCAGGGAACTCCAGCAGAGGCCCCTGTACTCAAACAGGGTGACAGTATGGTGTGAAATTTCAAGAATTGGGATCATCGGCCCTAACTTTTTTGAACAAAATAATCGAGCGGCTACAGTAAATTCTGCACGTTACGTGACCATGATCCAGGATTTTTTCTTGTCTCAATTGGAAGGGATGGAACTAGAAGATATCTGGTTTCAGCAGGACGCGCCACAGCCCACACAGCAAGGGTTTGCATGGACTTTCTACGAGACAGATTCCCTGGGCGCTTAATCTCCCTAAGACGCGATTTGAACTGGCCGGTACGCTCTCCTGATTTGGCCCGTTGCGATGTTTTCTTGTGGGGATATCTAAAATCCCTGGTGTACAACAACCGTCCCAGAACTCTGGAAGCCCTCAAAAACAACATTCGAGCCCAAATCGACGACATTCCTGTGGCAATGCTTCAAAGAGTGCACGAAAACTTCAGAAAAAGGCTTACTCAGTGTTTGGAGTATCAGGAGAGCCATTTTATTCAAAAACATGTCAACTTAAATTTCTCATGTCAATGAATAGGGAAAAATTAAAAAATCTCATCATTTCTTAACGAATTTTGTTTTATTCCATTTTCAAATCCATGTCTCTGCCGCGCGCCACCATATATTGATGGAGAAATTCTGAGCAGGAAATATATTTTTTGCATTACCATTGTTACTTTAATTCGCAGTATATTGCAACCAAGCTAGTTTTATTTTAAAAATAATAATAATAGCTAATTTAAGTTTACAAACAGAACATTTAGTTCCTATAAAAATCTAAGCACACAAAACTTTTGTAAACTCTAGTACCTTTAGTGAAAATAATAACAATATGTAGTGCATATTTGTTTTGATCAAATTCCGACTTAATCGTGAAAGTCTAAATTAATATTTGCAGTTTTAAATAGTATATTTAAGAATGAGTGTTTTTTCGCACGCGTCCAGTTTAGAAAACTAGCCGCGGGCGGAGTTCTAAAGAACAAGTGTGATAAAATTCTTATAAAATGAGTATACTATTTTTTCTATTTTGTGGTTTTTTTATAAATTACACTACTACCAACCATCTAAAACAAAATGTTGCGTATCGTAATGAACGCTCTTTCGATACGCAACTGGGTTTCATAATGACTTCCTTATGAACGCAAAATAGAAAAATACATTTTATGCAGTTCTACATTAGAACCGATCAATATTTCTACTTATTGCACTTGCTATAAATATGAATAAGTAATAATTTTACCATATAAATAAGTATTCTTTACACTAGAAATATATAGATGTGAACATTTTCAAAAGTACTGCTTCAGAGCCCTAGAGCAACTACTATCTATATCAGATCGCCTCACGTTTAAGCAAAAGGTAAAACCAATATAATATAATTCAATTGGTTTCCTGTATCATTGCAGTTTACGGGAACCGTAAACTGACAGTCCTAAGCTCATCCTGGAAATAAGGTTAGTGCATGTCGCACTGATAATTGCTAATACAATTTTAATTTTTTTCGTTTAACACACACAAACTTTTTTTGATGTTTTTATTTTTTGCAATTTAATACTGCATTTAATACTTTATCGGTGATACATCAATATTAAATAATTGAAACAAAACTAGAATGTTTTATTTATATCATCTCAGTATTATAAAAAAAAAATACGTCAAAAGTGCAAAACCACTAAGTAAAATAAGTAATTTTTACAGTTTCTACAGAAAATAATATTATTGTTTGTTATGAAGCCTGATTTATAACATGGTTTTAATTAATCGTTTAGATAACATTAAACATGTTTAGGTGGATAACTGTATAACAAACAAAATTACAAAATAAAAACATGAGTACGATACGAAGCTCTCATTCATAATCTTACGTCAAACACTCCTAATATAGAAACATTACGACAGTGTTCATTCACTTATATGTTAGATACACGGTTACACTGTTACTTATAGTAAACATACCTTCATAGTTTCAAATACAAAAATATGCTTTGAATATTTCAAAGCAGTTGTCAATTTTTAGTGTACCCATTATTTTAATTTGTACATAATATGCTAATTAATTGGAATTTTTATTATCAAATAATAGATACTATAACTGAAATATACCTAGGTCTTACAAGAAAACAAATAAATAAATATATCATCACGCCTTTTACCCATTATTGGGTGTGGCATTCTTTCGTTGTAAATCCCGGTAAGTGATATATTTCTTCGCGTGAATTGCGGTTATCAGCCGTCAAGTCACGGCATTAAAAACAAAAATATTTTTCTCTATTTAAATAAACAAATAATTATGTGTTCGGTATTTTTTATAGCAATATTCTTATTAAAAATATTAATATTAGAAAAAATAATATTAAAGCTAAAATTAACAGCGTGCACATATGTGCTTAGGACTTAATTCTTTGTTATTGTTGGAAGTTCTAAATCGATCAATTGGATAATAATAAACATTTAGAAAATTAGGTTTACTGAACATAGATTTAAATATTGAACAGTCAATTAGGTGGCCTAAATATAAATAGTAGCAAATAACATTAAGTATATAGATGAAAAATGCAAAAAAAAACTATATTAGTGATAATAAGATATTCAAATAATGTGTTTCTTGATACATAGTTATATGCACCTCAATTATATATATATATATATATATATATATATATATATATATATATATATATATATATATATATATATATATATATATATAGACAGAATTCTAAATATAGAAATAAAACAAGTAACGACATCTATGATAAATCTAACACATTATTACAAACAACTAGCAAGTTATAATCTCAGCTCTGCCTCAACTTTTAATAAACACGCTACTTAAAATTACCGAAAGTAACAAACAATAACAAATCCACAACAAAACAAAACGTGGGTAGTTCTAAAAATAAAGAAATAAGACTAGGTGCTTCATAATTAACAGGGAAATCACACAAAACGAAATAAAAAACAGTCGCATTTATTGGTGTGAGGTTTCCTTATAATGACGTTCCGTCGTGTCGGTGTGAATGTGTGTGTAATATTGATTAGACTACTGACGTCAACAGATTCACCATGGTGAAAATAACAAAGGTTTATCTTCTCATATCTTATGTGCCGCATCAAAGACTTACGGACGAAGGCCTAGCAACCTGAGCTTACGACTGACCAATGAGTTGTACCTCAATTTGGCGGATAACGAATAAGAATGCCGATTGTCCGATGAACATCTTTACACTTTGTCATTTTTATATCTATTAGGATTTTAAAATAAGAATGCGCTAATAGTGGAGGAAATTAGAAATACATCAAAGGTACACTTTGCTACTAAACTAATAACTAAGTACTTGAAAAATAAATAATAATAGAACTAACATTTACAATAAAGAAGGGAATAAAACTATAATTCACTAATATTATAAGAAAAGAACTAATTTCTACTAAGAAAAACCTACACTATTAAATGAACCTGTGACCTATATACTTAAATTTGTACCTAAAAGTTAAACGATAAATGATACAAATACTAAAACTACAATTAAGGACAACTCAGAACTATATTATACATAAATTATGTATATATATATATATATATATATATATATATACCACGCAAAAAAAGCAATACTTTGCAAACTCCCAAAAAACGTGATTTTTATGATCACATAACTTGGTTGAAAGTAAGTTGTTTTCAACGTATTCGGACTCAAATGAAAGGTTGAAGTTTAGCACCAAAAAAAAATACGAAAAAAATATCAACTTTACAAACGTGCACATAACGCAATTGTGGTCGCAGGTTAATTTTTCGAACAAATTCAAAAAGTTCAACTATTTCGAATTAAATTTCTACTATTATAGGTCCTGGTTAGATGAAATAGAAGGTTTTGGCGGCCTTTGTGCAAAAATTAACCTGCGACCACAATTGCGTTATGGGCACGTTTGTAATCATAAAGTTGATACTTTTTTCGTATTTTTTTTTTTTTTTGGTACTAAACATCCGGTTGTAGCTAAAGCACTTCCGGCTATATTGTATTAGCACACACGTCATTGTAAAGTAGAGACTTCAACCTTTCATTTGAGCTCGAATACGTTGAAAACTACTTATGTTCAATCAAGTTACATGATCTTAAAAATCAAGTTTTTTGGGGGTTTGCAAAATGTTGCGTTCTTTTTGCGTAATATAATATAATATATATATATATATATATATATATATATATATATATATATATATATTTATATATATAAATAAATAAATAAATATATATACAAGCGGTATATTTTTTTATAATGAAAATTGTCACTACCGGCCCTGAGCAGAGATTCTTGTTTCTTCCGTTAGATTCCCAATTCAACATCACGTAGTTATTTATTGATATAAATAAATATGAATCTAAAAGTTGTTATCAGTGATTTTGAAATAAAACAAATAATAAGTAATTTCTCTGTCTAAGAAAATATTATATTTTTATTATGATTTATTACTACGGAGAAATGTGAAAAAATTATCCGGAAAAAATATTATTCAGCAGTTAAATAGCATTTAAATAAATCATATCATACGTAAACATTTACTACAAAACAATACACAAATATAATAATTCATATATAAAAAACCATAATGCTTTCAACAAGCAATTAAAAGAAAAACAATAAAGTCCATTAAATGATCCAATAAAATTTACGCGGGAAGTTTGTATATATTTGTGCGCACGCGTTTTACAAACATTCGGTCACACATGCATTCGCATGCGTTGTCAGAAAATGTGTATTCGTTTTGTTCATGTAAACGGCAACATCGGCTCACAGAAGGTAGAGACACACCTGTATTAATATACGATTTACTGTGATGACATCAATCGAGCATTATGTAACGCATAACACACGAAAATTAATTCAGTGTCTGTAGTCTATAAGGTTAAAGAGTATTTCATCGAATGTCAGCATATTTCTCACGCGGTCGGAATATTCCCAAAGAATTTAGATAAACTTGGGAATATATTAGTTTGTTTAGCAAATAAATGCTAATAAATAAATAAGAATTAGTGTTTATCAGATGATTAACGAATGCTGCTGAATGTCATCATATGAAACATGTAACGCCATCCTTTGGCGCCAACGCGAACTAGGCGTCAACAACGCAAGATAAAACTACACTAATTAATACATAATTTAATCTTGGGTATTGTAATTAGAGTTATTCTGTTTTTCACTTATAATTACTCCGCTTTTTCAGTAATACGGGTGCTCTGAATCAGAAATGCTTTAATTGTTTCAAATTATAATTGAAACGGAGTGAATGCGGCAGTAAATATTATATTCAATTAATTTCAAATTGTGTATCATAACAAACATTGCATTAATTGTACATGATAACACCTATAAACATGGAACGTGAATATAATAAATAATGTGAACATGACAATACTTATGCCTTAACAATAATATGAGCGATGTTCGCAATATTCGAATTTGGTACTTACCAGCAAAGAGTTGAAAGAAGTTGCGAAGAGACTATGACAGCATCCGAGGTACCCATTGCACATTTTGATCACACTGTAACTTGAAAACATGATAAGAAACAAGTGTCGGTTTAGTCGAGCGGACAAGTTACAAGTTTCCAGAAAAAAAAAACGCGTTTATCACAGCAGCATCTTCACAATAGTTTTATGTTAAAAAAAGTATCTGTTAAGAAAATGTAAAATTTTCTTCAGTTGACCTCTACTGCCTTTTTGTGGTCTCCGCACAGGCACAGGGACCTTCAATATCAACACTTACACCGGTGAAGGCCAATGGACACATGTCAATTGATTAGGAAAACACATAATCCGTCACAAACATCTATATTACCGAAATGATGGCAGAATGTAGCCTCTTGCAGACGGGAGCATATCACAAATCACTTGATCACAACATGTGTTATAAAAAACAACCGTTCGCGTTGCCACTTGCGCGGCATTACATGATACTACTAGCCAAGTTACAAGTACACTGCCGCCCCCTTCCCCGCGTTACTGCTCCGACCAGACGGCACACTGAACACTGATAGTCCCTCCCTCCCGGCACCCCGCGTTAACCAGTGGCTGCTAACAGTGCGATATCGCAGGCTAGCGTTCGCATTTACGGAGTTCAGTCTGTCAGCCGCAGCCCAGTGCCCGTAGCCCGTACCCGCGTTACCGCGTACCCTGTCCACTACCAGTAGTATGCCCGCTGCTCGCGCAATGACGTCAGCGTCAGCAGCGAGCAGTGTCGTCGCCGTCAGTCGCTCGCCCTGGATTCACGGGGCTCCAGTGTCCCAGGCACTCACTCCCTCAGTAACAACACATCATGTGGCAAATGGCGAGAATGAACACTGCCACTACCTGCACACATGAACATACACTTCATTCTTATCTAACACCAATTGATAATATTTCAATATCGAATCGAAACAACATTGTCAAATGTGATAAAATTTCAAAAAAGGTACTTCCTTAAATGTGCAAGTTAGACAGTAGAGTGAAAACTGATTTGCAATTTTTATATTGATAGTAATAGATGTTGGAATCAGTACATGCAATAGTATTTTTTTCCTATATGTATCGATTTTATTTTACGTGTTTAAGGTAAGGATCAGAAAGAATTGAGTTGATTCTTTGTTAAGCATGAAATAATAGCTCCTTACTAGAAAGAGTAAACAGGTACGTCACTGGCGACGATTGATCTTGTATGAGCACGAGTCGAGTCTCAACTCCACAACATTCGCCATTTGCTGTTTACTGAACTTATCTAGCAACAAAGGTGCAAATCTCCACGCACTAACATTGCAAACTGTTGAGGTTTCGAGATTAGGCGAGAGCAATGAGAGGCAAGAGGCGCTAGTGACCAGTGACATGCGACTTAGCGGCATGGCTGAATACAAATAATACTTCCCGATGATGTCATTATGACATCACTAACCCACTGCAACTTTTAACAACCACGACTGACGACGGACTTGGGACAAACACGTAACCTTCGTTTTGTAACCGAGAGCCGAATAGGAGAATGCTGAACTGACGGATGACGGCGAAAACAAACTACGACAACATAGTGTTAGCGGTTAGCAGGAGCTGGATCTCCTTGCCTCTTGCTCTTGACTCTTGATAATTGCAAGCTCCTAGTCAGAGTTGTGAGGCCTCTGGCCCTGTTCTCTGCATGTTGCTTGTTGCTTCTGTTGCTGTTTGCTGCTGAGTGCTGATCTCTCTTGTGTCTTATCTTTTGCTCTTGCTCTTTCTTACTCACTAGACACCTGTGTACTTCTCCCGTAACCGGTGTTGCCAACCTTACCGGTTTATCGGTAGATCTATCGACATACATCTCATTTTACCGATTCACCGAAATACCCTCACATCTACCAAAATATATCATTTTAAATGTAGATAGTATTTATAATACACTTTTATCATATTTACTTGAATTAAATATATTTATATATTAAAACGGATAGTTTTACTAGTATTAGAAAACGTTTATAATTAACATTATTATTCTGTGATTTTATTTGTACTCATATATTCTAATGAATACGTTTACTCGTGTAATAATGTAATTTACTTTGTGATCTTTATGTGAATAATAGCTATTTATGATAAAAGTGTAGAAGTAACGCTTCTACGCATGAGTTTCGAAGTTTAAGGTACGAGCTGGTCGGGAGTGCCTTATCTCAAGGAGGACATAAAAGCTCTTCATACGTTCGTATCATACAATATTTTCTCTACGAACTTATTAGAAAAACAAATCAACAGTAAAAGTTAAATTTGTACAGTTGTTTATGTTACTAATTACATAATATCATCTACAATAAATTAATTATATCTTAACGACAAGGCAAAAAAATTGCAATTTACCGACGTATAACGACAAAACGGACAAAACCATAAACAACATAACTCAATTTGACGTTAGTGCAAGGTTTTGTAAATTCATTATTTGTCGTAGCTAGAATATTTGTTAACAGAAATCGTTTAATCGTAAAACTTCCATTTAATTTACAAATAAATAAATAAACAAATATATCATCACGCCTTTTACCCATTATTGGTTGTGACACTCTGCCTAAGCAGATCTCGGTAAGTCAAATCATAGCCTTCCAAGATGTTAGTGGAGGGGCAGCCACAAGGGTAGATTTAATTAGGTGAAAATTGTTTGTCGGCTGTGGGATCGGCCAGGGTTCTTAAGATCCAAAGGCAGACTCGATACCACTGAGCCACCTACCCCAATATAAATAAGTAGCCATATTAGTGACATAAAATATATGCAATACGGTCGTTATTTAAATAAAATATTATGAAGCCCACTTATAAATGAAGTCAGTGCAAGTATATATAATTTACAATTTGCATAGCGGATATATTAATAAATAAATTGAAATTGAGATGAATCAGTACCTTTAATAATAAAACACCTATTCAGTAATGTAACTAATGTTTAGCTAAAACGGTACTTGTCATCGTAATAATAAAATTAAAAATATAAATAATTAAATAAATTCTTTACTGACTTTTATTCAATAACGAGATTCAGCCAGAAGAGACTCTTCCACTTAAGAGATACCTATAAAATGTATAAAATTGCCAACAAGAAGAAAATAATTAGAATGGAATCAGTGAACAAATTAGAATAAATTAAAAATCATCATTTTTGTTTACACGTGTCAACTCAATAGAGAAATAATGTGTAATATTAAATTTAAAAGAAATGAGTGAAAAAGATTTCAAATATTGTAGTATATCCTTTTTTTAAATACCTAGTTTATTGAACAAATATTTAGGAATGAAACTAAGTTTAATTTTTTGTATAATATATTATTATTAAATGCAGATATTGTTTTCATTTTTATTTGCATGAAGAAAATATGAAAATATCTCTTTTATATTGCCAGTATTTTAATTTCAATTTATTAAAACCACAAATAGTTAATTTTCAATTCACAACAATGATAATAGGATACGAAATAAAAATTTAAAATATTGTTGGTGCATTGTTTTTTTATATATGTGAAATTTTAAATTGCTATTCATGAAACTTCTATAAAATTGAGAAGCTGTAATTTATGGCTTTATTACAACCAAGTTATTTCCAAAATTTGTAAAAACTGTTAAAAGATATTAAAAATATTATCAGCCTATTATCTACTATTGCATGTGTGACAGTATATTGTTTGTTTTGAAGTTCGCTTGCTAGCCATCAAATCTTATATAATTTTTTTTGTAAAGGTAAGTTTTATAGTATATAATACGACTAAAACAACTACTTAAAACAGGACATAAATTCTGATATCTGAACCACTCGGGTACAATTATGTTTTTGTTTACAAGATTCAATCAACGAGATTTGAACCATGTGCTATAACAAATGTAGATTATTATACCGTATTTTTATTAAATTATTCAATTATAAATTGCACTTAATTTTGAGAATTAAAATAAAATCTTGTTGTTCCAAAATTCAAGATAACAAATAATATTTGCGGTTTAAATTTTGTGCATAAGTTTAGAAACAGCCTGTATATTTTCTCTTTTGTTCAATATAAATAAGGGATGTTCAACAAAAATCAATTTGGTTCAGTATTTTTTATGTTATTCATATTTCAATATTTAAAGATTTAGTTTGGTTAATGAAGCATTAATTTTTTTAGATTAAATCGAGTTTAATGGCTTGAGTTTATGTGATGTAACCAGATTCCTACAAGTACGAGCGCAGCAGTTTTCGATCGAATTTACAAAAAATATTGAAACGTTTTACTAACCGTAGTTATATGTATTCTTCTTAATCTTATACATGTTCTTATTTTGAACTTAACAAATATGATATGTAGAATCAAGGTATATTTAATTTTATCAGTTTGCAGATTAAAAAATATTCAGTCATCATTAACATTAATATACATTATTAAATCACAATTTCTTTGTAAATATTCTTGACCAGTGGCAATATTTAGTTTCTTTACCCAAACAAGAAAGTAAATCTGCCACATCTTCGTTCGGAAGTGAGTAATAAATATAAACAATTTTGCAAATATTTATCTAAATACGAGAGATAACTAGTAATACAATTTTATCTTAAGTCCTGAGATAACATTGGGTAAATATCAACAACATTTCGAGTTGTTAACAAACTTACGAGAAAAATATTAATCTAAGAACACTATAGTTAGAGAATTCATTAAATTTCGGTTCGTATATGATTATTAAAAACGATAAGAATATTTTTTAAATCATTTACTGTCAATTTAAAGTAGTAAGTTTTATCTTTAGCACTTTAATACTTTTTTATTGTTTTCAAATTTAAAAATATTATCGATTTGTTTATTTTGCGATTTCAATTGATAAATTTATATTTTATAATATCAATTATGAATTACAACATATTATTTATCAACAAAAATGTGATTAAAAATATAAATGTACAACCTACTATACAATCTATTTTTAAACATATTTGCTATTTTAGGATAGGATATAGGATAATTATAAAATATGACATTATAAACACAATATGCGGTCACATATCACGATGACACCTAAGGATACAAGTGATGCAATTTGCTATAATTTTCCCGTTGCAATAAGTGCATAATGACAAGAGGATTTTTTAAATTACTTACAATTTACTAAGAACTAAGAAACATTTTAAATTTGACTTCAGTTCAGTTTAATATTTAATGTATATGTTGTAAACATATAACATACAACTTCTGATAATTGTTGCTAAACTATATATGGTATAAAACTTTTCCCATGGAACATGTACATCAGTTATATTTTAAATATACAATTATAATTAATTACTCTAAACTTTCCTCGTTCTTCTCCGGATACACACTACTTTCAAAACTAACTACAAAGTCACAAGCACCCTTAATCATTCACATAAGTCTCCTCATCTCTCGCCCATTGCAACATAATTTTACATTTGACGTCACTCAGACGGACCTACAATTTACATTCACTCTGGTGTCTCCAGTTGACGCGTGGCCCTCGTCGTCGACTGCACCACGATCATTGAGCTCGTCCATGCCGCTAACCCTGTTGGTCACGACGTCTTTCTCACCATCTCCGATGTCAACTTGGCTAGATGCGACGCTAACATCCAAAGTAACGCCGACATCCGCCTCCTCGGACGCGACTATCATGTCTTCAACATCTTCGGGCAAGTCAACCACAAATACGGATACAACGTAATCAATGTCAATGGAACCTCTGTTCTCGTTAGAAAACCCTCGACACCCGTTCCTCTCGACTTCTTCACAAATGGCATCCAAATTATGACTCGTAGCCTCGTCAGATGCATCCACCTCGGCGTCCAGTCGGCCCTTGCCCTTGTCACAAAACTTTCGGAACTTGTTTCGCTCATCCTCATCAAACATGACACCCAAATCCAGCTTACTACTCTCACACGTAACGCTATTTTCACTCCAGGCTTCGGCTTCGATAGCTGGAGCAGTTTCCTCTTCTGCTGACGATGTTATCACTTTTGCCTCAATCACTACCTCTCGCACTTAGTTATGTAATGATTCTTATCAACACCAACGTAGGGCAGCTTTATCGCCGGTGACTTGATCAGCGGCACTTCCACAGATCGTGAATCGGACACTACGTCCTCCGACTTCAATGTCGCACCACGACACGGATTTCTCTTCGGTAACGATTTTACAAAGCTTATAGATTTCTTGATCGACATACATAAATTGTTCTTATTTTGTTTCTTAGGACAATCGCGCGAATAATGTCCATCCTCCGAACAGTTAAAACAGTTTATTACTTTTGTTTCATTCTCGCATTTATTTACTTTCCAAATCTGTCTCTGTCACTTTACGATATTCCAAACTATCTAACTCGTCAACAGTCCACTCGATTGTTTCACATTCCTTGTAGCGTGAAAACTTCTCGTATACATACCCGAGTACATCTTGAGTGTATTTTTGACGGTGGTTTTGAGCTTCCAACCTCAAGTTCATCAGGGATTGTCGACTTGAAAACGTCTTTTCTTCCATTCGCTTCAGGTCCGGTCACCTACGGAGACGCTGTCTCGGCAGCTCTTCGCGACACCATTTAAGTTGCTCAGGACATAATGTCGAACCTCTACGTCGTATATATACTCTCCAATACCGCAACCCTTTACTGGATCAAACACCGGCAATAACTCATGTACTCCACTCTGGCACCTACGCTGGTACCGTTTCCACTTCGTTTTGCCCACATTTAACAACCATTGTTGAATAATTGTAATATTAATTCTCTCAAATAAAACTTATCCTGGAGGCACGAGCACAATCGAATTCACTGAGTACAATCGCAGACACTGAGTTCCATCCCACTTCTGATAATTGTTGGTACACTATATTTGATATAAAAATTTTCTCAGGGTAAATAATAATCGAAGTACAGGAAATATGTAGATCAGCTTTATTTAAAATATATAATCACAATTATGTCTCTGGACTTTCTTCGATCATCGTCGGATACACACTACTTTCAAAAGAATCTACAAAGTCACAAGCACCATTAACCATTTACATAATCTCTTGAGCCCTCAAAAACATAATCTGATATTTGGCGTTACTCAGACGGTCCCATGCACAACCCCAAACATAACAGTCCACAGACCGCGGAACCTTTTTTCGAAAGGGGTTGCGAAAATTTTTTGACCGGAGTAAAAATAGAACACAGATAAATTTAGGTAATTAAAATGAATAATTAGGTGAGATACATTACATTAATAATATAATTTGTTTTTGTCAATTAATGTAACAGTTTTATAAAGTTTTTACATCTGTATAGACAATTTTACTCTATTGCTCCGAAAACTGTCATTCGCTCTGCGGTTTTATTGATGAATATTTTCATCACATTATTTAAATCAATGTCCAATGTTTTAATTTTGTGTATATAAAGAAAAACTAAATAAAACAGTCGTTTTTGTAACATTGAAGTACGGTTCCAAGTCAAAATTCGACGAATCTCGCTGAATGACCTTTCGGCTGACGATTCTGAAGCTGGAATTGTCAACAGTAATATAAGTAGAGTTTCTACTTCCTTGAAAAGTCTTCGAACTTCTTCAGGCTGGCGAGATATCACTGTGGCAATATCAGAGACATTGTTTCGGCAATCATCATCTTTGAAAATGGAAGGGAACATCGCTAGTTGATGTTAATATGTATACATGCTGACTTCATATAACTTGTAATGGATTATTAATTTATTGCTATAGTCTCAGTTTGGATTTTGAATTCGTACTCGTATTTTAGTTAGATATTTTATTTAATTTTTTATGTCCTGAACAGGGGTTGCTGTAACAGTCTCACAATACTTTATATTTCCTAAACCAATAATTATAAATTCTTCTTCTTCTGATGGCACTACAGCCCAAATTGGGCCTGGGCCTACCGGACACACCGAGCCGCAGTTTTTACACTGCCGTACTGCCGGTTTTCGTAGTCGAATGCTACATTATTTAAGGCGTATAAGTGACTAGTTTATAGTTAAGAGTAAACAAAACACATTCATAATTTTAACAATAATAGCCCAAATTATAAATATTGCCACATGTAGAATAATATATCTATATGAAAATTTTAAAAAGTAGTAATTAATTTTATTGATGCCATTTTAACGGACGACTATGATAAGTGGCATTCGCAATTCAAATTAATTGGTGCCGCCATTTTCTTCTTGCATGTGCGCGTGATGTCACAAGTAGTCTAGTAACTGTCAAATCAGTACTGTCTGCATTGTATGGTGAGGTTTACATAGAGATTTTATTTATTTATACATTAATTTATTTCTTAATGATTTAGAGTTTTTAGATACTTGTGTGGAACCCCTATCTCAATAAATTTTTGTGAGGGTGAAGAAATCTTCAATTCCGGGCATATTATTATTTGCGAAAGGAAAGAGTTCACAACATTTTAATTTCTTTTTAAATAAACAAGTGGGATTAATAAACAGCTCCATGAAATAAATGGGATATTAATAATAAATTAAAATGAATTAGGAATAGAGGATATGACTTGTAGTTGTAAGTTTTTAATTTTGGGCACACAACAAAATGAATTTTCATTTGTTTTTCTTGGTGGAAACTCTATCTTGATCAAAGCAAAACTGTCTAAAATACAAAATTAACGTATTTGTTCGCTGTCACTATTCCATATTTAATAATATTATAATAACTATCATAACAATAATAGATCTAATAAATATATCATCACGCCTTTTACCCATAACTGAGTGTGGCACTCTGCCTAAACAGATCTCGGTAAGTGATATATTTTTTCGCGTGAAGTGCGGTTACCAGCCGTCTAATCACGCCCCCAAAGATATAGTGGAGGGGGAGTCACAGGGGTAGATTTAAATTGGTGAAAATTGTTTGTCGGTTGTGGGGATTGAACCAGGGTTTTCAAGATCCACAGGCCGACTCGATACCACTGAACCACCTACCCCATAATAGATAAATAGTGTATCTTTCTTCGTAATATCTAAAGAATAATTGTACTTCTCTCACCAATGTTTACATCAGTTTACAGACTCTGTTGTTAACTGTCATATGAAAACAGACTATTTATGACGTCACACTCGTGTTTCAAATTGTTACCGCTAGTTAGAGTATAGCTTGGTTTAAAACGCGAATACCATCTCAGTCTTGTTATGTGTAGCTATGACACAAACCTGTTTCAACCAATGAGATGCAAGGTCCAGCAATGTCATTAAAATGACGTAATGTGCAGTGGCGTGGTTATCATACGGACATTTCTCATTATAGATTCAGTGTCATTCTTTCAAACTGTTTCCCTGTATTTTATTATATTTATTTTTTAAAAAACAAAAAATTAGTGAATTAATTACGTTTGAAATAAAATTACGTAATATGCACTTTATAAACAATTAATTTAAACTTAAATTTGTCTTACATTTATAATAAAATAGAAGTATTTTAAATATTTCTATAAAATAAATTTAAATAAATTTCTAATTTTATGTACATATGCTACATAATTATCCGCGATACATACAGAAAAAAACCATAAGCATAAGAACAAAAAGATTAATGTAGTTAATAAATGAATTTCTTATTAAATATGTTTTTTAATATAGTTTTAAGAAACGAGAATAAAAAATTTATCTATTTCAATATGTTACAGTAGGTATTAAAGTTAGGAATTGGCAAGTTACAAGGTGGGGTCAAAATTTACTCCGTCAATTTCGTTCCTTTCCGAAAGAACAGAGCCGAACCAAGGATGTTTTGCGCCCGAGGCGAAATTGAAAAACTCGTGCGAAACGATTTATAATATGCATAAATTGACAAGGTTCTGAAACTTGTACTCTAAAATTGCAGAAATTTTAAAATATTTTGATTATTATTTTTTATTACCTTATCGTTATATGATAGTTAAATTAATTATATATGCTTGTACACCAGTATTTATTTAATCAACATTTTCTATAAAAATGTAATTTTCTTTGAAATTATTAATTATATATTACAAAATAGAAATACAGCATAACAGATTAAAAAAAAACCAGTGTGATTCTTATATGCTTATTATATTTCAACTTTAATTTATATTAACCCAATACAAAGATTATATATCGATTTTTTTTGTAGTAAAGACTTATTTAAAAATATAACTTTAGTTGCAAATAAAATAATATTTTCGTTTATTGAGAAAAATGTGTCAAATAAAAAAGTATCTCGAAAATTATTCCAGAAAAAATATTGTTCTATGTTATATCGTAACAATATCTACCTTTTTTATTTGAAAAATTTGTTCAATATTCTGTTTATTATTTATTAAATTATTTGTAAATGAAAAAATCTACCGAAATCAGTTTTCGAACCTATAGAGACCTATGGACTTTTTCGGAAATAGCATCTAAATAAACTGTATAACATTTTTTCTGCTAAAATCTAAAATTTAAAGTTTAATCTAATAAAAATGATTAAAATATGATATTTGTAAATTTATGATTATCTAGATAAGAAACAGATTGTTTTGTATAAAAATTTTAAATCAATACGAGTATAACATTTCAGATTGAAGGTAAATATAGAATTTCGAGTGTAGGTGTACATTTATAATTATCTGAAAAAGAAAACTGTATTATTGGTTTAGAACAAAGTGGAAAAAAATGAGACACATTAATAATACATTTTTGTTTTGTCGAAAATGAATATAACTTTATCACATGGCAGATGCATCAAAATAGAATATTTCGTTTTTTAAACTTAACATTTGTAATGAATTTATGTGCTGTATTTTAGGTAGGTATATAACGCTTTAAACAATCGTAGGGTCGAATTATTTAAGCTTTGATGTATTTGAAAATAAATATTCCTTGTTGTTTTCTTCCAGTTTATTATTATAAATTCTAACATACATTTACCGTTCAATTCAAGGATAATGGTTGTACCTGATGCAGTCCTGCATTCTATTGGCCAAAGAGGATTCCTCACTTATCGTATTTATTTAAATCTAAGCACAAAATTATGAGTCTTTTATTTCGCTAAAAGCAGTAATATATTTAAAAAGTTTAAATAAATCTGTTACTCTTATTTGGAGAGTTTGTTCTAAGATACTACATCCAGTTATATTTATAAACCAGGTAGTATCTCTTCTTGAGTGAATAGCGAGGTGGACGTGGAATCGTACTATAACTATAAATAACAATATTAGTAATATATTTTTTTAAAACGAAATTACATTTAATAAATAAATATTTAATAAGTGACAAGAATTACAGCCTTTTGAAAACGGTGCCCTGAGATGGTCGCATTTAAATCATTTCTATGACGCCGGCTCTGTGTTGTGTTTACTGTTTACTTCAGTGAATAAAAAGCTTTGCTTATATAAACAGCAAAATAAATTTATATTATTATCGAATTGAAATGCCATTTTTTAAACAAATATTTAAATTTTTGGAGAAATCAGTTTATAATTAAATAATGTTGACAAATAATCAATTTGGGCATTACACTTGATTTCAGCTCAATGATTTTATTTATTTATGTCGACCAGTTATAACACTACAGTATCCAAAAATAATACTGTGGCTATAGGTTTCCAGTACACGGTAATTGAGATCCTGTCAAGAAATAAATATATTATAGGTTTGATCCTAGCACATTTTTATAGAAATAATGTTTCGGAATCACTTTTTAATTATATACTTTTAAGTTAAATATTGGTATTACGATCTTTTCAAAATATCATTGATCTATCAATATAAGCGTCAATCATGATTCAAAACTTTTTAAGTATTCACATTTCTGGTAAATGATCAAATTTAACCAAACCATTTATTTTTATTTCGCTTCCATAAATATTATAAATTTAATTAAGGAAAAAATATACAATAAGTTAAAACAGTAATATGAAATATATGACAATATAATCATACCACGTGACTTTCAGACATAACGTCATATATTCGCTTAAGTGAAATGTGAGAACTGAAACTCAAAATGCGCAGAATACGTCATAAGTGTTTATTATTTCAATGCAATACTTACGTCACAACAGGGAAAAAAATCCATCGTTTAATAGGTAACGCTGAAAGAAATGTATCATGCTTGTTTCCAGCTAGGGTAGCAATTCTGCTTCTTATACTGTTTATTAATTATTTAAAATATATCGGTGGTCCAAAAATAGCCTATTTTTGAACGCTTATTATTGCCATATATACTAATTACAATAATATAAACTTTTTTTTTTAATTGAGAAAGCTCATTAGCTACCTTATTGTGATTAATGACTAGAGACCGAAATAGAGGTAAGCGCGGGTAGTTAATTTTTCGGATCAAGTCGAATTATGACATGAGCAGCGTGAGCGTGAATGACTTTTAATATTTTAAACGTGAGCGGGTGTGATAGTGAATAAAAGAAAAACAATCGTCCGTAATTGTGCGTGAGTGCATTTTATTTGGATGTGAGCAATGTTTTAAATATAAAAATAAGTTAGTATTAATCAATTTATTTCTAGCATACAATTCAGAACTTATATCGAAAATAAAATAGGTAATCAAAACTATTTTAAAAGAATCTGAATCGGATCTAACATTGACAAATATTTAATTAATTTCAATTTGTCGCATTTCATTTAGTATTAATAGACTGAAATTAATTTTTAAATTTTCACAATTTTAAATCGTGCGTAAATATTCGTAAGCGAACTTAACCGTGAATTATCTTTGGATAAGCGTGCGTAAATGCATGAGCGTGATTAAAAATAATTTTTCGAGAGTGCGTGATTGTGAGGAAAATTTTGTTCACATGTCCATTTCTTGAACGGCCTGTTTTCGAAATTAGTAATACTAGTATTTAAATGTGTTTATTATAATAAAACAATTTCCAAATTAAACGTTGTAATTAGTAAGTCACGATTTAAAAAAATAAATGTTTTAATTACTTAATTATATATTCCTGCTTTAGATGTAGAAAAATCATCCATTATTGCATTAATCGATATCATCGAGTTTGTTGTTTTCAATACTCATTAGTGCTACACCATTTAGTCTGGAATTGAGCATTGTTGACCTAAATTCATTTTTTACTATAGTCATTTTTTAAATGCACGTTCGGCACTGCAATTTGTTATAGGTAGATAAATATATCCGCATAGCAATATCTCCATTTGGAAAAACACTTTCTAACTTATAATTTTTTATTAAATTTATTTAGTCAAAGATTGTGCTGTTATCTCCTGCTAAATGTTTGAATAGAAGAAATTCGTCAAAAAGAAGATTTATCAACAAAATAAATTTTGAAAATAATGGCAGGCGATTTTAAGTTCTTCTGTGTGTATCACAGAATTGTAATAAATACTGTTTTTTACTTTGTCAAATATGAGTAAATCTTGTCAGAGTTGTGAAATAAAACATAAGTTGACATCACTCGTGCTGCCTAATCGTGTATCACTTAATCTTTTGAGTGTGACAGGTGTAGTATTACTGCTGTATATATTTCTAATTGTTGGCTTGTGCGCAATATGCAAGAGTTACACCAAAATATGCATTGTATAAAATGCACTGATGCGATTAGTGACACTGTTACGAGATTGTACGCGTTTACTTATTTCAATGAAGTTAGTAATGTGGTACGCGGCAGACAGAGTTAAAAATAGATGGCAGTGGCATCAAGGTATTAATATTTTTTTAGATCAGGATACATCTTGTGAACAGGTAAAATGTAAAATATAGTTCGTATATCGTTTGGGCCGGGGCCCCTAAGAGTCATAGGCCCTGGAGCCATGGCTCCTTATGATAATCCGGCCTGGCATTGAACATACTAACAACACAAATTTCTAGTATAAACTTCATAAATTTAATTTGTAAAAAATTAGCACTGTATTTTTTTTTATTCAAATGTAAAAAATTCCCAACGTAATAATTTTACAGTTACAAATTACAATGTCAACTGTTGTTATGAACTTATAATACAGCCATTATTTTTGAAGTTATGATAACACAACAACAAATATTTTTAATAGTGTAAATGTCTCATAACATATACATTATTCCATAGTTTGACGGGCGCAACGCAACTGACCTTTCTTGCCATACAGCTGATTACGCATTGATAAATCAACACTTCAAAAAATTGAACCGGTTTTGCCGGTCAAGTTTATGAACGCACCACACAAAGATAACATTAATCTGGTTAAGAGATATTTACAATAAGACTAACTACATACCTGTAAGTAAAATTCGCATAATATCAAATCATTTCGTACCAAATGCTCAATATTTGGGGAGATACTAACTACCGTTCTAGTAAACAGTCAAAATTTCGCGAAATATTTTTATAAATAATTATAGTATTTAAAGGCAAGACAGTAAAAATAATATAAAAAGTAATTATCAATTCATACGGAACAATTTTAATCTATAAGCCGTAAGATTGTCATAACAGATTTTTGTAATAAATCAATTAATATTTCAGTAGGTATCAACCTAAAATATCAATAGCTTATAAAACAAAATATTTAATTGTTCGAAATTAAATGTTTTTTGTTACTATTAAGCTGTTTTGACCCCTACACGCGTTCTTACATCACATTTTCTGAATATATATATATATTCATATTTATGTTTATTTAGTTCTTTCAAGAAATATATGTTATGTCAACGTAAGTATAAAATAAATAAATGATTAATAACAATATTTATTTTTATAACCACACCATAATTCGATTTCAAAGAATTAATTACATTTTCTACAATGAAACTAACAATAAAATGTTTCACGTATTTTTTTTTTATGAATTATTCGAAATGAGTTTTAGCATTATATGATTAGAGGGTTTATTTTAATCACGCTCAGTTACTTACATAATTAAAAGGAATGCTCCTACTTAAGGGATAAACAAAATAAACTATTTTTGTTAACTTTTGTGCATAAAATTAAATTCGGCACGAAATACGTTAAACACACAAAAATAATTATTTCTAATTCTTATTTAATATAAGATCAGAATTCAAATATATCATGCATTTAAATTTTATTTTTTATATATTACACGTTTATTTCATACATTGAAAATAAAAGTATTTTAAACAACAATAAATCAATTATAAACAAACTTGAAGATTCAAGTCCAGAAATTTAAATAT
Source organism: Pterostichus niger (assembly GCA_947425015.1). Classification (NCBI taxonomy): domain Eukaryota; kingdom Metazoa; phylum Arthropoda; class Insecta; order Coleoptera; family Carabidae; genus Pterostichus; species Pterostichus niger. The sequence continues at coordinate 21,599,365 of OX380347.1, read as the reverse complement.
GTGACTAGATTGATAGACAAGAAGAAATATTATTTAATTTTGGAAGCACATAATTTACTATCCTAATATATATTAAAATTATAGATAGAAATTAGAACAAATGACAAAAAAACAATGAATAATAATAATAGAAATATACAAAATAAAAAACTAACTAAACTAAAAGTGCTATTATTATTTTTTTATTAGATACTAATTTATAATTAGATTACATAACGTGTGCTACTATATTGTTATTTGATTTCAATGAAACAATAAATTATTAAGAAAATATCTGCTGATACTCTGTGACAACTATGAAATTATTCATTCTTACAAACAATATTGTCGCTTCAATTATTCGTTAAGGGTGACAATCTGCTGTATTTTTTAGTTCTCAGCAGTTTCTAAATTACTTTAGGAACAAAGTGCTTGAAATTAAATATGTCGATAATTTTGTTCATTCATATTTATTTCAAGTAGTTTTCTAGTAAGCAATTTAGAAACATGACACCAAAAAAAAAGACAATAGCCACTCTAAATTGCGCTCATACTGTCGGCTTTGAATAATAGAAAAGATCATGAATTTAAGCACAAATGATTGGATTTAAAATGAACACAAAGTTAATTTAATACAAATATTGTAGTACCACTCCAATATTGACCAGGTACAAATGATATGTATGTATTATAATAATTATATATGTGTAAGTACATTTGTGCAATAAAAAAATATTTTAATAGGATTTATATTTATGTATCATTATATACTTTACGGCATCAATAAAATCTGTTTAACAATTAAACATCATTACTTTCATGGTCTGCAGTACAGTTCTAAATCTAAGATAATTATTTTTAAAATCTCATTTCCTTAGTTATTATTAATTAATGATTTTAGACTATAATACCTATTCAGCAAATTTAAATTAACATGTAAAAAGAGATTGAATGCAAGGAAATATATTAATTTAACTATCGAAATGACTACCAGATTCAAAAATAGTCTGCAGGGTTTCAAATTGAATAACTCCTTTAAAAAAATCACATAATTATGAAATAAACAGTATCAATAATTTTTATTTAATAATTCTGCGATCAATTTTTAAAAATTAATTAATATAATAAAATGGACCAGAATTTCAGCATATTTTAAAAGTCGTCAGATCATTTTTAATATATTATTATCATAGCCTATGTGAAGATTAAATATAACCAAAATACGTCTATTTTACATGTTGCTACAGATGGCCCTTGAAAAACTACGTTGAAATGACGGTCTATTTTTGTAGAAATTGCTGTCATATTTATATTCATACATAAAAAAGATTAAGATTATGTAATAAAAATATTCAATTTATTGCTACCGTTTATTTCAGAAGTCTCAACTTCAAATCCGATTGACTATACTTTTGAAACCGACTATCTTTTGTTCAGCTGCATAAGTAGATGCAAACAAATTTTAAAAGAAATACATATTAAGAATAATAATAATTTTACTCTTTAACAACTAGTAGTAAAGAGTGCTGAGAGTGTTCTTCCACCTAAGACGATAATCACTTTTTGTTTACTTTTTTGTTAATAAATTATTCCACATTAATAATTTGTAATTCAAATAACAATTTAGTCATATAAAATCTGCAAAAATATTATTTTGACAAATTGACAAGTCGTTTGATTTCACTTAATTCTTAATAGAAAATGAATACCAAATTAAAGCTGAGGTACTACAGGAACTTATTTTGTTAAAAACTAATTTAAACTGGACTACAATTCTTACAAATTATTGCAATTTCTTAGCATAATAAACAATTTGCTGGTTAAGTTTATAATCTAAAATATCCGTCATTCGAGAAATAACAAGTATCCACATTTATACTTTAACACCAAATCTTTTTTCAAATACTTTTGAAAGACAATAGTGTTGAAAAAAATACATTACATTCATTATTTATTTTTTGTGTAATAAGTTTATATAATTTTCGTAATAAAATATATAAAATTAATAACAAATCAATAACATTTCTTTGAAATATTTAAATATTGTGTTAATAATAAAACTAACGTTAAGAATTTTTAATTCGTCTAGTTATTTTCTTATTTTTAAATTCGAATTAAACTTATATTCGAATTACTTGTTTCATGTAAAATTAGATTTATTAAAATGACATCTTGTAGATCCAAGTCCAAGAGTCGTTTCACACTAGTGATATTTGCATGCAACGGCAAGTTACACACGATGACCATGCGGTGAAATTATCGTATGATAAAATAGGGCTTGTGTGAAGCGGCAATTAAGATTACCGTTCGAAATAAATCGTCCTATAAAATATTGTTCGTGTGAAATGGCCCTCAAACATTGTGTTAATACTAACGCCATAACTCTTCAATTCATTTTACTATTTCCTTATTTTAAATTACTTTAAATTTAAGTTTCTATTTAAGTCACTCGTCTGTTTGGACGTTAGTTACAATATGTCAGTCATTTTATAAAGTAACAAATTGTCACTTTGAAAAGTCAAGTCTCTTTACAATTTGTCTTGACTTTTGGAAATAAAATAACTGATAATAGATGTTGTCTTTCAAAGTAGATTTTGATGTTTGTATAATCGTAATTACACTGGAATGTTGCTTTAAATCAGTTTAATTGAAATAAAAATCTTTAAAAAAAGTATTAGCATATAGGTCCCGTCGTAATGCCAAAAGGCTTAACACCCCTGAATTCAAGCTAAATGCATTCGTCGAAATTATATAGTAGGTTCTATTCGAGTGAAAACAAATCTAATAATACTGTAGTTCGCATGAAGTCAGGGGTTAGTCTATTTCCTATGTCTCTTATGACAGTGATGAAGCAGCCTCGTCTGGTATGTTTTGGAAGTTGTTCTTTGATTTCCAGTTATAGTACGGAGGTCCTGGTGAGAAACAGTACTTCATGTCCAGTGGTGTACCCTCATCAACGTAATACATTAAGTAGAAATTGCACATTTCGTCTTTGTTTGTCGCTCTACAAAATTCAAATTTTTCATTTAAAATGCATAGCAGTTGCCTAACCAACTAACATTGGCCACAAATTCACTTCTTTTGTCACAATATCTATTCAATCAATTCTATAACAAATAATGAAATAAATACTGAAATATAATTTTATAAGATATGGTTAGTTTAGTTTTTGCCCAAATAGAAGTAAAAGTCTTTTAATCCAATGAAAATTGCAAGATTCATACTATAAAAAGTAGAAACAAGAAAAGAAAATAAAAACTTACCCAATATGTGTTACAGTAATTCGATTGCTTTCCATAGTACACCGTGCGGCCTGAAATAGAATGTAGAAAATATATATATATACACATATATTCTATAGTAATTTCGTGATATAAGTAAAATAAACATACCAAAATATCACCATATTTAATGGGCGCTGTGCTATTAACTGGGTAAAACATTTGAGGTGTCAGTGGATTCCTTTTACCCAGAAGAATCCATTGATCAACACCATTTTCAACGGTTACTTGATATCCGGATACAACTTTTCCTGTAATAACAATTTTTTTTTATATATACAGTTATATAAATGTTAAGATGCATTTAACAGTTGGCTTTTATAGTGTATTAAAAATTTGTTGTTCTTTGTTAAAAACCCTGTTTAGTTAGTAATCATAATAAAAATTGTAACAATTATGTCACTTCATTCAAATTGCCAATTAAATAGACCGTCAGCATTAATTGTCGCGAGTTCTTGTAATTGATTTTGGTGAATAAGATGTAAGCGTTTAATTTGATTGTTGGAAAAGATTTTATGCGACAGAGAGTGTGGTGAGCATGATGAGTCACAACCCGGCCAGACGATGAAACAATGGAGAACAATAGAAGAGTAGGTTCCTGAGGATTCATTGGTTGCAGGGTGGGAGTGCTGCATATGACAAACTTTGCCCGAGTTCCCGGCGAGATCTGCGAATGGTACTAGTTCCAAAGGTTTTGCGGTATGGACATGTAGTCCTGTAACACCGGTGATGGATATCGTATCCAAAGGGGGTCAGCGAGGTCAATTTAGCACCACAACAGTGGATTTGATAGCGAAGATTAACCGGCCAATTCAAAGGGCTGCATATCGTTAGGCGGGAAATGTGATTCGTAGTGTGTGTTATGCAGTATTAACTAGTCTTTAAGAAATTGTGGATACCTACTCGATAGTTTTAAGTGTAAATAAGATTATGTAAATAGTTTATTTATGAACCATTCAACACCTTTACAAACGCTACATACATACCTAAACTGTGTGTATGTGTTCGATAAGCGAATGGAAAAATAGTTTTGTTTTCGTCAATTTTGCAGTCTGTTTCCATTTTTGTAACTTTTCCAGGTGGGATAAGTCCTCCCGTTCCTAATAATAATACGCCAGCTTGTTTCTTTTTCCTAAAAACAAAAACAAGATCAGGATACAGAAATAGAATAACGATCATAATTTGTAAATTTGAAATGTAAATTAATAATAATAAATTCATTTTACAAAAATAGTATACTATTGAAAAGAATTTTAGTCTTCCTTCGCGTTTCTAAAAATTTTATAAATTCACTACATTTTATAAAACCGTCACCAGGTGTATTTATATTTCTTTAACATCAAACTTATTTAAGTATATAATGTGTTTCATTTATATGAACAAGATCAGTGTTTAGACTTAAGATCCAATTAGGCGCATAATTCACCTTAAATACAATTTTAGCTATTACATGTACCTTGTCGTTAATGGTGAATATTTCTGAAATGTATTGAATAATTAATTATTTCTCGCTGACATATAGGTTTAATAAAAATGATTAACTATCTTTATTTTCCATGTCAGCTGTTCCTAAATGATTTTAGTGGAAAATGCAACACACAAAAAGACCATCGGTCACTACTAATCTTAATATAGGATAGTTAAAAATGTTATAATAATAATAATAATGTATACTTACGGTGTTTCCGTGTAGTATAAAGAAATTCCGGAGCTATCCGTGCTACCATCTATAAAAACAAAATAGTAAGGATATTGTTTAAAAATTAAAAAAATAATATTTGCCTCTAAATTTTTCAACGTGCGCGTAATGAACTTGAAGAACAATATATTTGATTTGAGATCCTTTTCCTACTTGAAATCCAACATCTTGGGGTAATCTTAACGTTGGGGCATCTCTTGCCCAAGCATATATCACCTTAAAAAGATTATCATATTTGTTTTTTTAATAGTTTAAGTAGCATGTCTTAAAAGGTTAAGTCGGTTGATAAGATAAATAAATTTTTAATTTAGAAAAACAAGTTATAATTTTTTATAACACTTTTTTATATTTCAAAATAATTCATAATTTTGAAAAATACATTTAGTACCCACCAAAGAAAATTGCAGTTTTAGTTTCCATTATTTGTAAGTCCAGTTGATTGTACAATGAAACCAATATTTCGTAAAATTTTTGGCAACAAAACAATATTCAATAAAATTGTTTGAAACAATATAAAGATTTAATTTTTTCCATAAAATTTATCGATTTTTTAATAGCGTAATAAAAATTACTTCACAATATTTAACCTTCATACTAAAGATAAACTATAAACGTGTTGAACAATTTTAAATAATAACCGTTTCACTTTCGAATTTAATAAACCGCGATTTATCGTAAATAGAATTAATTACATCATCGCCCACGGATTCACGCGTAGTGAATGACATTTCTACCTACGCTTTTTAATATTAATTAAATTGAGTACTGATATAAAGTCAGTAGTATTCAAGTGCAAATAACGAAACTAATTTCACTATCAGCTAATTATTTCACTTACCTGAGAGTTTTCTTCGCACGGACTATGTGTTTTTTTAGGGTTACTGAGATCTGATATCATTTCTCCACAGTCCCTAAAAATTATAGGAAAATTAGAATTTGTGTAACATCAAAATATGTAATGAATTTAATGCAGAAATAACAAAAATTTTGATATAATTACCTGAATTTTTAATAAATTTATATTCAAATATGTAATTTTGAAACAAAACTTTCGAAACTCTGTTTTTGTCATACAACAAATTATAAAGTTATAATTGGTGTTACTTTTTTTAAATCTTCAGAAATATTCTTGAACATAGTTGGGTATAATATTATAATGAGTATTAATATTATGGAAATATGATGATTATGCAATATTATATAATCAAAGGAAGAGTAAATAATGGAAATGTAAGAATGAATAGCAGAGACATGTAAAATATGATAAATTAAAATTAAATGATAAAGGATTCGGTCTATCCATGTAAGTATTACTTGTTTATATTACAAGTCTTAAAAAATAAGAACATCCCTAATTATTATAATTTAACTAATTATTATAATTTAATTTATTATTATGCTCACAGATTAGTATGGACAAAAAGTTAAAAAAAAATAGTGCAGAATTAAATTTTGTATCCAAATCAATAAATAATAAAATTTTATTAAAATTATTGTTCTTAGCTTATCTATAAATTTACTACATTAGTTTGTATTTTGTTCCAGATTAAAAAATGGAAATTTTGTACACTTTTACTTAATATTAAAGCAATATATATTATTTCTTATTATTAAAAATATTGTCAGCAATATTTGTTCTATTCATTTTCATAATAAACAAAAACAGAACCAAAATCCAAAGTAGTAAAGCTTGCACGAATAATATTTCTTGCAAATAATATAACTATAGCAGTATTTTGAAAAAATGCAATTATTTTCATTTTCACTTGTGCTTTCATTCTTTCAACGAAATGTATTCGTCTTATTTTCCGATACTTTCTTTCAATCGCCAATGATAAATTGTGTCGCCTTACGGCCACTTGTGTCTACTCCTGTTATATTATACTTAGGGCTAAAAAAATAAAAACTATCTCTAATACAACCAGAAAAGAAATTGTCTCGAAGAAAACTTTGAGGACTATTTTTTTGTGAAATTGCAATGTGCATTTTTAAAGTAGATTTTGTGCAGTTCTACGTTTGAATAAGTGCCGGGTTAAGCTCAATAGGGGCCCTGAGACAGTCGAAATTTCGAGGTATCCATACAAATTTTGACTTTTTGAATTCCATTAGCAAACAATTTTAATAAAATATTTTATTATAGAAAAATAAAGAGAAAATGTATTTCGTATGAAAATAAGTATATTATAAATATAGTATATTAAAAAATCTTTCAAATATATATAAAAAAAAAGAAATACCCACTACCGGATGTGGTACTCTGTTGTAGTAGATCTCGGTAAGTGATATATTTATGCGCATGAAGTGCGGTTACCTATCACCTGAACCATAATTAACAAAACAATATGTTTTTTGTTTAAGTCTTAAAAATTAAAATAAAACAACTACAATAGCGCGAGCGACAATGAGTTCTTCAACAGGAAGCAACATTGCCCGAAAAGAAATATTAAATTTGCAATTTAAACAAACGAATGGCTATAGCAGCTGGGAAGTAAAATCGACCGTTAAGAATTTTGAAAATAATATTTATTATAATAACATAAAATGATTTAATGAAAATATTATGAAAAAGAGCAGTATTTAATCTGTTTTATTTTAACAATTTGTAAAATTTCATTACAAAAACATTAACTACATATATGTATATTTAGCTTAAACCGAATTAGCTGCATAAATAATTGATGGAGGGTGTATATATATATATATATATATATATGACTGGTATAGGAAAATATGTACAAATACATGCAACTGATAGATAGTAATCTTCTGACGGAGAAATGAAAAATCAAAACAGAAATCCATGTTAACTAGTATTTAGTGTCCTAGAGCAGATAGTACGAGTAAATAATACGAGTTAATAGCTAACGTGTTAATTCTAACGTAAAACTGTTAAATATATATTTTTAAATGTTAAATATAAGTTTAATGTACGGTAATGTGCATGTGTAATGAATTTAAGCATAACATGCACTACTAACCATACTAATTCGTCACTTCCAGGTTTACTGCAGCCATAAAGCAGCATATGATGTGCGGTATCCATTGTTGCATTTGGTTCAAAACCGACTGCAAGAATTTATATATATAATTTACAATTTGATGTCAACTTATATATTTTTGTTAAATAAATTTTAATCTTCCATATTGAATTGAATCTCGCCGTTTTGATATCAAACAATTACCATGGGAGCCATACAAACTTAACCATTTCATCATTAAGTAAATTTGAAATCATATCTTTCAAAACTAAACTGTAATATTGATTATTTAATGAATATTACGTTTAGGTACTTGAATAAGATAATAAGTTAACTCTGCCATATGTGACGTTAGAATAATTTTCTAATTAACAATTGAGAAACCATATGGTATAGTAATTAATATCTTTATCAATTAATTTAATACTATATATATATATATATATATATATATATATATATATAAATAAAATGTCCATTTATCATATTTAAGAAATTTGATAAATAAATATATATTGCGCAAAAAGATTATTTGAAAAAATTCGTTGTGGCTATTTGCTATTTTCGGTTATTTTTGTAAACAACCGTATGAAATATTTAAGCAAAAGACAGATTATTTTAGTTTATTATCAAACAATTCTAACTAGGTCATTTTAACATATTGTTCATTTAATAAACATTGCATACTTTTAGTAAAATAATTTAATACTTTTTATTAATAACTATAATTTTATTCAGTTTAATTTGTATGCTAAATTATTAAATTTATAAACATATTGTCAATATTAGGATGAACAAAAACTTGCTAGTACGTCAATAATTTGGAAAAATAATATTTTTATACAATGGATGATAATTATTATTATTTTTTTTTAGTTAATAATTTTTCAATGACTTACCAATATAATAACTTTTATCCGGTAATACTTTTACAGGTGTGCATAAATATAATTCAGGCTGTAAAAAAATATAGTTTTATTGTCAATCTGTGTAGAATATGTTTGAAAAAATCTGATGCAACCGAGATAAAAATAAACCATCTACTATGCGTAATTGGTAAATTCCCGAATATGTAGCTATTTAATATAAAGATAAAAATACATAGTTATAAACAATTTATGAAATTATTAAGACCCTTTTAATGGGTAATGGTAGCATAAATATAATTGTTATACATATAAAACAACATATTGTTGAAAGCAATATTGTATTGAAAGCAATTTTGCAACAAACTATGCACGTGCAATAATAATAAATCATTTAATAAGATTTTGGTGACATTTTTCTACGTTAACTACATCAGTTATTAAATTTAGATTTATGTTTTAATCCCCGAAAACATATGCAACCGAAACAACACGCATATACGAATATAAACAACATACCTTGCTCGGATTGACATTTGGCATTAGAAATGGAAATTTCTTAATTTCTGAAGCGATTGACATACATAACAGAACGTATAAAACACAGAGCACTTGAAATATATGAAGTTTCATATTCGACAGCATGGTGAATGACGGATCAATGGGAATAGCGAACTGGGCGAAAGATAACCCACGCACTTGGCTTTTGAATCGGGTAATTGTGACAAACACTAGCTGCGAAGTGGAATTACTGAACACAGCATACAGCGTATGATATTGACATTTCGTACAGCGAGGGGCGAAGAGGAGGTTCACACTGGCGCCTCTGCCAGAAATCGACAAACTAAAATGAATATTTCAAAGAAATATTTGGAATTTTGTTAAGTTACTTACATAAAATATTGTTTACTAGACATCAGGCACAATCATACATTTAATATTTAATTAACCAGATAATTAATAAGAGTTAAATAAAATTATAATATTCATTTTCAAAATAATTTTTATATTTTTTTTATATTTTTCTGAATTTCTAGTACAAGACAACATAATTTCAATGAAAAGCTAAATATTTTCTGTGACACTATTAATTTAAATTTATTTAATACTATTAAAAAGTGCAATACAATAATATTAACTTTGTAATACATACTTATTTGTAAAAATTCGTTTTTGGGGGTTTATATGTGTACCAGCACCATCTAATGCGGTAACATTGAACTTTCCTTGACACTAACGGATACGTCACGTACGTTGTTCAACTTTAACTACATTTACACGTTTTTATATTATTTAGAAATATATTTGCCGCATTAATATTTATATTACTTATAACAATACCGAGTTTCAAGTAATTACACTCACATTTTCACTAGATATAACAGTTTTCAACAAGAAAACATTCTAAAGTACGTATGGCGCATTACAAGGATACTTTGGTTACTATATTCTTTCATAGATGGCCATGCCATCATACAGCAGAACCGTATCAAGGAATATTTTCTTAAAATCAATAAATATTTGATTTAAATATATATAAACAGTGTATTAACATAATTTAAACTAACATTTGAATGTACTTTAAAAATGGTTTACAAAAGTAATCAAATAAGTCCATAATTTGAAAATAACTTATATTGTTATTACGGAGCTGAACTCGCCATTAAACATGATGTAGGAATTATTTAACAAATATTAATAAGTAAAGAAAACCATTTTATAACAAATTTGCAATTAAATGATTTCGATAAATAATATAATATTAACAAGGCTTTTTAAAAACTATAATATATTTGACAATATTGTAATTAATAATTTAACAATTCTAAATAACAAATATATATAAATTTTCACATGCCTGTCACTTCAAATGATCAAAATTAACATTTTACAACCAGTAATAAAAAATGTAAACCCATCTACAATAAGAAAGTAAAAGAGAAACGACAAAATCTCAATACTTTCAACTATCACATAACCACACTGAAACGGTGCAATTCACTGCACTCCACAGTGCTATTCAACAAAAAATATATAATCTGACATTTCATAATTTTCTTCATAAATTAGTTACCAGTTTCTTTTTCTTTATTTGCTTTATATTTTTATTTTGCAATAGAAAGAGGCGCAATTAAATTATTTTATTGAACAAATCAGAAAATTTATATTTACTCAAATCATAGCGAAATAAACACGACAATCATTGAACCAAAAAGAGAACTAACTAGACTTTTCTCGTAAAATGTGCATACAGTAGTTGATTGTATTGTATTTCTTTAACTTTTTAAACATGTGCTTCAAGTTCAATTCTCAGAATTGACAACATATTTTCCCTAAACTAAAATAACGCCTGTGGTGCTTTCTCCAATATTTGACGGCTGCGTGTACCGCACCCACACTTTACTTAATGGCGTGATGATATGCTAATTTTACAGACAAAATCCAGTTATAGAGTTTGAAACAACAATTTTCTTGGACAAACTGCAATATCTAACAATTAGTAAAACGGAATTAGGTGTTGAATTTTCTTCGAAAAAGTAAACGCATAAAGAATATACAAAAAAAAACCTAAAAGTTCTACAGTACGAAATTCCCACAAAGTTGGTGTAAAAAAATGAATTAGTAATTAAAATGTAGTGGCACAAGTCAAGGGATATAGTAATGTCGACGAAAACAATTCGAAATGAGACGGGAAATGCTTTCGAAAACACGAGAATTCTTGAATATGTCAAAAACAACAATAAATAACCACAGTTAAATAGTGAAATTGACAGCCCTAACTTTAAGTACACGAAATGTATATAAACGTACATGCAGTAACTGCAAATTATAGTGAGCATGTTTATATAATGATTTTGAAATTTTTATTCTTGTAACCAACGATTCTAATATTTGATAATTTTTAAAAAAATCTCCTATTAAATCGAAAAAGTGAAACTAATATACAAAATGCATTTTTATGATTAATGTTATTTTAGCAGAGTAACAAATAACGTAAGAAAGTGTTTTATCATAGTAACCAAAATACCCACAAAATATTAGGCCCAAATAAATGTATTTAAAGTGTATTGTGGTGTAAAGTGCCACAGTTATACTATTTTCATTTTAAACTGGATCGACATAAAACGATTAAATACACCGCAATTACGTTTACAAAGGAACTCAAAATATGACCCGTTATAACTGGGTTCACAAGGTTCGCACAGGGTTGTACAGCCCCATTCGCCGGTACGTGTAAAAAATACAATCTTTAAATAAGTATATTTCCTTATTCATACGATACAAGTACGATACAATATATTATATACAAACATAATCTAGACCTACATTACTCAGTCTGATTCAGTACAGGATATTTAATCTTCTTATTGAGAAACATAACTGCTAATTGGATTATTTAATCCGAATTAGTAATTTTTAAATGGTCAATCATAGTAGAAAACAAAAATAATTTGCTGAATACGACCCTTAAAATTGACCTGTTGTGACGATCGTTAAGCGATTTGTGTTAACCGCACTAATAGATTTCATTGTAGTTATATTGGACAGGGACGTTTAATCGTTTTATGCCGATCCTTCCCGTTTAAAATGAAAATACTGTACAGTACCAAGAAATAAAATAAGATGTCCATAGTTAGATTTATTAGTGTGCACAAGTTTATTATCTACAAAAATTCTTTAGAAAAATACCCGAAAATTTGTTCAGAACTGATTCTTATAACGGAAAATTGAATTTATTGTAACCGACGAAAATCTAATGTACTTTAATCAAATGTATTTGTTCTTTGAGGTTAATGTAATTAAAGATTAATGAACATATTTAATTTTTGTAATATTTTAAATAATCGCCCTATTTTTCATAATAAATAAATACTCGTATGTTGACCGACTACTGGGTATGGCACTCTGCCGCAGTAGATCTCGGTTATCGGTTATCAACAATCAAATTACGGTCCTCATTGATGTTAGTGGAGGGTGAGACGCAAGGGTAATTTAATATGACGAAAATTGTTTGTTGGCTATGGGAATTGAACTTGGGTTCTCAAATCCACAATCCGACTGTGCTATTTTTCATAGTTCTGGTATTATCAATTTATTAAATATTATTTATTAATTTCTTTAAATCATTTATTTCTCAAGTATCGCCATTTACACATTATTCTTGTTATTCTTCTGAATAAAGTGTAAATTTAGACACCTATATTTTCATCTTTTTCAATTTTTTTTTTCATTTTTGGATTGTAATCACTATAGTTCTGAATACCCCAAATGTATTACTGAGTGTAAAGTTTTAATTAGCTATAAAAACGTTAAAATGTCTATCAAACTATTTTGTAAATTTAAATTGAGTTTTTATCACTAACTCTCTACTGCATGTTAGACCGAGGAATAAAAGATATATTTATACAACAATCTGTAGCTAAAGCTACAATTCCATAACCAACTTACAATCAGATAAACAATCAAAAAAAAGTTCTATTTTCACTTTTCGAAATATGTTTCTCTATACCGGATACTCAACGGAATCACTTGAACCTTCCTATCCTTGACACTGGCCATGTAAGCGTGCAAGGTTACAGACAGGCAGGAGGCTATACCAACCACCATAGAAGAAAGGTCCCCCAACACTAGGCGTAATATAAACATAGTCCACAGTGAGTGTATGCTCAGTCACTTTCTTTGATCATAATCCGTAAATGTGGGTCAGTCCGCACTGAGCAGTGTTGGTGCTTTCAGTTCTTCTCGACTTTGTGACTGTGGTGCATGGTGTAACTGTGTTGTGTTTGTGACTGACTTGGATTCTCGATCTCGTCGAGAGGGAAACTGAAATGTGGGAGTTGTGGATGTATGTGCAGATTGGTAAGTTGCTATGTTTTAGGGGTTTTGGGTAATTTTAGTCGCGTTACACCTTAAATAATTTTAAGGGGTGTACGCAAATTTTTGTAAATTGTAGGAAAAATATACTTAATTAAACATATTAAAATGTATCTCTAACTAGGTGCAGTTTAAATATTTACAGCAGTTACTTATGATGTGTTTATTAAAACCTTCTATTTGTTGATAAAATTGATTTATTAGTGATTCGATTTGGTTGTTAAAACCTTTTAATTGATAATACGATTGATTTATTAGTTTATGTTACATCTTAAAATGGAACATAATTATATGTTCCACTTTTTTTATTATGTTCAAAGTCATTCGTCCTTTTGATACATCTAAACTTGGTTTTAGTCCTTTAGTAACATATTGATTAGTATAGCTAATGTTCTATAATCGCTACTAGCTATTATATATAATTAAAAGGGTTAATATCTGTCTGTTGTCTAACTTTATTTTTCTGTTGTTAAACCGTCAAACGTTTACTCGCAGTGTATAATCGTGTATATTATATTTATTGAATGACATTGTTTCAGTTAATTTGACTAATATTCACCAAATCTGTCATTCCGCGAAACATCGTGAGCCATCTATTGTCTTGTCTCAAGTATAAATACTATATTCTAGATAATTTATTTCTAGTCTCATACTGAATAAACGAGAAAGGCGCAGTTGTCTCATTTTCTGTTTTCTAAAATAAATTCAAAATAATAAGAACTATCATTGTGATTGTAAGAAATATAATTTTTAATAACGAGTCATTTTCATGAAAGCGTACTGACAGGGTTAATTCATAATTAAAATCTTCATTATATCAATTTATTTGAAAGTTAAAAATGAAAGTGATTTAAGCTGGATATTTATTTCGTATAAATTGGCAATAAAAATATTAATATCAAATACTGTATATATTTACTCTTTCAAATTTATGTTTTCCAATATCTATGTAAAGCGAAAACATTAAAATTATAGTAATTTGATTATCTATAATTAAACTATATAGGTATAGTATACCTATATAGTTTTTATTGTAATAGACTATTCTGACATATTAAGTAGGTATCTCGGGAATTACACTAATTATTTTAACTGAAATGCTTAATAAAACTATAGTGAAATTTAAAGAATGTAAATGCTAAAGTTTTTAGTAATAAATTATATATTTAAATTATTAAAGTAAGAAATGAAAACTCATAATTAAATTCTGCTACAAAAGATTTCATTTATTTAACAATGTGAAAGAAAACTGAAAGTACGTATGTACTTGGTGTTCATACTCCGTATAGATATATATATATATATATATAAAAAATTATTGTAATGTAAATTTCTTGATGCTGTTTATTTCATATAGAATGGTTTACTTGTGCAACGTCACATTGTTATTATATTTGTGC
Source organism: Pterostichus niger (assembly GCA_947425015.1). Taxonomy (NCBI): domain Eukaryota; kingdom Metazoa; phylum Arthropoda; class Insecta; order Coleoptera; family Carabidae; genus Pterostichus; species Pterostichus niger. The sequence continues at coordinate 21,584,287 of OX380347.1, read as the reverse complement.
ATTATTTTATGAATTAATAGAGTAGGCCTAGAAAATGAAAGTTTTGCCTTGGCCTATCAACGGATGAATTCGTTTTTGTAGTATTGGACTGATATTTTATTAATATTGTTCATAAAAAAATCAATGTTATTGTGTTCATCGTTTTCATTTTCACATAACTAAATTTGTTCTAATTATAGTGAGATATATATGTATATATATATGATTTATTTAAATTTATATTAAAACCTCTCCTACACCAATAATAATGTTATAATATTAAACTAAAATATAATGTAACTTTTATTGAGCGCTGTTTGCGGTAATGTAGAGCATTGCAATTAGTAAATAAAATTATATTATATAAGTAAATGTTAGCGCTGTCGACATGATATGATGTAATTTTAAACAGTTTCATTTAATTTTTGTCACTCACTTCAATTTTACGCTTCAAAAAATAAAAAGAATGGTAAGAGGTATACATAAAACATTGGCACTACAAATTTCGACAGCATTCTTAAAAGTTGGATTGTAATTTAAAACTATAAATGCACATTGAGCTTACAGTACTTGTTTTTTTTTTAATAATCCCTTATTTAACATTATCCAAGTGGATGGTTTCAATCCACTATTATAATTTTCAAAATATATAAAGTAATTTAATTAATAATCTCTGGGTTTTCTTTACTATTATAAAATTACTACACAGTGTGTCTACATTTTAATGGCATATGTAATTATTTATTTTTTCTGAGGCTTCTTGTCTGGATATAACAAACAAATATTTTTTTTTATTGAATTTATAGTTTAAATTTAAAATATCAGAGTAAAAATTCTTATTAATCATACATTTCTATTATATCTCGTTCAAAAAAATTATTTTTAAGTATTTATTTATTTATTTATTTATTTATGTTACACTGTACAACATGAATTTAATCCCAATTACAGTACAGGGTCCGCACTCACCGAGCCGCAGTGTGGTAGATTATATAATTTTTAGTTTGAGTGCGATTCGAACTCGGGATCTCCGGATTCGAATTCCGTATCGCTATACACACCACCGTACTGACGTAAAATGATATATCAATATTTAGACTGTTTACGTAATTTAATTTAATTTAAGCTTAGTAGCAAACTATACTCTATGAGCATATTCTTATTTTAATATTTCAATAGATTTTGCTCAGCTCGCTTCAATCAAAATTTTCAAAATCAAATCTAGATCTCATAGAACGTACAGAATTCATGCTGTGTATAACAAAGCTAATTATATATTAATAGAATTAATATTTTATTAATAAAATTATGTAGATATATTACTAGTGTCCACTTTTGCAATTGCTGTATTATTATAGGTTTTTTCACAATCATTGAAATCTGTCTTGAAATCCTATTAACTTTAATTCTGAGTAACTCAAATATTAAAATAAGATATTAACATCTATGTACCTATAGCAAATAATTTAATTAACTTTATATACGGAATTCGAAAATAAAAACAATTTAATTTATGATTAATAATAAATAATTATTAAGTAAAGAATAATAATTATTATTCATTTTAGTATTTAAGAAAATGATAGTACGTGTATATATTGTAAAGGAATATTATAGGTATGTATTTCGTGTATGTTTGTACTCTTTTATATATTATTTATATAATTTTATTTTTTATATTTTAAGTATCTAATTTTTCAGTAATAATTGTATAATGAGAAAAATATCTATTTCATATCCTGTTCGAAGTTTATGATGCATATTCCTGTAGCATGATAGTGAAATTTTATAATAATAACCCCGAGATCATTACAATTTTCTAAAGTATTTACTAAACACATTTCATAACCCAACTTCTTGGAAACAGTTATCAAAAGAGAAAAGTACATTTCGTGCGTGTCCGTATACATGTGTTAGTATCTTCGACTTCGACTTAACCTCAAGTGAAAGCGATCGTGAAGGTGTATTCACTTTTTACTTTGAGTTCACTGCTATGATATAGTCACCGTCTCTACTGCGGGAAAACCATTGTTGACTAATCGAGTTGAGTAATAAAATGTGTACACAATGTTTAGGTTATGTTTGAAAGTTTGATAGCGTTGTAGGATGCAACATTGCAACATTGGGTTTTTTAAAAAATAATATGGAGGTTATAAATATGCTAAAACTTTTGGAAATATCAAGAGAAATTGATTTTTACTATAGTTATGCAAAAATATAAATCAGCTAGAAGTGAGGAATAATATTAATTTTACTGTTTATATTTTATGTTTTTCAGTTAGTTGTCGACACGAAAAGAGATATAATCACAGCTCTTGTCGTCTCAGATATTATTTCTTGCCGTAATCTCATGCAGGATGGCGATTCAAGTAACATTAATAAATTCCCTGACTTTTCCCTGACTAAGTAAAAAAATTTCCTGACTTTTCCCTGACTAAGTAAAAAAATTCCCTGACTTCTAGAATATTGACTTATTTAATAAAATCTAAAAATAACTAAATACATTTTGAAATTTTTTTTTTCCCTGACATGGAATAAAATTCCCTGACTTTTCCAGAAATATAAAATTCCCTGACTTTTCCCGGTTTTCCCGGTTTTCCAGGTTAGTCGCCACCCTGTCATAGTCTTAATGCTGTTCTTGTGTTTTATTTTCTTGATATAAAGTGAAAAAAAGTTTAGTAATAAACACAATAGTAAAGGTTTTTACATTGTTTACAAATGTTCGAGAGGTCTAGTTATCTTGTGTCATCTTGTATCATGACGATGTGTAACGAAATATCGTCACTATTCGCACTGAATATAGTTACTTAATATTTATTACAAAAATAATTTACGCACTACATACAAATGGTGTTTTTCAATCTTTTTCATAAAAAGATGCAAAAAAAAATAAAAGAATTTAATTAATAAATACATTTATTTTTAATATGATTATTATTTTAAAAATGTAAAAATTATAATATAATTAAAAACATTATTTTTCTTTGTAATATCTATTATATTAATAGCAAATATTTTGTTCGTTGTTTAGGTGGAGTAATAGCAACATCTTTGCCTCAAATCACAAAGGCGTACGATTTATATGAAGCACAAAGGTACAGAGGTAAGCTTACATTTTTATTTTTATATTTTACCCGTCTTTCAACTGTAATATAAGCACACATACCAGTATTTTATTTTAAAAATCAAGAATTTATTTGGTTTTAGTATCACGACTGATAAATTAGTAAGTATGAAGTAATAATGAAATATAATGGATACAGCATTCAAAAGATCTGTAGATGTTAAAAAGGGTCAAAACTTATCGCCCTTTTTATCATTCCAAGTTTTGGATTTTTATGCAAGTATATATATCAAATATCTCATTGATTTTCTAATTTTAAAAATTCTGGCAAAATTGTTGTTATTGCTATTAATTACACGGAAAACAGTAGTGCAATTTTACAGGCGCTATTATTCGCACTGTATATTGCAGTATAAATCAAATAAACAAATATATCATCAATATACCCATTTCTGGGTGTAGTACAGATCTCAGCAGGTAATATTTGGGCGTTGTCAGTTATCAATCACGCTTCCTAAGATGATATTTTAGAATTGTATTTTAATATTTAAAATTTGGTATTCAGCTCTTAAAGATAGTGTAGGTGGCAGTGAAACCGGTAGAGTTAAAATAATGAAATTTATTGACTAATACCCAGGAAAGTTGTTGTTTTTATTACTATCAGTCAAAGAGAAAAGATTTATTGAAGAGATTTGATATATTATAAGTGATAGTAATCTATATACGAGTAGGTATATATTCGCGTATTTGTCTTTGTCATCAGTATTTAGAAAGTTTTACTATCAAAAAATTTGAATTATTTAAAATATATGTACATATTTTTGTAGGAAAATTATTTGTTATCTATAAGCTCTAATTTTTTAATAGATATAACAAGTAGAGTAAACTGTATTAAGAAAATGAAATGATTTTCTTTTCTCTTACATAAATTATAGTTATCTATTACAGACTATATAATTTTCTTTTCAATAAGGTAGCAATTTATCATTTAATTATAATATTAAGCACTTGAAATTTCATTTAACATTATTTATGAAATTCGAAATCAAGTCGTTAAAATGAGGCGTCGTTAATTTTAATTAAGAAATTAGTAGGCCGTAAAATGAACAATATCGTTTTGTACGTTTATTTCTACATTTTTTCTGTCACGGTCGATTCTGTGATCAAGGTCTTGCTGTGAAAAATTAAATTTCGTTTCTCACTATTCTTATCTTTCCTTATAAGAAACTTTAATTTAAGCGTTAATTTATATTTCTCACTGTATTCATTACTTTCAGCAGTTCTTTCTACTTTCAATGATTCAGTTTGTCATTTTAATTAAACATTAAAATAGATTTTTTTTAGTTCTTCAATAGTTGATTTACTTTGGCATTGTAGATAAATGCTAATCATGAATCTTATATTATGCTTTGATTTGGTAATTCACTCTACATACTACAAACCAGTTAATTTTAAGAAAATCTTCAAGTAATTCTATTTATATCACAAGGTGTTAAAATATTAATTTAGAATTTAGGACATCTGAACATTCATTCATACATTTAATTTCTAATGAAATTCTACAAATTGTAGCTTAACATTTGGGCATCACTGTTACAAGGAAATTGAACCCTTGGAAAATACCGAATTATTAATAGTTTTGTAAAATTAACAATTGCTCGCCTCCCACTGCGAAAACCCCTAGAGGTCATTATGTTCTACAAAATATGCAGAGGGAACCGTGCCGTACTCGCTACATTATAAATAAGACAAGTGTAACATATGTACAGATATACTGATCAACAAATATGTTAAAACTAAACATGGTATTATAATAACAAACTATGCCATTAAAAATAATCTATTAATAGGTTTCGTAAACATTATTACGGGCCTCTAAAATATCACCCCTGAATCAAGGGTCATTAGGTTTAAAATATACACAGTGAAAAAAATTAACAAATAGGCAATGTTTATATTATAAATCTGATAAATAAAATCTGTACAATGTTCATACGAGTGTCATAAATGTCTGTTGGAGAAATAAATAAGTATGTATATGTATATTCGATTGAAATTGGAAAAATTAATTTACTAAAATATCATATTTCAATTGACAATTTGTGATTATATGCAGAAAGTATGATTTATAAAACATTTAAATACATTTATTCTTGAGAACAATAGATATCTTAAAACAATAGAATTTTGACTTAGATATATCATTAAGATTAGTTAAGAATCGTATAGTTTTCTGTAGAATTATTATAATATTGACCTAAAAATGCCAAGAGAACTAAAATCTATAATGCGTTGTATGAAGTGTAAGATAAATGCAAAATACAATTAGACGGAAGAAAAAGATTATAAGAATGGATTTCTTAATTAATGCATTTGTCTGAAAGAATGCATATCACTCTCATTTGCACATGTTGTTGTTGTTACTGAAAAATAGATTTAGGTTACCTATTTGTATTTCTGTTTGTCTAGATGCATTTATTTGAAAAATAAGGCAGTAAGATAGTTATATACAGTAACGTTGAAGTAGAAATATATTGGAAAGTTTGTATTATTTATCCAATCTATTATATATTCTTTTTATTTTAATGATTCTTAATAGAACCTACGACATCTAGTACTACAATGCTTTGCCTATTGTACTCGCCTGTTTGTTCCATATTAGAGATATAAAATTATTCTTATTTTTGTATACGGTAAAATGATTTTTATTTTTATTAACTTCCTACACGCAGGAACGTTGAAATCTGAAATATTTTTTGAAGACTTAAAAAAACTTTATCATTATATTTACAACAATAATTAAAAATTAATGAAAGAAACCTATTTGAGGCCAAGAACTTTGAAGTTTTTAACAATAATTAAATGAATAAAAATAAAATATATTAATACTTTACATCTACAATTCTTTAAACAGAATTTTGTGAATGTGGTGTTAAATTAATTTCAACTTAAATTTAAGTCATTTTTTAAATTAGTAAATATAAATTTATAAAGACTTGATCCAAGTGTGTAATTGCCGTTGATGCAAATTTTTACAAACATAACATTTAGTAGTAACAGATAATAATCAGTTAGCATACATACATACATAACATCACGCTATATCCCATTAAATGGGGTAGCACGAACCCCTGAAACATTCACAAAACATTCTCATCCTGACATCAATTAGAGTCAAACAAATTAGAAAAATACAGTTGTGGATAGAAATACTATTTGTCGTTTTTTTATTCTACAATGTTTTTATTTCAGACCCATATTCCCGATGGAACCAAGGCTATGGGTACCAACCACCTCCACAATACCAACTTCGGCGTGCCCAACACCATAATCCAAAACCGGACGAATACGAATCAGGTCGTTACATCAAACCGCAAACCCTATTCACAATCTCAGAGACTTTAGGGGCGCTGAACACTGTGGGTCGCTACTTAGTCAACATGACCAGGGGCAGCAAGCGAGAGTTAGGGATACCTGAAGATGTTCCTGGCGCCATCTACACCATCAGCAAAAACGTATTGGGAAGGAATGTGACGGATACAATTGCCCCGTTGGTCAGAGAAGCTCTGCCGTTGCATCAGAATGTAAGACCCATTGGGACTGGGGCCACAGAAAGGCCTGAGGTTCCCACGAGGGTTTCAAATGTCGGAGGAAGTATTGCTAGTGGATATAGTGAAGGGCGGACTTGTACTACCCCTGATGGGGCACCAGGGTAAGTACGAAATAGTATTCGTAAATCGTGTGATATTATTTAAAAAATATATAAATGCCGTCTTAATCCTCTTTTTAAATCTTTCTTATTTAAAGGTTTGTAACAAACATTAAATTTGTGTACAAATAATAGTGGAAATGATTTTAAAATTTTGATAAATTTATTGAAAACGATTATAATGAATTTAGTAACAAAAATTCAGTATATTTATACATCTAGATTGATAGTAAGAGTTCAGTTCTAATTTAATTTTGGATAAAACCGAGTAACGGAAATTTTAACATGACATGTAAATAATTCTCTTAGGTTACGAACAAAATGCAAATCAATTCACATTAACTGTCAACAGTTATGTGTATAAAATAAAACTAAAATAGTTAATTCTAATGTTATAAAAAAATAATAATTTTTTTGATGAATTTTTTGTAAGGTAAGTAAAATAATTAATGTCAACTGTACTTGTACCATTATAAACAGTGTTGTAACATCAACATTCCCGTTACTCGATTTATCTTAGAACCAAGCTCTAATGATTTATACCTCAGTAATTTGCATTATTTACCAATCGAGAAATTCTGGAATATAAAAAATGACCTACAGGGGTGATAATACAGCTGATATTGGCAGCTTAGGAATGAACCCGAAATAATTAGTCTTAAGCCAACACTTTCACACAGATATTAAATTATTTCGTTGTAATATATGCATTTAAATATTTAGTAGTAGTATTATTGACTACTTACTGTTTCTATATTTCTGCAAGTGTATTTAAATTTTTTATAGTTCTTATTTTTGTTTGTAATTTCGAATAATGGTAAATCAAAATGGAAATTATGTGAGTGAAGCAACTAATTGCGCCAAAACAGCATTAAAATCACATCATACACATTTTCAAGGTTATACAATTTTTTTATTAGTCGGTCACATTTTTAAAGAAAGTGACAAGAAAAACAGAGAAATTAGAAAGTTAAAAATAGTCTCTCACTAATCTTATTACATCCGCTTTAATGTATTAATCGAACATGAAAAAAACTGTAACAACATTAATTATTTTTTCTTTACTCAAGTAATTAAAATATACATCATTTACTTACCTTGCGTTAAATAATTAAATAAAAACAGTTAAACACTCACTGACAATTATGAAATTCCTAAAAAAATGTGGTTTGTAATTGTGATAATTAATATTTGAAATAAAGCATAATAATTTTTATGCCTTTAAGCTTTTTTATTTTTGTTCAGTTTTTAATTATAGGTTTTTAATAATACTTATTATAATAGTATAATATATAAAAATTGCATCATGCATCATCTTGTTCGAAACAAATTAAATTTTCTAATATTTGCGAGTTCGTAACCAGCTCTCTGGGGGACGTAATTTGACTGGTAACCGCACTTCACACGCATAAATATATTACTTACCGAGATCTGCTACGGCAAGTGCTGCACCCAGTAATGGGTAACAGGCGTGATGATATATTTATTTAAGTAACCAGGATAGCACCGCGGTTGTGCGGGTAGATGCCACTTACTTATTTTAATCTTTACATTTATAATTATTCTTTAAAATAAACCATGATTAAAATAAAATGATATTAAACACGAAATATCATATTAAATTTTAATGAAATAATAAATAATCAGAAAATAATACAAATCTGAGTGTTAATAAGTTATTTCTTGCAACAGCAAAATGAAATTAAAGTTAAATACTAAAATCGATTAAGTGCAGCTGACGAAAACACTACAAACAAATATTACTTCATTCATGATTTATATAATCCAGAAATTAAAATAGAAATATTAAAATTAATTTTTATTATTCATACATTACCGTAGGTTACTGATCAAAAAAATGTTTAATTTTTACTAATTTCAACGAGATTACAATAATTGGTTTTTAACTTTATATAATTATTTAATCTTTACAAGGATTCTGTTTTAGTAATCCACTAGATTGAATCAAATACATTAATGCCTCATTGAATCAATTTCAATCAGATTGAATAATGATATTGGTCATCATATAAATATAATTGAAATCATTTGATTATTTTTCTAGCTACTGCGATGATCTAAGTGATTGTCCCCAACTCCTCCTCAACCTAAGTAACTTGCGCCAATCGCTCTGTTTTAAATCTCTATTTGTACCGGGAGTTTGCTGCCCCCGAGATTCCCGCCTACCGAGTACGAGTAAACCGACGGTTCTACGGCCAGTGGTGTTGTCCACAACCACACTACCACCCCCAAAACCGTTGTTGTTACTGCCAGTCGCCGTACAGCCGGTGGTGAAGCTGACTACTTCAACGGAGACAAATGGGTTTACATTAGCGCCTCTAATTGTTGATCCGCTGGGTATGTATTGTTTTTTAATTTTACAAAGGAACCCAAACCTAAACTTTACTGTTTAGAATCTATATAAGTAACATAGATAGTTATAGCTCTTTCACTTCACGAGTACGACTTTGCGAGATCGAAACCTCGTTAACTTCAATTTATAACCACAACTGCGGCCAAGTGGCTTGAATTCCTTTTTAAACTATAGCTCCTCTAATAGGGATTTATTTCCAGTGTAGTAAATAAATTTGAAAAGAAAAATAAAACACATTTAAATATTGTTTATTTAATAAATATTACTGCTTTAGATCAGGATTATTAGAGTCAGATCCCTGATATAAAATTCTGTCAGACCATGTATATTCTTACCTTATTCAGAAACATAACTGCTAATTGGATAATTTAATCCGAATTAGTAATTTTTAAATGGTCAATCATAGGCAAAAACAAGAATAATTTTAGGCTGAATACGACCCTTAAAAATTGACCTGTTGTGACCATCGTTAAGCGATTTGGGGTAGCCGCACTAATAGATTTCATTGTAGTTATATGGGACAGGGACGTTTAATCGTTTTATGCCGATCCCTTCCCCCTCCGGGTAAAATGAAAATACTATACCTATATTTTAAATCCACAACAATAATTTTGAACTTTGACTACTAGAGTCTTATATACATGGTGTTTCTATACCTCTGCACGATATTTTATTGACATATAAAATTTGATATACTAATTATAGAACAAAAGGATTTTTTTAATTCGCAAAAATTAGGGTATTTCATTCCTAGCGAACATTTTAGTGTCACTGGTTTATTAGAACATTCAATTAATTATAATTATGTTGCTAATGAAATAAAGTAAGTTCCCTCATCACGAAGATCTACTTAGTACATTTTTAAATCTATCTGTAAATTTCCTTTACACTATGATTTTTTTATTTAAATTTCTCTCGATTAATATAGTATAAAAAAAAATTGTTATAAAATATACTCGTTTCACAAAACTTTTAATTTATATAAAATAAATTGTCACTTACAGATTGCGGCCAACCGGAGAACGCAAATTTCCGCGTAGTGGGTGGAGAAGAAGCTCCTTCAGGCAAATGGCCTTGGATGGCAGCCATCTTTCTCCACGGTCCTCAAAGAACGGAATTCTGGTGTGGTGGATCCCTCATCACCTCTAGACATATTTTAACTGCTGCCCATTGTACTAAGGACACCAAACAAAGACCGTAAGTTTCACAAATGAGACAAGAGTATTAAGTTGTTTCTACCTCTATTTACATGCCTAATTATTGTTTTTGTTTTACACTTTGTTAATACAATTCCGATCATTTCGGCTTTTTGCAAAAAAACAAAACGAAATCTGCACCGCTGAAATAAATAATTGCTGGCAATAGTGAAAATGATTTGTCATGTTGTACATTCTGGGTTTGTTAAAAATGAAAATGTTAGCTTTATCTATTCATTACACACTATTCACTTTATGATAAAATACTTGAACCAAATGATAATTACGAGCCTAAAATAATCACTTACATTATGTTCTGGGGATGACAGCTCTGAACTCACATTGTAAAACTTGTATTTACATAAAATATTAAAGTGTATAATTGCTTTAAGTTTCAATAGTTACACAATAATATTGAATTGATATTACGACCTTATAGTGCAAAGTCGCCCGACAATTTAAGATTTGAGTCTAAATTTTACTTCAGTCAATCCAGTTAACCAGTTAAATATACAATTACATTAAAACAAAATGAAATTTACTACAAAATTATAATAAAATTGTTACATGGCTTAAAATTACTCCGTAAATTCAATTAATAAAAAAAGCTTACAAATAATAAAGTTTTCTCGCAAAACATACAAAAATAAATATGTTTTATTTGGCTAACTAGATTTTCATAACCTAACTTTCAGTTGACAGTTAGTTGACAAAGGTTTGTCGGGCGATTTTGAACCTGTCATAAGGTCGAATATCGTAAGATTTTGGTTCATACTGTAAGTATTAATAGCGGCATGCTATATTTATTTCTTACGTCCAGAATGAAAATTAGTTTAATCCTTTTTTGTTGTTGTTTGTACTCAAAATATCTTTTATTAACAGAGCTTACTATACTCTGTAATTATATTTATTTTATTTGTTTAGATTTTCAGCACGACAGTTCACCGTAAGACTAGGTGATATCGACTTAAAACGAGATGATGAACCCTCTGCACCTATTACATACAGTGTGCAAGAAATTATAGCCCATTCTGAATTTAGCAGAGTGGGTTTCTACAACGATATCGCACTTTTAGTTCTCGATCGGCCTGTACGAAAATCCAAATATGTTATACCACTGTGTTTACCAGAAGATGATTTACAAACAGAAAAGTTTGCTGGACAAAGTGGAACTGTTGTTGGTTGGGGCACTACTTATTATGGTCAGTTTTATGTCAAAATAGTATTTCCAATCTGCTCAGGACATATTTATGAACTCTACAACTGCGATTACGTGAACAAATATTTACATTTGAAATGGTTATTTTATTTCCTTCGTGCATTTTTAAATTTTGAATTAAATCACATTTTATGATTAAATATACTTAAAACCAGTAAATATTGCATACAATTTTTAGAAGCTGTCATACTGCAGACATTTAATCCCTCATTGTTTATATTTACGTGAAGAATTCTTTGTTTACTGAGCTGAAATTATAAACAATTGTTTTTTAAGGTGGAAAAGAAAGTACAGTCCAACGTCAAGCTGCATTACCAATTTGGAGAAATGAAGATTGCAATAAAGCCTATTTTCAGCCAATTACTTCAAATTTCTTATGTGCTGGCTATTCCAGGGGTGGTACAGATGCTTGCCAAGTATGTAATTTCAAGTAGAACCTATTTTCAAACTATACTAGTTGTACATTATTCTTAAAATAACATTTTATATATTCTGCTAGGGTGATTCAGGTGGCCCGCTAATGTTGGCATGGAATGCTCGATGGATTCAAGTTGGAGTAGTTTCTTTTGGAAATAAATGTGGAGAACCTGGATATCCAGGAGTTTACACCAGAGTTACAGAATATTTGAAATGGATTAGGGATAATACGATAACGTAAGACAAGTTAAATATATAATAAATGTACTGTTTCGAAGTGCTCAAACTGTAATATTTAATAATTATATAATATAGACATTTTTGTAAATGTATTAAAAAACTGACCATATAGATATAGGTTTACTTACTACGATATTTAAACGAATAAAATAGTTATTTATTTGTGATTAATAGCACTGTATTTAATTTATGTTAATATCTGATTGTAAACGTAAAATTTTTGCAGTAAAATATTAAACGATGATCTGTATTTATATTTTTTGATAAAATACTTACTGATTAACCCATTTATTAAATTTCACATAACAAAAATTAGAGAGTAAAATTAATATATTATCCTACGACAATCTGAGAAAGAAATTGACTAATTTGAAGTTTTATGCATATTATTAAATAGAGGAACTCCGCTGTTTTAATAAAAAGCAAAACCATTTTAATCATTTTAGTTATTATAATTATTCCGTTTTTGATTACCTTACAATTGATATCTGGTATTTACTCCTTCGCTTTCTTATCACAATTCCGATCTGTTTTTTTTCTTCTATGCATATTAAATAGCGCCATACTTAAAGCATCATAGTACCCTTAGTCATTAGATTTTACTATAGGTATCCAATAATTATTCCCCGTATACCATACCATAGAAATAGTAAACGAAAAATTTGGTTCTCTCGCCTTTTTCTCTTTGGGACCTGGGCGACAATTAACAGTATATATTGACGGGCCTAACATCAATACTCATGACATAATCAACTCATATTTTATCTGAATATGTATATTCTATATTTTGTAAATAAACTAGATATTTTCAAAATTATATATGAGGGATGGGGCCAGGATAACATACAGTTTGGGGTCGCTTCAATCTAGATCAAGGCGTCAGTCACCCCAAATAAGTGAAGTGAAGCAGAGCTACAACAGGATGCAGTAGACCTCTTGGGTGCTTAGGTAGGTAGTGTAGGACTGTGAAGGTCAGCGCAGAAGAAAATATTGTTAAAGTTGTTACAATAAGGAAGAATGTATAATTGAACATATTCTGTAACACGAATAGATATAATTTTAAAAAGCGCTTTAGAAGTGTACCTAGTTTGGACATCTACTAGCTAATGTGTGGAATCTTTTCTGAAATGAAAAATACTTGACTAGAATCGTAAAGAATGGAACACTAGTGCACAATAAATATGATCACCTATACCTGTTGGAATCTTTTATGCCTGGTTAAAAACTATGTTTCATAATGTTTTTAGATTATAGATGAAACATTTAAATCACAATAGTATAAAATTTGAAATTCCAATTATGAACGTTCATAAAGACAAGAAAATATAATTGTACAACAGGAGCTAGTTATTAAACATTAAAATAAACTTTTCACCCTATTTACTGTTCAGAAATTGTAAAATACAACTGCCTTTAAAAGAATTAGTACAATAGCACGATTTATGATAAAATCGAACTAATAATCTATAAATAAAACAAGGGATGTACAAATACACAGATTTAATTGTTACAAATTTTTACGGGTATCCAAAATGTATCAAAGATTTAAAAAAAATTATATATATATACATATATATTTTATACAAAATTCTTCAGAAGTAGTTGTAACATTATTGACGATGACAGTATTTTGAATGTTTTATTACGACACATCTGAAACAAAAAAACATATTTTAATCTCATCTTCTATATCATCTCTACAAATTGTTATTTTAAGAAGCACAAAAATGTAATGAAACTACAACATATAGTTATTTCTATGACATTTAAAACTATAGTTTTGGTTATAAGATTTTAGAATAAATCCATAATTAATTTTGTAGTTTACAGCATCAATAACAAAATCAAATAAAAATAGCGAATAAATTTGAATGTTCTAAACTAAGTTGTAAAGTATTTTCATAACTAAAGAAGTTTCAAGATAAATTAAATAATTTTAGAAATATACTACATAAATAAGAAACTAATTTTTTGTTTTCGTTATGTCATCTTACATAATTTTATATTAACATGATTATTTTGCAATAAATAAATTTTGTATTTACATCATATTCTAAAGACTACTAGATGTCAATTAGCTTCATGTAAAAATAGATTTTCTGCGATTTCTATGTTTAATATAATATAGAAAATTGGTACATATTATAAAAAGGAACCTAATACTTAATTCAAAAAAAGACCAAAAGAAAGTAACTTTAGAGTATTATGTATAATAAATTGATAGCATGTATTCCAAAAATTAAAAATCTAAAATTTTGCTTGAGAATAAAGTTATTTGTGACTATTTACTCACAATTGTATATGGATTTAATTTGTGCTGTCTTTAATTAAATACAAATATATAAAATATTTAGGAGCATCCACAGTTAAAATGAAAACTCTACAAAATATTATGTAAAAGCGATTATTTTCTCAATATACTACTAGAGAAGTGTGGGGAAAGTTACAAAACTGAAAACACTTCCGGTTTTTTAAAATCAGGCGAATAGTATCAATTATGAATAATCCTAGGTCGAGTCCAATGGGAGGTTTTCACTTTTTATTTATTTTTTTATTTGAATCTATACATAAATTAGTATATTTCTATTTTTTGTTTGCTAAAAAGTGCTCAGTACTGCAATAATGAATATATAAAGTTTTGTGGCTATACATTCAGATATTTTTAATGACATATATTTCTATATATACAGTAATTTTGAATATTTGATTACGACACATCTGAAATAGAAAAAGATTTTATAAAACAATAATTTCTCATTACCATCCATGGAAATCCTCATCTTCCATCTCTTCCCTGTAAATTGCTTTGGCAACTTGCCATTTTAAGTAGAACAAAAATACAATGACAATATAAAATATAGTCAATTCTACAGCGTTTAAAATTGTAATTTTGTCCATAATAATATTGAATAAACTCATAATTAATTTTGTGTTTTAAAACTGACCATGTGAAGTGAAATAAAAAATGGCGGATGTTCAACTGTTTTCACAACAAAGACTAACTAACTTCATGTTAGATAATACATAATTAATTTACTGTTGAAAACATCCGAAGATACAATTGTATTTAATATTACGATTATTTGTTTTTCATTGTTCTTTTAACAATTTTTTATATTCAATTATGATTTGATAATGGAATCAACTCTTAATCTAGAAAGGTCGTCATTTATGTATTAATTATTTTATTTTACGTAATTAAAGCCAGGTCAAAGTTAGTTTTTTGTACACATATCCTAACTAAACAACGCCACTTTTTTGACAAAATGAAATAAATTAATTTAGTATATATAATTATGTACAACTGTAAGTAAAGTTTTATATTTTTAAATCATAATATCATATAAAATTGTCTTATTTAATTTTATTCTTTATTGTTTTGAAATATAATATAGAAATATTTTTTATAATTTTAAATAATTTTATTGTAAATTTTCATGTTTGTATAATTTTAAAACGCGCGCCAATACCCCTTCCACTATTTTATATAGAATTTTCCAAGTTTCCTGTGATTGGTCAGATTACATTTTTGTCAGGACCACTTCAGACTGTGTTTCACCTTAATAGAATAGTGTAGTTAAGAATCGTCCAAACTCCAAATTACTTCTGGTATTCCTAAAAGGAATATTAAATTAATTTTTCTATTGAAACGCATCATATTTATAAATCATTTATTAACATTACTTACTTACCGAGTATATTTTATAAGTTGGACTGTTAAAAATAAACTTTAACTAACTATAATTAATTGTTTGTAAGAATATGTGATATAGATATTAAACAAAATAAATAAAAATTCATTTTTACATGATTCTAGAAACTAAACTTCTTGGGTACTCGATCTGGACCTCCTTATTAATTTATTTTGGCCTGAAAACGAAAATAGACCGAAAAAGTAAACAAATAATGCCATATATAGGAAGTAGAGCAATTAACATCAAATTTAAGAAAATGTGGACTTCAAACAATAGGCCTTGCATATAATTGTAATCACATATAATGATCTATTTTATCATTTAGAAAAATGTATAAATTAAGTTTCAATAACTTCCATAGCAAATAATTAGAAATGTATAAAGATATAAGTTATTTCAGAAAGAAAAATAATAAACTGAAATATTTTTTTCTGTCAAAAATACCATTGGTGCGATTTGTTGATATATACCATTCAGCATGTCTTTCCCCTCACTCATTTGATTAAACATAACCTACATTTTGAACTAAATAATATATAACAACGATTTTATGTAACTAAATAATATATAGACATGTATTTAAAATACACTTATCAATTCTGTATATAATGACTTAAGCAAAACAATTACGTTGAAATTTGTCGTCAGTTAGACGAAGACAGAAGACAGGAAAAGTAGCAAGAATTCTGAATTAAACTTAAATATCTTGAAAACCAATAACTTTTGTATGAAGTTTTTGGGTGTAGTCTAAATATAAATCACTAATTTACTGTTTTGTGACTGTAGGACCCCATTGTCAAAATTTATCTAAAATCTATACTTTTCACTTTTGGGCCGATGGAACTAACAGCCGGATGAGAGGAAGAGATACATTCAATTATTAATTAATTAAATTATTTTTATTAGCAGAGATATATTTATTATTAACAAACATTTTTATTGTTTCCATTGTCCTTTTCATTGCTACTAGGTGAATAGTTCCATTAGCGCTTTTGGAAAGATTAAGTACTAGTCATTTGCAAGTTGATCGTCGCTGTTATTATGCGGTTCGGGTACATTTACACTGAGAACAGACGAAGTACTAGTTACTTGATCCCCATTGATGTTTTGGGCAGAACCAGACTGGATATGGGGTGGTCCAGCTACATTTACATTTGCTTGAGGCACAATAAGGCTAGGCTGCATCAGAATTTCTCTAAGGGATCGGGAAGCATTTGCTTCATTTGTTATGGACGGGCCTGTGGAGTCTATAGTATTGTCTTGTATAACTTGTGGTTGCAAAGGCCGAGAAGTATGACTATTATTGTTGATATTTTGTGAATCGTTTTGTCTAACGAGTAAAATATAAACTTGGCCTGCTCGTACACTAGGAAGGATATTAGGTACTTGATTTCTAAAACCAATATTCATATATTAGATGATACAGGTACGTAACTTGTTTGAGGGCATTAGTAGAAAAAAGTTACTAAATTGACACACTGAAATGTATATAAATTTCGATTATTGTTCAATTTAACCACTTCATGCAAGGTATAATAAATTAATATCTAAAAATGTCTTTTCTAATTTGATATTTGATCAGTTCCTATTAAACTCAACAACCTTGATTAATTAGACAAATTTTAATATCATTTTAAATTCTTAATATAAATCAAAATCATAAGTGTGCTTGTTTGAAATAGTCCACAGCTGAATAAGAGTGATTATTTGAAAATTTTATTTATTTCCAAACTCAAAAATTAGTTTAATTTTATTAGTTGTCTATATACGATATTTACCTATCCATTTTGCAGGTTTTCTTTTTTTAACAGAAATTGTGTAACAAGGTTATGAGATGAGAATAAAAACTGGCTGTTATCACTGAAGGGTCCCAGAAATGTTACTGGTGTTTGTATGAACGCAAACTATTTTATTTCTTCTTCTACTTTTGAATTTAAATGAGATGTTGAAGTTTGGAAACTGACTAATATTGCGTTATGAGCTGAATATTTTATTGAATAGCACAAATATGTATTACGTATAATAAAGCTTAATTGCTGGTATATATCTTTCTAATAAATATTGTTTTCTATTCAAATTTATGATTCGCTTTTTATATTCTCAAAATGGACGTTTCCTTTCCTTCTAGAAGTAGTACACAAAATTCAAAATATGCAAAACTGCAAATACGTGACAAAATATCTATTATCATTGAACGACTATTTGGCAACAGTGTTAATGAAGAAAGATATTCCAATTGAATTATTTACATTTTGTCAATAGTTGCAAATTAAAAAGATCCTGATATAATAATGAAAAAATTTATTTGACCATGATTATTTTACAATTGTTTTTAAAATTTAAATTAATTTATTATAAAAATTGTGAATATTCTAAGTACTAAATATTATTTCGCTCTTCATTTAAAAAGTGTACGTGATTCATTGATCTTCTGCGATTTCTACGCTCAATATCTGCAACAATATTAATATTATTTTAAAAAATAAATAATTTTTCACCTCAGAACGTCAGAACTTACTGAATGCAGTCTTTCTATTTTCTTCCATGTCAAGAAAATAATTTTGAAATATCATGTATAATAACTTCATTGCATGTATTCCAAAAATTAAGAGTCCTAAAATTTTGCTTATCAGAAAAAAGTAATTTACGATGTACTCAGAAAAACAGTTAGCAGGAGGTTGATTTTGAAGTAAACACAAAAAGATTTCTTTGCAAGCATATACGATGCCTGTGATCCATTTTATTTCTAACATCATATATTGTGCGTACTCCATTGTATCAATAAAATTTATTTAAAATTATAATATATACATAATTTTGATAAATGAAGAAAATGCCAAACCCCTAAAATTGATGCAGTTGACTCGTTTTTGTTATATCACTTGTTATGATTCTCAAACATTAGTTCTTCACATTTTCATTTCATCATAATTTTCATTATAAAATTTGTTAATAGTAGTATTATATTTAATATTCCACTTATCTTCTAAATGATAGAAATTGAAACATTTCTTGCAATTAATTTAATTATTCATGACCGTGAAGTAAGTATTAAAGTTTGGGAATCACTTGTTTCCATTTTTTTAAATGGTTACAATATTTTTCAATCTGATATTTGTCTAATAATATATAGAATTATATTATATGGATTAGTATATCTCCCTGGAAAATTAAGTATTTTTATAGTTCGGGATAAAATGAATCAAGAATTATATAAATTTTGCATAATTTTATGTTAGTGTGGTTATATAATTTAACCCAATTTGATTGGTCATTAGAATTAGACTTCAATATACTGAAATATTTCGAGTGCTTTTTGACTACAAATTACGTAATTTATTACAGTTTCTCCTCTTGCACCAATGTAAGTTTTCTATTACATTTCAATTTAAAATGGTCCAATCCTTTTTCTTCAATTTTATCAAGTAATATTTGTCAATCTTTATTTCAGCGCCAGTGTTTTACGATGTTTAATCGGAATTTGCTGGATATTTTGCGTCGATTCGTGACCGTGGACGAAACCTGGGTTCACCACTATACACCCGAGACAA
The DNA here is from genome assembly GCA_947425015.1 of Pterostichus niger. Lineage (NCBI taxonomy): Eukaryota > Metazoa > Arthropoda > Insecta > Coleoptera > Carabidae > Pterostichus > Pterostichus niger. Next base: position 21,564,843 of record OX380347.1, on the reverse strand, counting down.
AGAGATAAACGAAGAAAATTTGAGGGAATTTTACGAGAATTAGTTTGTAGATTATCCCCTTTGCCGTATGCCCTTTCGACGTCTGGAGGACCATTACTGTGACTTTCTTTTTATTGAAGTTTGTAGTTATGTCAGTCACAATTCTCGCTACTTGCAAGACGGTACTGTGATTAGGACAGAAACCAAATTGGAAAGGTGGGGCTATTTTATATTTATTGTAAATGGATGCGAGAAACTATCACCTTCTCAGCTACCTTGGATAGGGTATTAAGAAGGCTGATGACTTATGGTTTTTGTTGGTTTTGGAATAAGGATATCTGTGGAAGTTTTTCAGGGCACAAGGAAGTAGTAGAATTTAATAATTGATTAGATAGGTGAGATGAACAAGGGCTTTACGTGACAGGTTTTTCAGGTCAATGTTTGGAATTGTGTCAGGACCTAGCTCTTTCTAGTTGGTTGAAGATTAATAGTGGTAGCTAATTTGGAGGGTAACGTCATAAGTTTAACTAATGTGCGTGTGTTTGTGTCATGTATTATGTTTATAAAATCTTGTACTGTTTGTGTAATTTGTGTTTATTGGAGAGTGGAATCGGAATCAATATGATGAGCAGCTTCAAAGGTATCTTTGCTCATTGGACAAAAGATGATATTGTTGTGTGATAGGAATAGATTTGGAAGGTTTTCTAAGGTTTTGAGTTTTGTGTAACATGTTTTGTTTTGATGTGCTTTGATTTCTTGTTTAATTAAAGAAGAAAACCACTAATTTCCCGAGAATAGATTTGATTAAGGATCTTTTAGAAATCACAGCTCCAGGAAACCGTTTTCTATCGTGGCATGGGTGTTGATGTAGTTTTGCTTACCCTTTAGGTATGACTTTGGTGATGTGGCCATCTTCAGTGGCGGAGATGGTTTTGGGGTGTGGGGTTAGGATGCTGCTGTTGCTGAGTTGGGATCGGTTTTTCCCACGATGGCAAATCATGTGCGGCTTCTCCGTTTTTCCTCATGACGGTGAGGGTACAAACAACTCCGGCGATAGCTTCTGGATATTTTGGGTTATACCCACGGCCACGTCCATTCCCGCTGGTGTCTTTATTGGCAGCGGCAAGGTGTCCAGGCAGAGGTAATATACCGCGCTTGATTTGACCGTGTTATGCCAAGGAGGCCTCTTGGAGTTGCCTAGCGAGGGTGACTGGTGTCGTCGGTAAAGGTGACACAAGCTTTTGCACAGGTGATGGTGAGGTGCAGAGGCGGCGATGACCCGTGCCGGTGGTTGCTGACGTCAGTCTCGGTAGAGTCAGAACTCACTGAGGTCGCGGTCCTACTGGGCCACTGGTACTTCATCTGCTGGTGGCAGAAATTGATGTTCGTCAATTCCTGAACGTCTCTTACCGCTTTCATCCTGATGAATTGATGCTGGATCTGGTAAGAAACAGTAGTTTTTTTTACGGCGCGGTCGTCAAGCTTTGTCCCGTTGTCCGAAATAAATATTTTGTAGCAACCATAACGGCTTAGTATCAGTTCCCGCAGGGCTTGTACAATAGCTACTCCAGTGCCCTTCCTCAAGGGTTGGTATTCTATCCATTTTGTTGTGCTGATATCTTTGAGGTGTAGGTAGAAATGGTTTCATCATGTCCGCGGCTATAGTTTCCCCAGGGTTTTAATTTTATTTTCGGAAACCAGATTTTTCCTGCCTTTCCTTGCTGAGCAACCTTGTGATGTTGGCAGCTAACACATTTCCGCACGTATTGCTTTTAAGTTATAGCCCCTAGAAGATTTGCTGTCTTCAAACAATTTTCAAAATCAGATTTTCAACTTTCCCGAGACTATAACTCAAAAACTAAGCAAGATATTGATATGCGGTCTGAACGAGTGAATTCCCCGTGTCCGAATTGACTTGTATACAAATTTTTAGCTCATTTAAAGCAAATTAACTTTTTTGAAATTTTTTAATTATTTTCCAAGAGGTACCCCTTGGGATTTTTACGATTTTTAAACAAATTCCTCTAAAACTATTTCTCGTACGAATAATGTAACGAAATTTAACATACATATGTATTTCGACGTGCTGAATCCAATGGTGTAATGTTTATGTCCATAAGTCTTATAGTTTTTGAGATAATGGTCAAAAACTGTACGAGGAAAAAAATTGGCGAAAATTTTTCAAAAAAATAAAAATTGCTAAAAACTTGCCTAGAGGTCAATTGAAACACGGGGAATTCAACCTTTCAGGCCGCATGTCAATATCTTGCTTAGTTTTTGAGTTATAGCCTCGGGAAAGTTGAAAATCTGATTTCGAAAATTGTTTGAAAACATCAAATCTTCTAGGGGCTGTAACTCGAAAACTAAGCAAGATGTTGATATGCGGTCTGAACGAATGAATTTCCCGTGTCCGAATTGACTAGTGTGCACATTTTTAGCTCATTTCAAGCAAAATAACTTTTTTGAAATTTTTTAATTATTTTCCAAGGGGTTGCTCTAAAACTATTTCTCGTACGAATAATGTATCGAAATTTTACATACATATGTATTTCGACGTGCTGAATCCAATGGTGTAATGTTTATGTCCATAAGTCTAATAGTTTTTGAGATAATGGTCAAAAACTGTACAAGGAAAAAAATAGTTTTTGAGTTATAGCCTCGGGAAAGTTGAAAATCTGATTTTGAAAATTGTTTGAAAACAGCAAATCTTCTAGGGGCTATAACTTAAAACAGATGGGACAATCCTAGTCAATAATATCAGCGTCCGTAGTGGTGTTGAAATACACAGTTTCCACTCGCGCTCGTGTTCGGTGTCTGAGGGATCGATAGGGTTCCAAAATTTGCGCTGAAGTTTGCCCTCCGCAATTCGGTAGTCGGAATGATCCTTTGCCCTCTCTTGGATCTCGAACATCTTCCTTGGGTATGGAAATTCAACCGTACTGGGGGTTGTCGGGATAGACCACCTTTACTGTAGTCCACCCCGAAGTCGTATTGTTGCAACAGCATGTACCATCTTTCAACTGCCGGGTTCTCCATGACCAAGCATTCTTTTTATGTGGTGCTATAGTTTCTCTCGGCTGGGGAAAGTGTGCGTGGTTTGTTGATGTCTCCTTGATCTGGTGCTGCACCTATCCCATAGTCGGACGCGTTTGTTTGGAGGGTGAACGTTCCCTCAAAGTTTGGACATGCTGAGACCGCGGCGACCGTGAGACACCTCCTCTTGATCGGGGCCTTAATGCCAGCATTTTGCCTTCGTTAGAAGTTTGGTGAGTGTCGATACCTTTTGAAAGAATCTAGGTATGAATCTCCGGTACCATGTGGCTGCGCCGAGGAGTTTCCTCAGTTCTTTGGTCGAGATGGGTGCTGGCATAGTCACGATTACCTTTACCTTAGCGGGTTGGGTGTTGATGACTTTTTTCATCACGAGGTGACCTAAGTAGGTGTCATTTCTGGTATAAGTTATAGAGATCACTGTGAACCCCATGTTTGTATGACACTTTTTTATTTATTTCACTTTGTTGAAGGTTCATAGAACCATATTGATAAGACATTGGATGCTAGTAGCATTCTTATGGCGTATGTATTGTTAGTATTCCGGGAGCATGTTGTAGACTCTGAAGACTTCTTGGTCCCCGATCAGTCTACCCTGGCGACGGACTAGGATCTGGATGTCGATTACATAGTCTTGACCAAGTTTCCCAGATCGTTGTTTCCTGTTGTTAATCGATTCCTCCAATCTCCACGCGTAGTCTGAAGTAAAATTCTTTAAAATCTTTAAAGAATTCTTGCCATGTGCTCTAGAGGTCACAATTGTTTCGTAGCCATTTCAGAGCAGTATAAGTCCGGTAGTGCGACGTGGAATTGTCTGTCCGGGATATTGCAGCTGTACTTGAGTTCAGACAATAGGTTAAGAAACGCGATCAGGTTTGTTTTGCCAAGTTCAAGAATGTTATATATTCTAATTTTATTTTGCGAAACTATTTATGTTCTTGCAAGTTTGTACACACAAGTGTGTACAAACGTGCAGTGCACACTTTGCTAGCGACGGCCAAATTGTTTCATAATTTTAATGAACGTATTAAGTAATGTTACATACAACTCATAATATAAAACTATCTATGTACTATTTTTTTTTAATGAATTACAGAGGAATAAAATTAGTATACTACCAGGATTTAAACCATTTTATTTAAATTTTTCTATTTATATTTCCATTTAATTTAATCAATTGTTTAGTATTTACTTAAAAAAAACTAATTTTTACTTACCATCTTTATGGTAAAGGAGAAAAAGGCAAGTATTTTGATAATAATTCATTCTATTGTAATTAATCAAAAAAATATGATTATGAATAAATCAAGATTTATTGGTTGTTAAATAATTATGTTCAGGTAGGTATGAATAAAAAATCAACAATACGTTTTGAAACTTTTACTGAAATTTTAAAGCATTATAAATATGTATATCCAAATAGTACAGAAAATTATATATTGGTCAATTGAAATTTATTTTCGTGGGCTTTTACATTGGGACTGGTCATCGTCGTCATCATTACTATGAGGGCGTTTCATTCCGGACATTCTGGAATTATTGGCGCATTCGTGAACATTGTCCATATTGCGAAGGCGGTTGGCCATTTCCCTTTTCCTTCGCAGTCTCTCGTAGTTGTTCACCAAATCCAAGGCTGCGTGAACGCGATGAGCTGGTATTCCCGAAGTATAATTCATATAATTGACAATAGTATCTTCGATTTCATCCTGGCATTCTTGGTCATTATCAAAGCAATCAAAGATATCGTCTGTGTTGACTTCCATTGGTTGCGAACGACGTGATAATTCATCCGCAGTATCAGAATCGATGTCAATATCAACATCCATATCGACGGATTCGTTTGGTTCATGCCATTCTTCAATAATCGTAGAATTATCCTTTGAACCTTTTTTTAGGATGCTACAAATTGAAGCATTGCTGTTTGGAGTCTCGCGACGAATGTTTTTTTTATAGTATACTCCATGATTAATCCTGAAACCACATGACGACAATTTTAGGTTATATAACGAAAGTATATAAACAGTAATCATGTTACCTATCCATTTTGATCAATTTATGTTCTCACTCAAATAATAAACGACAGGAATAATAAGTTTAATAGTATTTTACAAACAATTTCTAAAATTTTGATTTAAGCAGACAAGGTATAACCCATTATATCGAAAGAAATCTAACGGCCGTTATTTGTTTGAATTTTTGTTTTCTCCTTATGGTGATAAAATAAATTCGACCAATCAAGTAAATGAGCGGGAAATTTAAATATTAACCAAAAATACTTACTCAATTTTAAAATAATATAAGTATAATAATAATAAATAATAATAATATCAATAAGTAATTATCTTTATCTTGGGTTAAGAAACTAATGGAAAATTCTTAATTAAGGCTCGACACTCTTGGTAAAAAGTATTTTTGTTCAGACTGTACCTAATGAATTCGCAACCGTTCGGTGGTTTTCAGTGAACTCTACCTAGAACTAGAACGATAAAGGGTGTGGGAGCGCTAATATATAGGCATGAAGCTAAAAACATACTTCACGTTTATGTCGGGCATATTAGGAAGACTGAAGTGTTTTGCGATCTCTCAAAGAATTGATTTTCAATAAGATTTATAACTATTTTTAAGAACTACGTACTTATGTTGATATCGAAAAGATTTAAAGTCTTTGGTTTTAATGAAAATATGTTTTAATAACGTATTTCCATTTTTGTTTTGTTATAAATAGTTCGTAAATTATTTATTTTATCACTTTTCAATAAAATAATTTTATACAACATGATAGAGTACATCAGCATTATTTTAAAATTACCATTTTTACTCCCTTGTAAAATTAGTATGACCAGCCTGTATATATATAATCGAACAAAAGTCTGTAATATTGGTTTGATCACAAGTTGTCGCTATAACAAAGTCAACTCATTTTTTTAAAAATGGGAACCCCTATTTTTGATTGCAGATTCAGATTCCTTGTAAAAATAAGAAGAATTTACATTTTTTGTCAGCATGATAGATGGCGCAGTAATCGCGAAAATTCGATTTACCGTGCATTTCGGGAGATTAAACGAAACCTCCTTTCCTCCCTTATGGGGAGGTAATCTTAGTAAAAAAAAATATTTTGTGAATATGCATGTTGACTTTCATTAAAAAACTATGTTCGGCATAACCCAGGAACAACGCAGTTTTATGTTTGTAACCATTCAAATGACTTGAAATTATTCAGCATCATCTTACGTTTGACATATTAACTGATTTTCTATAGCGTATTCTTTCATAAGATTTTGCACTTGTTTAAATAATCCGTTAGCCGTTTTATATTCACTTACGCCCAATAAATCCAATAAATCACTCATAAGGGGTAGCTTAATTTTTTTCATTAAATGGTTTTTTTTAAATATTTTTTATAATACAACCATAAAATAGGTTCCGTAATTTAATAGTTGGCAAATTGCACAAATGAAAATATTAAACATTACCTTTGTATTAAAAAATATATGTAATGTACTAAGCTAAATATTTCCAGGTTTTTAATATCAACTCCATTCGTCAAGGTATGCGGCAAAGCAAAGCTCTAACCCGCTGACCTGCAGTCCTTACTCCCAACTTCCTGCGTTTCCTCAAGCATCTCTCTGCCCCGGTACCACTGTAAGCCATGCTACAGATTACAGCGTTAACTTCGTGCGTTTGTGTACTGTTATTTATATTATATAAGCAAAATGTTTTATTTCAACTATAATTTTAAGTATTTAGTCGAAATTGATTAGAAAATATAAAATAATTACTTAATTAAGTTCTAAATATGACTGGGTATGCGTCGCGTATCTCGCAAGTGCTTGCAAGAGTAGGTAGCAAATTTCAAATATAATTTTAAAAATTGACAATGTAAAAAACATATATGTATTAGGTTCTGACTGAAGGAAGTTCACAAATTTTTTATAATTAAAGTTTCAAAAACAGTTTTTTCGACAACCGTTTTGAAAAGCGTATTTTTCGATTGTCATTTTAATTATAAATTGAAATTATTTTATGCACTAGTGTAGTGAGTGATACCGCCTTCTGGGGAGGGGGTTTGAATTATCCTAGGGTGCGCTAGATATGTCGGGGGTGGTAGATATGACAGTAAGCAACAAAGAGGTGTGTCACTAAACATTAAAATATATATATTTTTTATTAATAACTACAACTTATTAATTATTGTTATGACTTAATTTATGCACACAATCATTTATTTCATTTATTTGGCTTCAAATATCTTGGTGACTAGGCCCGAAACTAAACTAAATTGTGCGTTAGTCTGTTCCACCACAAAATAGAAGAACATGCAAAAGTGCCTATTTCACATAAAATGTATAACATTTTTCAGTTGCAACAGTATCCTAGGCGGAACTTAGTAATTTGTCATAAATTTCTGCTGTTTTCAGATATTTTAATAAGCGTATATGATAGTTTAAATAATACAGCCATATGCGAGCGATACGAGTATTTCAGTTTTCATGTATAATTTATGTTTGATTTATGAATCCTTTACATCCAATTGATGCCGTATTAATCTATAATGAGTACATGCATTACAAATTTTATTCGATTATACGGTATCGCACTTCAGGGTTCCTGCAGGTTGGAGGCCACTACATACTAAAATGTCCCAAAAATTCTATTCAGTTCTTGATTTAGCATGAAATTGCGGTTGAAATTTTGCGGGGTTTGTACGACGCTCGTTATTGATTACAGAGTCATCTGTGCGGTCGTTGGCGGACTAAAAGTCGACGTCTCAACAATCCCTGCAGTACGAAACGGCATCGCCCAGCAACTAGCGCTCACATTTACTGACGGTGTAGCAGAGGGGGAAAGTGGGATGGGGGACGCAAAACCAGCGTGGAAGGCCGAGCAGACACGAGCTGTTCCCGGCTCCCGGTCCGCTAGCGCACAACAATAACAACATGACAGTTACTGCCGTCGACTTAGAGTGTTGTGTGTTGTACTGTTCGCTTGCCGCAGTTTGCAGTTTTCCGCCAGCGTAGTTGTCCGTGCGTGAACACTAATGTGCGGTGCCCGAGCCAGACATGTCTTCGGACAGTGACGCTTTCGAAGACCCGCGTGACAACCTAACCTATCCCCCAGACAGTGAGAAGTGTGACAGTGTGGGAGTGGATGCGAGTGACAACCAGTGCTCAACTAAGAACTGGCTATTTTGGCACGAACATGTATATAAGAAACTCACAAGAGGACCAACACCACATTATATAGAGAATATCCTGGGGATTCAGAGTCCTTCTCGTTCCCCACAGAACGTGAACGTTAATATCAACGTCGAGTCCTCCATGTCCCCTAGAAGCGAGGTGTCTGTCACTCTGGTACCGACAGTTGTTCCGGTTCCGGTACCCCACGACACAGTCATCAGCAGCAGGGTGAAGATGCCGGTAACTGTAGGAAACAACGCGGTTCCAGCAGGGTACTTGGTGCCGACGCCGATGCCGGGAGCAGTTTCCGTTACTGCAGCTTCTCCTGCTGTTTGTGTTGATATTCGTGTTCATGCCCCCCGAGTTTGTGTTCAAGATACGCTAAATGAACCCTTGAATCTATCTACAAAGAATGAGAAAAAGACTCCTATTCCTGTCCAACGATCCGCTGGTGCCAATAGAGGTTTGTAAATAAATACACAATAATAATATAACGTATAAATCAAAACGTCCCCTATATAAACATATTTTTAATATTTTGAAATAAAATGTGCTACTTTTTATATGCTTATTTGTGGGTTTTGTGTTTTTATGTATTTGATGATATCTCATATTTGAGATTGAACATGAGCTCCGTCGTGTATCTAATCCAAGTAATTGCTATTGTTGTGAGCATAACGTGCAGCCTGCCATAATGTACTATCGCGCTTGGGGTTGAAAATGAAGAGTGAGCCACAGGTGAAATTCATTCCCCTCATTTAAGAATAAATAAGTACATCATCATGATTATACGATTTTTATTTTCATTTGCGTGTTGAATATATTACATAGAGCAATTATCGTGTTACAATTACATGTGTACACATTTTTTGTTGTTTTTCTTATCATTTCCTATTCTACTCAGAAATATTTTATGGAAAAACAAGAAGTAAATTAAGAGCAACAGAATAAAGTTGTAATTTAATGTGTCTTCTTCAACAACGCTTTTTTGTGATCAGTATTGCCTGATAGCTGGAATATTTTCCTTTCAAGGATACAGCAAATCGTTTGTATCAAACCTTTATTTTATGTAGTACTTTTTGCAAGTTCTACCGAGCAAAATAAAAAGATTGAAAGTTAACAGGTGTTACAATCAAAGCTTTTTCGCGTAAACGTTTTTATTGTACAAGAAGACGAGCAACAAGCTTTTTATTTCTTTCAAAAGATAGTTGTCGTGGATTCGTAAATACGGGCGTTGCTATCTGAATTCTAGTTTTTTACATTTATTGAAGTGTTCAATTTGTTTTTATATGATTTCTACGCTTCTTGTAAATTTATGATGTAATAAAATATTTAAATGACACTTTAGGTTTGTTCAAGTTTAGGATTACATTTATTTCCTATTTTTATTTACGAACCAGCTTGGATTTTCGCCAGCAATTTATGTTTTACTTCCAATATTATTAAAATATGTTTAGAGCAATATATTATCCTTAAATTTAGAAATTGTTTAAGTTTAGTTAATTGTAATTTCTGAAAATATTCCTTCTTGCTAACAAAGAATAATTTGAAAGGCTATCATGTCGTAAAAATGGACCAAATAAAAAAAATTCCTTTATTATAAAGCTGTTCTGGACTAAACTTGTAGGTATAATATCTCACAGGAAATCCGGCAAATTCAAGTAATCAAAACCGGAATTCACTTTTGAATTTCCATATGCTTTGATTATAAATTTAAGATTAAAAAACCAAGGGTAGTATTACGTAAGAAACTGGAAACACTTCTATAAACACAGCCTACTTATATTTCTTTCATATCATTATATTAGAAACAAATTATTGTTAAATTACAACCCCTGAAATCAATAATTATGTCTTTTTTGCATCCATAAATAATATGTTAATATAATATCCCTTTTACATTACACAATACTATTTTTCTGTATATTATGTGTGTGTATTGGGAATTTGAAACCATGCTCTTTGAATAGAATGAAATGTTTTTTAATTGTCTATTTCGTACCCTGAATTCTAGTTAATTACAATTAATTTTAGACTAGTTTTCGTAGTAAATCTCGCGTACATTAAGTGCTTCAAATTGTATCGACTAATTTTACAGAAATGTAACTTTTCATGAATGACCAATGTACGCTTTAACTAAAATTAATGTCTAAATTAGTTTTCATTAATTATATTTTTAGTGGTTGATAATAAAACTAATAATAACAATATTAGCAGAACCGTAACCAAAGTGGGGTAGAACAAGCACTTTCTCCAGGTGCAATTCAGTTAGCTTATTGCAAAATAAATAATAATTGTTATATTACATTATTTTATTATTTCAAATACTTATTTCGAGCGACCAACAACACACAGGCGTATTAATAATACCTTGTTGATGTTGATTGTTTACCAAAGCGTACTTTCAGGTTTGTAGAAGGGGCACATGAGTGCGATATGAGAATATTTTGCATTGAGAAACTGAAAATAATAATTGATACTACATCATAATTTACTTACTTGTTTACAATTTTGGATAATTATTGTGTTTCGGCAGGAGAAGCGCAATTTTTATTTTGCCTCTGACGGAAATTATAACCATGAAAACTAGTGTAATGGTAACATGTAACCGAAGCCTTAGGGTTAAGTCAAGGCCAGAGGAACTATTTTACCTCTTGACTGGTTCAAAATATTGTGACAATTAAATATAGTACCTAATTTTTTATTAAAACTTGTATTCAATTCTTAATATACAGGCCAACAAAATCATAACTCAGTTTATTTCGAACATATTACATTGTAACAAAAACATATTCGTATCCGTATATACAACTTATGTGATGAAACATTCAATAAAATTATTACATACACTTTTTAAAAATATATATAATTCTTTATTGTACTTGTAAAATTCGGAGGTGGGCTTTGAATTTGATCAAAGACGGATTATGCTTTCTCTGCCCGTTTGACTCCATGGCCCTTTGGTTAATTCATGTATACTTACAACTTACTCATCGAATTGTCGCATAGTGCGCACAGTAGTCGAATCATAACAAGCAAATCTACGTCAATAATCATAATTAATGACAGCATCAGGAATGATAAATGGATGTTCTCACACAGATTGCGTGCGTTTGGTAGGCGATGAGGATGGCTACTAGCTTAACGCTGCTTTCTGTTCAATGGAATATATTGCTATATGATTGTGTTTACTCCAAACGCCATATTTACATCTTTTATGTTATAATTTGGTTTGAGGACTAGTTCGACGTTTAATTTTATTTATTTATATATGCTACTCTATATTTAATGGTGGTAGTAACATATTTTTAGCATAAGTCGGATTCGAATTCAGAATCTTCGAATTTGAATGCCAAAACGTTAATCAGACAATCTTACTGCCAGATACTCAAATACTGAGTAATAGTAATTATTGGTTTACAATCGCTTTTACTGAAACGACAATTGAACCCACAGGAAGTAATAATTACAAACTGAAATTATTCAGGAATATATGCTTAATACACTTTTTAGGTCTATTTTTAATATATATATACATAAATTTTATTTATTTAATAAATCTATATACGAGAAACGGTTGGAAATAGGCCGGTTTAGGCAAGAAAATACAACTCTATTTATTTCTCAATATAGTCTCCTTTTTACCCTATACACTTCTTTCAACGATTGTCCAATTTTTCGATGCCCTCCGAATAATAAGATTTCTTGAAGCCCTCAAAATAGGCTTCTAGATTTTCTGCAGATTTTACATATTTATATTAAGATGGGAAAGTGTTCAAAGAAGTGATTAAAGAACGAATTTTATGAATGAAAATATATAATTTCATAGAGAAATTTTTCAATGAAAATTAAATTTGTTAGGTGAAAGATTAAAATAATTATATACTCTGTCTTAATTGTTTACATTTAAGCGTTTTATTATTACTTATTAAAGGTATAAATGTGTAGTTGTATACATGATAAACTTATAAAGCAAAATGTAAATATAAATAATGAATAGCAGAAAAACACATTTCCATGCTTTAAACTTCATCACGCCTTCTACTCATTACTGGGTATGATTCTTTGTCATAGCAGATCTCACTAAGTTATATCTTTTGCGAATAGATGTTAGTAGTAGGAATATTATAGAAGTAATTTTAATGTGGTGAAAATTGTTTGTCGGCTGTGAGAATCGAACCTGGGTTCTCAAATCCACAGTCCGATCTACCACATATACATAAAAAATAATTGAATAAAAATGTTAACCATAGTGAAGAACAGAATTTCAAAACATATCACGTTCTGTTCAGAGCACTGAAAATAATTATAGTTTTTGGCAAATAAATATTCTTTTGGATTTAACTATAGATTTACATTGTAGGTTTTGTAGAATTTTTTGCAAATTTTTTACGCATAACGGTAATATTTTTGGGGCCCCTGCCTCTATTAAAAATTAATATTTCACTCAAAATTCCGAAAGTAATAAGCTTTAAATTACAATTAACTAAAATGGAAGAACAACAGTTGTTGATATCTATTGCATTTTTTTTTTTGCTATAACCTATGACTACTAATTATAATTATGCCGGTTCTGTCTTCTTATTTAAATAGGGATATATAAAGAATCTATTTCAACAATATATGGCGAATAAGCAACATTCAGTTTCTCCATTCTAGAGTCTCAGATCGCATGCTAGCGCCAGGGGCGGACCCAGGATAATATTAGGGAAAGGGGGACTTACAATCAAATTATAATTATTGTATCGAGATGCTAATTCGCGCAAGATTTACTTTGTATTTTTATATAAATTTCATTCTCTCATTTATCAGTTACTGGATTACGCCACTAATTAGCATCAACAATGTAAAGTTGTTACTTCTGTGGCATTTTTGGTCGCTTAGTAACAATAACTACGAATCTGGTGCAGTGTTTAACTTATGGGCCCCTGAAATTTAAAAATCGAAAGCGAGCACTGAACAATCCAATTGAATCATACTGAATACCTATCTGAATCGTGTAAATATAGAAATCTGTAAATTTGATTGATTAATCAATTTGAGGATTGAAGGAAGTAGGATATGATTCTACCTTCTTTCAATATTATTGAAACAATTTGTTAAAATTATTTGTTTTTTTGGTCCACTGAAACACAAGAAATTGATGACTGTTTCTCGTTTTGTGTAGTGGTAACACTAGAAAAATATTAAACCTAGGAATGAATATTTTAGATAATACCACAAGTAATTAAATAGTAAATAAATACATTGTCGATAACATGATAGAAGTAAATATTCATTACCACTTTAACGGAAATGAATGTTATTTTGTTTTAAAATGTTAGCATTATAGATAAGATTGTGTTTTCATTTTCCTTTCTGAATGCTATAAACAACTTAAATATCCTGAATTGTAATTATAAGATATTATTTTTTTATGTGAACAAAACAGGAAAAAATAATTTATATGTGTTATCAGACATTATAACATTGTCATAAAAAGTTTGCGAAAATATTTTTCATTATAATACTCCTACTGAAAAGCACTTAAATTTGTATAGAGTGTAACAATAACAACAATTATTCTCTATGCATAACTATTATAATTAATTATTTTATTGTGCCTAAAGTAATATATAAAAATTTAGATGAAAACAAAGTGTTATTAAATTATTATTAATGTTATTTTTATTTTGCGAAGAACTCAAACCAATAATAATTAATTAATTGCTTACCTATTAAAAAGTATTACACTACGCCTCTGTTTTTAGAATTGTTTTCGAATTCTTTTTTAATAAAAAATACATAGCAATAACCAAGAAAACAAATAAGTACATTGTCTGATATACCATTAGATATTCATTTTACGTTATAATTATATATACGAGTACAGTAGTTTTGAATAATTAATTAGATAAACAAAAACGTGTCGCCAGATTTACGGAAAATACATTTTTAACATATTTTTTATGCTTATACGCACAATTATCAGATTTATATTGAACTATGGAAATTATTATTGTAAGATTATTATTATCTAAGTTAGGAAATATTATATAAGACATTTATAATAGCGTGACGTTATAAATAGCGGGTACGTCTGATGGAGTCGGGCAGTATTCCGGGTGTTTGTTGACAATATAGTGTTTGAAAGGTGACTGTACTCGTTGTCTTATTTATTCCCTTGCAGTATATGTGTATTTGTGAATGTTAAAAGATTATTTCTAACATAATAAATCCCAAATTAATGGTTAAAGTAACATTTTAGTAAATAAATATTAGTTCTGCACTGGTATTTTCAAAATTCCACTTCAAAATATAAACCTAATAAAATGTATTACAGCTTGTAAACATGTAAATTTATACACAAACATCTTTTAATTTGAAAGAATATGGGAACAATTTGACTCTCTAATTTAAAAACGACAATTGTAAGCAATTAAGTAAACTATACACTATAACGTGCTCCAATATTTTTTTCGTAAACTTGGATATTAATAAAATTGTGTAAAAAGCAATCAAATAGTAATATTTATTATGTAGTATGCCATAAAAAAATGTTAAAAATCTCGCTTCTATGATTTAAATTTTATACCATTTAATTTCTCAAAAAAATAGTGAAAAGCAGATTAATTTACTAAAAAAGAGAAAACAAATAATTTTCTATAAAAAAATATTTCATTCCACTTCCATATGCTGTAATAAATAATAGAAGTTCTACTTAGCTTTAAAAAATATATATTTCATTTTAATATTTGCTACTTCAATTTTATAAATGCCACTTGAAATTAATATATGTCAGTCGAATTTATTGTTACATGAATATAATATTTCACTAAAATATAATGCCTTGCTATTGTGTAAGCGACGCGAGCTCACTTAAAAAATGAATTTTACTGATGATTTTAATGATTAGAATAGCTTACTTGTGTTGGGCGTGAGTTCTGTAAGCTTAGAGTTTATTAGTTAAAAGTTCGAGAAAAGCGGGTAACTAAAAAAAATTCACTAAAACATTACACTAATAGCAAATCAATTAATAGTACAGTTTTTTGTGTGATATTCTTGTATTAAATTTTGTGCATGGTAAATAGTACAAAAAAAATGGTGAATAATTTGAGATATATTATTGTTGGTCAGTTTATAGAAATAATTATTTAAAAAGTTTCTGAAGTATTAAAACAAGCAAATAGTATAAAATATATTTATTGCAATTACTATTTTTGTGTCTTTAACTGAATTTTTCCAAAGATAATTATCAGATTTTTCCCGCCTTATTTACGGCTCGACTTCTCGTAGTTGCGAAACGCAACTTTTAAATTTCAGTAGAGTGTGGTAAACAATGTATTTATTACCTTAAATTGTGGTTACTATCTGTAAAATGACGATATTAATAGATAAAGGGCGAGTTACAAAAATAATTTTTACTGTTTTGAATTGAAATAAAATTTTGAAATAGTATTAGTTTTCATATTTTATGAATATATGGGTATATCAATATAATACGAAATTTATTTTTGTACTTACGTTTTGATACGTTATGCATGTTTATTTACCAATAAAATATAATAACTAAAGGAATGATATGTACGCTATTTTATAAATATTTCATATTTTGTTTTATTAAAAATAAAACAAATCTGTATATAAATTCATACAATTGATTTCGATTGTTTATAGAAAAATTGAATTTGTATTATTTTACTAGATTGGGGAGAAATGAGGTCATATAATTTTTTCGAGTTTTTATTGTTAACTCAAATTATATTTGATTTATATGTTTTTTATCGTATCGAATATATTGTAGTTAGAATGTTAATTTGGTTTAACAATTTGATTTATGAACAGAGTACCGAGATTTTTACATTTTGAAATGGCTATAAAGAGTAGGAAATTGAAAAAGAAATACTTTTTATTGTTTATAATATTTAACATAATTATAGCAATTAGGAATTGTTTTACAACTGCTAAAAATTCTATTGCATAGCATGAAAAATTGTTGTTATCGTAAAATGTTGTGCCTAGAAAAATTCGCGTTTCAGGCTGAATTATTTTTCTTTTTTATTTTTAACTTTTAAATTGTTTAAAAATTATTGTTAATTAATTCGATTGTTTATAATTATAATTTAAACAATTATTCAAACCGTTTGTCACTGTCCGAATTTGTAGCAATTTGCTAGCATTTTTATAAAGGTTCGTTATGTTTTGAAGCAGAAATTTCGAAGGAAATGCTTCGAAACTAGTCTTTAAATAAATAATACGTTTTGTTTTGCTTATTTGTTGTTTACCGCAGATAAAAAGTGGTTATTTATCTTAAAACGATAAACTTATGGCCAAAAAATACACTTTTAACTTGTTTTTATACCATTCTTTTACAGCAATATTTTAGCGAGTTTTATACATGTTCTAAAGTCTGTTTCTTCGCACAAACATGCTATTTATTCAGGACTGTTAAATTGCGCATTTTTGTTAATAACTGGCCTTAACTCTGTAGATTTTTTCATCTATGTTGTAGTAATCTTCGCTGACATCATAATAGATTTCTTATGAATTCACCAATATATACTGATTTAAAATTTTAGTCCAACTTTATTTTCAACTTTTTAAACTATGTAGAAACAATATATCTATTAAGTGAAGCTATTATTTATGTAATTGTTTATTTAATTAAACAATTAATTAAATAATTATTAATAGTTTACATTTAGCAGGAAGATATTTAGCTACAATATACAATAAACTCGCATGAAATAACATCGATTTTGAAAATGTCGGAAAATATCCTTATGAATAATTTGACTAGATTTATTAGGATTCTCAAGAAAACAAAGAACATTGATTGAGGTTTAGAAATACTTATATCAATTTCATATCATTTGATGATGACCTTGATGCGAGATTTCTTATATCTGACTTGAATCACACAATTTGAGGTACCAAACGTATTATACACTGATTTTAAAAAAAATTATTTAATTAATATCATATATGCTGATATGAGTTCTTAGTCAAAAATATATATACATATGCTTATATTTTAGTATTTTTACACTTGTAGATAATAACATATTATATTAAAATAAAAGCATAATTTTTGTACTCCTTTTATTTTTATTCTTAAATTTAAATGAATACCATGTTTTACTATTGCATACCTGTAAAACTAATTTTAATCATGTTTCTCATTTTATGTGTTTTTCATCATAATATTTATAATATTATAACGTAAAGGAGGGACTAAATTTTAAATCCTAATTTTGTTAACAAGCAAATTGAAAGAGTCAAATTTACTATAAGAATAATTATAGCAGTTACAAATACAATAGTATTATAAAATAATTGTAGCTACAAATTGTAGCAATTTAAATATCTACAGTGATAAATGTATATTAAAGGGAATGAACATAAGAATTATAAGTCCAATAAGAATGAAATTTAAAAGTATGAAGTAATAAAGTTGAGAAGCTTGATTATCTGAAAGGCTGAAAACAAAGATTTCAGTTAGGGCAACACTGCCACTTAGTTTATTATCCAGCTCAGGCGACGTAAGCAAGCTGCTGCTGAATTGCAGGTGAATCGATTGAAGAAAGCGGGACTGGTCAGTAGGCATCCTTGACCAATCGCCAATCGGTGTCCATCTATAAACTTTGCCAGCTTTTATGCGTTACTAATCGATTTTACTATCTTCTAACTTCAATGATGTACTTTGTTGCTTTATTGGTACTTATTTAAGTTGCAAATGTTATGTAATGTGTTTCAAATAAGACAATTAGCATAGCTTCTTTTTTTCAATTTATTTCGTTATTTTAGATAATAAAGTGTGAATTCTTTTCTATCACCCTGTACTGAAATTGGGATTAAATTCCTGTTGTATAGCGTAACATAAATAAATAAATAAATATTAACATGAGAATTAAATTTCTCTGCTACCATTCCTAACCTGACTACTTTAAAGGAAACAGTTTCAAAGCAACAATTATTTTAAACATTTTCTTGTATTGTAGTCAAAGATGCAATAGGAAAATGCATTTCACATTGCTTATGATATATAGGCGACAGTTTAAACTAGATTAACCAGAGTCAAATGTAGCATCTTATCTATACACTATTAAATGAAGTTATTTTCTAGATTCACTCGATCTCTGAGTTCCGAAATTGTAAACTTATAATTAAGTTACAGATTGGACTGAATAACCAAGCGGTTAAGACATTGTCCTTTGATCTAGTTTTCTGCGGTTTAGTCTGTAGCCTGAATTTGTATCCCTGAATGATAAATATGTTTATATGAAATATTAGATAAACAAGCAAACTATGATTATCATTTACAGATATTTTCAAATCAGAATTATTTCAGTTTGACGACAAATTATTAAACAAACAATATTAGAATGAATGCTTATTTCACAGCAGGGCCTCTGAAATATGGATGCAACATATAGTGTCTCATTTCATTTCATTATACCGAAAAAAGTATTCTATTTTATATATTTGAAAAGTGGATTTATATTATTATATATGTCAGATAAATATTTATTGAATGAAATATTCGTATCAAATTTTGTTATAAAATACCAATAAATGCATTTTGAATTAATATTTTCTTCTATTTTTAAATAATAAATTCCATTATTTCAATATAGTGAATTAAATTCTATTTTATTTGTTATTATTATACGAGAATACCTGTTTCATGAATATCAAGTGGAAATTATCATGTAAAAATATATTAAAATTGCTAACTACTCATAAATCGACCATTTTATAACAACAGCCAAGCCACTCTAGTACATTTATATTTACAAACTTTAGCAGATCCAGGTCAGATGCTAGATCTAAAAGGGGCGGCGGGTTTCAACTTTTTGCATAGCTGCAAAGAGGATAAATATCATTATTTATTATAATAAACGAAACAAACAAGAAATGTATTAACTTTTTATTAAGTACACGAAAAACATAGGAGTATATATGTATAAATTTTAAATTTATAAAATCATCTGCTATTGGAGAAAGATCCAAAAATTGCATACTACTTTTATTACAGTTGACTGTGCTAAGATTTTGCAACATTATTGATGACTAGCATATTTTACTAGCGTATATTTGAAAAATATCTAGATAAGTAGGAATGCTGTACCTATACAATTTTTGACAATTTGAAAAATTTTGGTAATAAACTTTTAAGGTTATTGAATTTATTTTCTAATGCAATTTAAAAAATTCATTGAGAATACAATTCTTAGAAAATTAGCCATCACATCGCTTGAAAATGTGTATTAATAAGTGACAATATAGCATTGTTGCAATATATAGTATGTATAAAATAGCAACTCTCGTAAAAATAATAAATAAGTAAACAATTATTTGACAGTTAACAAGTTGGGGTAGTTGCTCTAATGAGCTAATTAACAATCCTGTTGCTTCAAGTACATACCCAAAAATAAAAAACAAGAGACATAGTAAAAAAAGTATATTATAATTAGTATTCATTTTATCTCTTCCTAAATATAACTTGTTTCAGAAAATGCAATTCTTGTTTTGAATATATATTGTATTATCGATAATAAGCTCACAAATTGTTATATTATCCCGGAAGGTACTTCTATTTCTTATTACTTTGACACTTTTAATATAAAACTTTTAAAATTTCTTTTGCACAGGTGGAATGCACTCGTCTGATCGGCTTGCATGAGTGCCCCTATAAGTTGCCACTCCCTATGTCTAATATGTCTAAATGCAGTGAATGTTTCAGAAAGACATGAAAATCGTTTTACAGATTTTATAGATTAACTTAATTTAGTAATATATCAACAAGTCATTTAATTCAGTACTAGCTGTGGCACTCGGTTTGAGCAGATTTTGGTAAATGAGGGAAAGGAGCCACAGAAACAATTAAAAACAAAAATTAAATAAGGTCTTATTGCAATTATTCAATCCAGGTTGATCAAAAAACAATGTAATTGTACCGTGTAAAGATCATTTCTTCAAAATGCTAATTCTTTGTCTCTATTTATAGATAGCCCTAGAAAACGCAAGAAATACCGTGACCCAACCGCTTCCGAAGCCCAACACCGAAAAACTACCGATGCGAACAGTTCAGACACTTCCACCCCTGGAATTCTTCTTTCCACACCTGCCGTATCTGCTACCCCTGCGCTTGTCACTACAGCCTCGGCGATGCCGTCCGCAGAGATCGAGGATGGTGACGCGAAGAGTAAGAAGAAGAAGGCGCGCACTACGTTCACTGGGAGACAGATTTTTGAACTTGAGAAGCAGTTTGAAATGAAGAAATATCTGAGCAGTAGTGAGAGGTCTGAGATGGCGAAACTGCTGAATGTCACTGAAACACAGGTGGGTGTATATCTTTCTATTAGTTTCTTTAATGCATCGAACGTACGACTGTTGAAAAAATACGAATAGTATTTTATTTATTTAAATCACGAGCAAGTTAAAATTTCTGAGTGTATTTTTATTGCTTATTGCTATTTTTCTATGCAATGTAGATTAGATAAATGATTAAAAACAGTAAAATTCGCGATTTTCTTTAAGTAATTTTAAATTGGTAAGAAATAAAGAAAATCTTTTAAATATTAAAGTATAGATTTAAAGTCTTGTTTTGTCAAATAACACGACTAAAAGTACAGTGATGATGATAAATTCAAAGTTAAAACATTCATGCTATACGTCTTAAAAAGTATCTATAAAATGGTTAGGGTCTTTAGTTAGCAAGCGAGAGCGAATAGAATTTATTCGATATAAGCTACAGTATACTATTCAGCTCTTTAGAATCACAGGGCTTCATGAATACAATATTCAGTACTGAATGAGTGTTATTGAGGCGCATTTCGGTTTCGAATATATGTTTTTATCATTGCTGCAAACCGTTTCGGCTCTCGGTTCATTATATCTTATCAGTTCGGTTTTAAAGTCATTAAATTTTGGAACGGATTCACAAGGTCGGCCCGGTTCGATGGTTGAGTTCAATAAATTTTATTTATTTATATGAACGTATAATATTGCAGAAAATATATAATTTTAATTTTTCAATTTAAATAGTCATATTTTATAGTTGTACATGCAGAAATGTATGTTTCAGGAAATCAAACTTTTAGAATATTAAAAAATGTTCCAAATACGTACTCATTTTGATTTATAATTTCAATTTTCAATATATCTAAAGAAAACAATGACTTTCGAGTATGTATTTAGTAATTAAAGTCTGTAAGTTTAAAATGAAATGTGAGATACCTGAAAATGGTACCTACTTGATTTCATTACCTATAATTAGATAACAAGGAAGAAAATTATTTTCATTGAATAACTTCAGATATAGAAATTCATCGCGAAACTCCAATAAAAACTCGTTTCTCGTACTGTATTTGCGATTTATTACGTCAAGTCAACGTGTAAATACTTTTGTCGAGTATGGCAGACTTGGATTTAAACGGCGTTCCCATTAAGCACGTTGTTAGGAGGGTGTTGCTAGGTTTAACCGTTTTTATTATAATGAACCTTATTTGGAAATTGACAGATTACTGCATGTAACAAAAATTAATAAGGCTATTTTAGTGTTATAATTGGACGGTTTTGATACAGTTACAAATTTAATATTATTTATCTATTAACTTTATTTCGTATTATAAATAATCATTGTTTTAGCGTGTCAGAATTTATTGCATTTAAAATTTATTCATAAATAAATCGTAATTTTATGTTTATATTATTGCAAAAGTTGACAATGTTTTTATTATTTATATATTACAATAAATACATTTTCGGTAACACATCGCATTGTTAAAACTGTTAATATAATAACTGATATTTACCGTTATTAACCACATACAAATTACCCCTGTGGGTTATATGATTACACAAATATTTATTTATTTCTGCAATTAGAACTACACTTAAAATGTTTAATATGTGCTCTAGTATAAATCAAATTACTAAATTTAAATAGATGTGTTTGATTCTTTTCTCTTTGCATATGTACTTACAAAATATTCATTAAAAATATGTTATTTAAATTTGTTTACTTTTTCCAAGTTATAATAAATTTAAAATTGCATATTTTTAATTTCGTATCACTGTTACAAATTAACAGAGGCATTTTTTAGACTAGAAATTTTCACTTAAATTTTGTCTTAATAACAATTCATCAAATTGAATTTCAAATGTAAAAAAAGGTATATTATACCTAATCTAAGGTAGCGAAACAAAAAATAAGAGCTAAAATAAATACTACAAATCATTTGAGCAAATGACCAAGAAGGGATAGAATAATTTTAATTGAGGTATTGTACTGCACAGTAGGGTAACACTAGATGCAGGATGGATAGAATTGATTCCTGTAAGTAACGTAAAATTAGTTAGTTCAAACAATGTGAAAACTATCTTGAAATTATATAATACCTCGCATTTAATAGGATGAATGTATTGGCTGAATAATTGATATAATTATAACGGAGCCTTTATCGACCGGAACAAGTGTTTGCGGAACCCGGAGTCGTAGAACGCAGAAGGTAGAACGTGGCTTCCGCGTACCGGAGCGAGAGAGACAGCATCCTCCTCCGGAGCGAGAATGGCAGGCGTCAAGCTTGTCCTCGCTTCACTCAGTTCACTCACAATAAGGCAACACGAAACCTTACCATAACGTACCTGCTTGTGTTAGCGCCTACGGTATGTACACCGGGGAAACAGACAATGGTAGCATTCAATAACGCACTGGAACTTATAAAGTATTACTCGAGCTTAGACGGATGGAGGATAATAAGGGAAGCAAAATTAGATGAATTTAACGTTAATGAAATTAAATTGGAGATGTAATGATTACGTAAGACAATAATTTTTTTAAAGTTCTAGCGTGGTCAAGGTAATTAGGTAGCATCTTCTTTTAGCCTCATATTAAGATTTTGACCTAAGGCGTACGTCCGCTAGGAAGCCAGAAAAAAAGTTATATGTTTATATATAATTAATATATCATCAAGCCTTTTACCCATTATTGGGTGTGGCACTCTGCTTTAGCAGATCTCGGTAAGTGATATATTTATGCCCGTGAAGTGCGCTTACCACGGCCCCCAAAGATGTTAGTGGAGGGGGAGCCACAGGGGTAGATTTAAATTGGTGAAAATTGTTTGCCGGCTGTGGGGATCGAACCAGGGTTCTGTAACTTCAATCTTCAATATTAAAATTAGTTATTGTCAGAAAATTTTACATTTTACTTCACCTATGTAATTAAATTAAGCAATTAATGTAACAAGTTTTGCTTATTAAAAATTTGAAAAACATTTTTTTTAATCTCAGTATACCACAAGTTCGTAATTACAGTTTGTGGTTGAAACAACAGTTTTGATTTTTGTTTTGCTGTAATCTCTCATTGTAAGTACATAATGAATGATTTATGAAAACATTTAAAAATGCAGGAGTTTTGATGTTGAAAAGTGAAGGAATATGTGCGTGTAGCGTAAATTCCATTTTTAACTGTTTTAAAACAACTTTATCGGAAAACGTGTAAAAACAAAATGAATCGATCTCCGTGCGTGAAACTTGACAGGAGTTATTAACCGCTTCACAAATTCTTTTGTGTTCGACAGTAAACACATTGATTACCTTTGCCTTTACCTCAGCTACTAAAATTTAAATTTCTATTAAAAGATTTTATTACAAAATCCACGTAAAGTTGTGAATGAACGAAGTTTTGACGGGAGCGCGAACGGCGAACGGAGAACGGCAACCAACAAATTACTTTGGTGTAAGTACTAAAATTACCAAGCGTTCTGAATGAAACGGAACATCAAATTAACAATGTCTCATTTTATTTTGGGTGGTTCTGCGGGCGATGCGCCAGTTTTGCTGGTAAATTCATTAAATACGCTCATTCTCCATTTTCAAAACTGTATGCTGTGTGCATCTCGTTTATAAATAGTACGAGAAGTGCCATGATGCTCAGAACACGCGACAAGTTAAAACTGAGAACGACTTCGGTTCTCGTGTTCTCGGTTTCGCTCTTAACTCGCTATGTACATTTAGCTGTTGCTGTTGATTTCTTTCAACTTTGCATAGTTCATCACTTATAAATGTTATGACTGATCTTGATCACTGCATTAGTAATCTAGCTCAGTTGATTTTCGATCTATGTAAATAAATTAAAATTATAACTTTGCAATTGATAATTTCTTTCAGTGATTCAGTGACCTATGTTGTACTTGATATTGTTCCGTTTTTGATGTGACCAGATTTTATTTTAATGGGACAAATATATGTAACATTAAAGAGGGTCTAAAATTTTGAGGGTATATACATTTCTATGTCCTGATTTCCAATCAAATCAAATGTTTTCAAAATTCGAAAAATTAAAAACATGATTCTTGAAGTGAAAATGTGTAGTGGTCGACGAGAAATGTTTTATCTTTTGGATCCTATCTTTAACACCCTGTATAATACAGATGTTGCATAAAATTGTTAAAATATTATGTATAACTAATCCTTTAATTGGTAATTATATGATAGAATACGTTATCAGAATATCGAAAATAAAATCCGAAACAAAACTTTACAAAGCAATACGGCAGTATGGCACAATTTCATTAAATTAATTAACGAACAATGGTACTTGGAATCTCGCATGTCACAAAAGCCTCGAGGTAGTATTCAATTAATTACGTACACAGAAACAGTATATAATAATAATTGAAATCATTCTATATATTATACAGACTATTATAAACAGATTCACATGAAATGAAATTAATATAGGCATTTATAAACACCTCATTTAATTTATGTTGTCAAATGTAAAACTAAATATCGCAATCACATTGTGTATTATGCTTTGACAACCTTAAAATTGCTTGTGGTATGCAAATTATGTTGTATTCAATACAGAATTATGTGCTATAATTGTATACAATTAAACTTAATGCATCTGTTAAAGTATTATTACGTTACGTTATTCGTTCTGAAAACGCAAAGGACTTTATCTAATTAAAATATTTCTTTCAAAATCGTGGTAATCTTATCTTCATGTAGGTGTATAAATATTCTAAAAAATATATGATGTTACAGAAATTTAATCAGAAGTCCCGAATGATAAACTAAAAAATAGAAAAAAATAAAGTAAATATATATATATATATATATATATATATATATATATATATATATATATATATATATATATCATAACCGTTGGAAAATAGTGTCCTTCTTAATATCAAGCTTTGCGGAATACGAAGTGATTGTTTTATACTTCATCTTAAGCGAAATACTACTATTATTAAGAGGTGACCTAAAAGACCAACTTTTTAATTGTTGTTAATAATATGACCCTCCTTGCCTCCATGTATCTGACAACGAAATTGAAGCACAGGCAATGATTTATAACGTACTTATACATAAAGCTCGAAATAGCGCGTTATTATTCATACTTTAACAGTTGTATTATGATTATTGAAGACTAAATATGAGAACAAAATTAATAGTATATCAAAATTTGCATGAAGCGAATTTAGATAAAAATGCATTTAATTTAAAATATTATGCATCATAAAATATATGTGTATTTTTTTTTAAAAATAAAAGGCGTTTATACAGTTTCACTTTTGTGTCTTCCAAAACGTCTCCTTGCGATCGAGGCAATTGATATTTAATTAAACAATTATTACGTAATCCTAAAAAGTATTGAATTTTAATAATAGATAAACAAAATGAATGAAAGCTTTGTTTTATTTGAAACAAATCTCATGTCAATGAAAACAGAAAAATATTAGATCATAAAACATTTAACGTTAATTTAGCCAGCGTGAATGAAGCTTCGTTAATCGAGTAGTCAAGTAGGTCGTCCATTTCTCGTTTACGTTTACACACACTCGCTAGCGCGTTCCATAGTGCTGCTGCTGCTGCTGCTGCTGCTGCCACTGCTGCAGCAGGATTTGATGTCTGTCCACGTTCCACGCTACAAGCTCACCAGACATTTATATTACGCCAATTGTCCGACTAGCCGACAGCCAGCCAGAGATGAGTCCATTAGCTTAATACCGTTGATAAAGTGTTGTTCCTGTGCTATGTGCGCTGTCATCACTACGCTTACACTTGTGTCATTGTTGACCCTGGTACTCGTTAAAAGACATATTATATATATACATACATTACAGGGTGTTTCTGTACTTGTGGATCAAACTTTAAGGGTATATATAACACGTTATATTGACAACGGATCCAAAAAGAATTTTCAAAAATTCGCAAAATTAAGGGTGGTTTACTTAAAGAAAACATTTTGAGTGCCACTGGTTTCATAGCTGTTTGTGTTGTTTTATTCAAATATTAACAATGCAAAACAATTATTATGCATTTATGTTGTTACATTACGTAATGCAATTTTGATAGTAATTTAATTTCAATTATCCTGTTTCTTTCACAGTGGCACTCAACAAGTGTCCTTTAAGTAAACCATTCTTAATTTTGCGAATTTTTGAAAAATTATGTTTGTTCCGTTATTAGTAGAACGCGTTATATATATATATATATATATATATATATATATATATATATATATATATATATATATATAATAGTAAAAAAAAACTGATTATATTTATAAACATCAATATCTATTAATCCGAATCACTAGGTAATTCGATAATTCAACATCATTTACTGTATGAACACTATTTAATTGAAAAAAAAATTGATGGCGCTTCCATTAGAAAACAAAGATACGCTGAACGCTCGACGTTCGCAGTACAACAGCAATGAATCGCATTTCACGAAATCCCATGAGTTCTGATTTACATATTCATATTCGGTGCTGCTTTGCGAGATACGATGGATAATGTAACTGCGATCATTTGTCATTCTGATAGAGGTCAGTATTAAGTAATAGCTCAATATTGATTCACTGTACCTGAAGCCCTACTTACTCTAGGAAATACGAAACTGCATTCACGGTATTAGTGATTTAAAGGTTTGCAAATCTATGAGAATAGTGATTTGATTTATTACGAATAATTTTGGTAAATGTGTCAATCTTTGTCGTGTGGATTATATTCACATATTACTTATAAGAACTCAATGCAGTGAACACTAAATGGTGAAATTAAGAGTTTTTTTTTTACATATTAGCTAATAAAATCATAATAGCTTAGTATCCATATCAAGCTTGGTGTTGTAGAATTGAAAATTATGTTTCTGTAGTATTTAAAAAAAGTAAATGTTTTAATGATTGAAAAAAAAGGTTACAAACTTTAAGACAAGTTTGAGAGACAAAAAAAGAGAGCAATTCTGTACCGGCGTGACCAAGTAACCAAGAGACGGAGATAAATATACAGGTGTTTTTATATTTTGGAAAAAAATAATTAAGGGTATACCTTACATTACATGCGTAATAAACATAGAACAAATAGATGTTTTTTTCAAAATTCTAAAAATTAAGAACATGTACATTTTTAGTGTCATTGATCGACTTCACGAACAGTCAATTATGTGAAAGAAGGGTCTGGTTTCAAAGTATAAAAAAAGAAAAACTATATAAATATACCTGCTGCTATCAAAATAATATATTTTTGCCATTTTCTTAAAAATATAGAGATGGTACTATTCGATATTATTAGACTTCTCTGATATGACAACATGGTTTTATAATTTATTTATTTATTTATTTATGTTACACTGTACAACAGGAACTTAATCCCAATTACAGTATAATGAATAAATCAATAAATTAACTATGGTGTTTATAATTATAAATTTATTAATTATATGTTAGAAATAAATATTAAACTAGTGGAACTAAAATGTTTACCTAAGGTAAACTATCCTTCATTTTTCGTAGTTTGAAAAAAAAAACTATTTATTAAGCTTAAATTTTATATTTAGAATGCTTCTTAATGACAATTAGAACAAATAACAATTTACCCTATTGCAATAGTATCCTTACGGTAGTGAGCCTGCTATTTTCATTTTGAGTGACCTTCAGATGGACGACAGTTTGATTTGTTTTATAATTTTCAAGTTACTAAATATCATTTTTTTGATAAAATCATATGATATTTGCAACCAAATATGTACTAAATGCGTATTTACGATGTAATGGATGGTAATGACAAAGACGTTTAAAAACCGTTCATAAAATGATTCTCTTATTTTTATCTATTTCTGAAATTGACAGCTTACTTTGAATTGACTGCGTAGTTCTTGCGTAAACGTACGTTTAATTATAATTTTGACAGGGTGCAGTGAGTAGTGACCAGTCAACCGTTGTAAATTATATAATACCTACACATATTTTCAATAATAAAAACTTAATTGAAAGAGATAAATACGTAATGTACGAGTAATATATTTCAAATTTATAATAGTATAGAAGTACATTTAAAATCAATACTGTTTAATACCAGTTATTGATTCTAGCTATTTAAAATAAAAGACAATCATAAATTTAACAGTGTTTGAAATACATTTTTCTGTTTAAATAATTATTTTATTTTATTAATAAACAAAAATATGACTGTTTAATATCAATTTGATTCTACTGAATTCGTGATATCAAGGTTTATTTTGATTTGGTATTGTTAATTTATCTAATCCCCTAAATTCAATGATACAGCTATAAAATAAAAGTTTATTCCATGTCATGAAATGAAACTGTCCATGTACAGACAGTCGTAGTTTAGTGGGTACAACTTTCGTCTAACATGCGAGAGTCCGCGAATTCATATCTCGCAGACACTAACTTGTAAAAATACCACATTGCGCAAGTATGTTTCCTGACTGTAAGTTACTGTTGTGCAGTAGCAAATAATTAATTTATAAATTTTTCGAAACTATCTTAAGTTTACACTTTTCACTAAATTAAAATATAATTTAAGAATAAAATACGTAGTTGTGATTGGCGTACAACTGTGATTTACTTAGTAAATGTCTGGAAATGATTCGTAGTGAAGCATTCATATATCGCTATCGCTCTCGCCCAAACCGATATTAATGAAAAGATGGACAAGAGACAACAAGAGGGCGGATGTCGTCAATTGTTGTCTCTGCGTCTTCCATCCTCTTCTGTCGTCTCTGGTGCCTACTGCTTCCCAGTGACTCGGCTTGCTAACGTTTGCACTCGCGATGAGTTACAGCAACAGCTGGAATCCCTCGCACTCGCCTTGGCGGTGTCTTCTCTATTCTCTGTTCTCTTGTAGCCAGGACCGGTTTAGCACTCTTCATGATTTTCAAAGACACTTTGTTTATTCTAGAAATTCATGTTAATTTGGAAATCGGTAAAAAAATCTTGTGTAGTGTAGTGTAGTCATGTGATAGTACACCAAAGTTGTTCTGACAAATTATTATTATTACTCATTAGAAATAAGTTCGTAAGCTTTTATTGATAGCAACGCATCATAATCGTCCAGAAAATTAAATAAACATTTTAGTGCCTTTTCAAGTTAAATAGGTAAACATTTTTTTATACAATTATTATGAGCATAGTTTTGTGTTATAACTTTAAACAATTACCTATATTGGTATTATAGTCAATAATAATTATTATTAATTACACTTTTTTTTATAAAATGAATTGTCATTTCATCCATATAGCTAGAACTTCCATCATAAACATTACAACCATAAACTAATGCTATCCCTGCCATTGGTTTACCTTTGTCACTTTTAATTTAAGTACCAAAAGTATCGTGAAAATAAAATCTACACTGGCTGAAGTAAGGTAAATGGTGTAAGCACCATGCGCTTTATACGACTTTTACCGAACGCCACTTCTTGCACGCAGTGTACACAAACTGGAATAAATGTTATATGTTCTTTAAATTTTATTTGGCTTTATTATGTATATTCTAAGGGTGAGGTACAGAGAAGGATGTTCGCTATTCTACCCTGTAATACGTAGATATATTAAAATAAATAAGGAAATAAAGTTTCAGGTGTCCCCCAATTATATATCAATTAGATGATAGATTTAATAATAGAAAACATGTTTTGAGTAAATAATTTACATTTGTATTATCATATTTAGTTTATACTATTATGCATTGTAGATATCTATAAATGACAATACATTCAATATGTGAACGTCATTGAAATAATGGAATTTATAAATTATTAATTATTAGGAAATATGGAAATCCAACGAATCATATAATGAAACGATTTTGTAACTATGCATTTGCCCATAATTCATGTTTATTGGTTTGGGTAACTAATTTTAACAAATGGTACCAAATACGACTATACTAGTACTTATTTATCTATTTGTGCTGTAGTTAGAAAATGCAATAATAGTAATAGCTTTAATTTCTAGGTGGTATTTGCACATAATGTGCGGTTTCTACATTATTGGAATAGCTGTTCTAAATAATGTATTGTGCTTCGAATCAAATTTTATCTGTAATTTACATTAATCTGTTAATATTGATGAATGAAAATTATCTAATTAATTGTAGGAATTCGTATAGTCGTATGATGTTCGAATAGTTGCCATATTATTGTTTTATCGAAATGAGATACTTCGATCCTACGATTTATTTCTTAACTATATTTTTATTTTCAAAAATGGTAATAATACAAATTTCTCGCTGAAAACTGGCCTTGAGTTTTATTCATAATATTTAATTGGTGCATTTTATTGAATTTGTACATACTGAAATCAGAAAAAAAACTATTCACTAGAAGAATCTAGAAATATCAGCGGACAGGTACATAAGACGGCGATCTGGATCCACACATTAATGACGAGTGGAAATAAATAAATAAACTAGTCGCGGATGGGATTCTGTAATTCATAATAACTACAAATAATTATTGCAAGTTTATTTGTATTTTCATTTGTCCAGATTTCATAAGAGGTTCAGCTAATGACAACTAAAGTGACTTTGTAGTTGATATTTTTAGTATCATAACAAGTTCAAATGCATATATCTTGTCTTGAGTTGTGGTATGTGAGTTTATAATTTTTTTATTCAAATACAGAATATTTATGAAAAACACTTAACATTACTTAGGTACGTACAAAAATCACTATAATTTTTATTTCCTTTAGAGTCAAGAAAATATCTTAATTGCCCGTCAACTAACCTTTGAAGCATTTAACAAAAACATCACATCGAAATAGATATAAATCAGAGAAACAGATAAAACATTTAATTTCCACACTGACGTTAATTTGCATAGAACGCTTTAGCGGCGTGAAAACGAGCAAAACGAACGAGAATTCGTCGCGTTTTGTCGTTCGGTCGCTCGTGTCACGACTCAAGAGCTAAGGACATAATTAACGTGCACAAACATGTGTGGGATATCGAGAAATGTCTGAAAGACAGCTCTAAAGCGACAGCAATCATTATTTATAGACCGAAACTATTATTAACGGTTTGAAATTTGCTGGTAATTTAAACATATCGTGCGATAATAGGAGCTAGGCTATTTGTACCGGAAGTCACTGTCATTAGTTTTCTATAAATGAAATTTGTTATGGCAGTTTTTTCCCTCGTGGTTAGATTTTTGTGGTAAGACGAATTTTCTTTTATTAATAGGCAATTTATAAGTTGCTAATAAAATTTTGATTTAAAATTAAAACTATACACTATAAGAACAACGTGAAATTCCAAAATATAGTTTAACAAAATTATGTTCTATTAGATTTTTATAGTACCTATATTAAACTGTTTAATATTTAATACAATAAATATTAGCCTGAAAACAATAGTTTATTCAATTAATAATATCGAATAAATTAATGGAGTAAATCAGTAAATAGCTCACGGGTTGTTAATTGTATCCCCTATCTAATTAAACAAATGGAAAAGTTATTCGAATATTAATAGAACGTAAATGTAATAATTTGTAATTGTGAGCCACATTTTAGAAAATAATATTTCACATTAGTATTGTGAGATAGCAATGGTCTAGTATCATAATTTATTATTTCTAATGATCAGATTCTTTTATTTGAAGTCGTGAATAAGGTAGGTTATGAGGAAGTAGAGAAATTAAACATTGTAACTGTCTAAATGTTATTTATTTCGGCTGTGGAGAAACCACAGAAAACACACAGGTAGAGCAATTCTAAATCAGTAAATGATAAATCGTACATAACATAATAAACATGACGTACAAATATAAAAGTCAGTCAAGAGGTTGGAGCAGGAGATACGACAATATGGTCGTATGGATGCTATGGCGGCTTCGGTCATTGGCGAGTGCATCTCGACACCCACGGACACGAACGGAAGGTGTTTGTGAACCCACGTGCGAACGGACTTTTGGAAGATGGTCGGTTATCGAATGAGGAAGCCAAGTGGTGTCGGCTTTCTGAAACTTAGAGCAGAGACCACCGGGTCACCGTGATAACAGTCGGAGGGTGATGTCAGGGAGGAAGAAATTCTTCCCTGAGTTATGTTAGGCCGTGGTGACAGGTGGGAATCCTTCGGTGATGGTTGGCAGGCTAGAACCCGAGCGCAAGTAGTGGTCGGACGATCTGCAGTAGACAGGGATTCCTTGGTGACAGCTGGTAAACCTCCATGTGTCACCGGAGTGACGTTCGGAGGAAAGATATGCCGGTGAGGAAGTAATTCCTCACTCAATTATTTCTGTGCTCAAAGAGCTATTGTCTCAATTAATTCTGAGTAATTTCTGTACTCAAAGAGCTATTGTCGTAATTAATGCTACAGAAAGTGCGACGGCCAATGCTGACAGAATCGCAACTGAATTACGATGATGATGGCCAAACAGCTTCTCAAAACGTGCGTCGGCCAATTCTGACAGAATTTCAGCTGATCCTGGTGAGAAAATAGTTGTTTATGTTACTCTTATTTGTCGCGTGCAGTTCTCAAATACTCGGAGTAACTTGACGGGGTGAAATTCATGCATGTTGATTCGTTCGTGGGATTCCTGTAGGAATTTTTATTGTGGTGGTACGTCTGCTGCTCTGGTTTGTTTTTCAATTCGATAAAGACAGCTGTAGCTTACCCTGAATGGATGAGAAAGAGACGGAACAAGACCGTTTTCAATTTTGTCCCCTCTTATTTCTATACCGTCTTGTATTTTTAACAAATGTCATTTCGAGTATGTAATTTGTTAAATGCACTAATTACAATAATATGGATTCAATCAACGTGAGACCTACTTGAAGAAAGATGTGCTAGAACTTTACATACGTATTGTCTTGTACCGTCTTTGCAATTCAACTTCAAACAGGGTTGGTTTGCCTTTATTTGTAATGGCAGCAGATGTACTGTAAGTCTCTATGTTATTAAGATCATGCGATGCTATAACTGAATTGATTCTTTTAGTTTATCACGTTCTTGTTAATATGGTAAGAGTATTAATATAGTTGCAATAGTCTCTGGTTATTTTAGTTTAAGAACAAATTAATCGGTACGGCCCTGTTAACTACCCTCGGTTAGTGTTTTTCAAACCTTGGTGATTTGTATTAATTTATGATAATTAAGCTCTCTAATAATTGTTTTAAAAAATTGGTTATTTTGTTATTCCAAACAGTATAAATATGATTTGATTATTGTTAAACATGCAAAATTTTAGTAAACCATAATTGGTGCACCATCTCAGTATAATAAAAATGTATGTAAGTGCAAAAATAAGTATGAAAAAAAAACAAACTTAAACGATGACACGAGTTAGTGACAATAAAAAAGAAAAAAGCATTAATCTCAATCCTTCAAATGATTACACATTTCTCCATTATTATTCTTGGAAACACTTAACTCTACCGCATCTAAGATCTAAAAACAGCGTCAACGGACATACAGAAAAAACGTTAGCTTCCTAAATGTTTGAAATTTTTCAAACTCCTGTCTTCTGTATTTCCTTCTTAGTAGTACATATACCAGTACAAATTCAGCACAGTTAATAATGAGTGGCTGCTTTGAGGGGAATGTTGTTCTTCACCCCGCACCCTGGAAAAAAGGAAATGGAAGTCTTGAAGCTGTTGTAGACATATGGGTTTTTTCATGTGATAATTGACCCCTATGGCACTTTAAATTTCATTCTTGTTTCGAATGTGAGAATGATGGAAGATATGGGCGTAAGGTTCCTATGGGGATATTGCTTTTAATTTAGTGATGTTATTAGGCCGATACATTTCTCAGAAAGCATATATTTTCATCCCTTTTATGGGGTAGGTGGCTCAGTAGTATCTATAGATTTGGAAACTCGGGTTCGATTCTCACCGACGACGAACAATTTTCACCACATTAAAATTACCCCTGTCGTTTTCCTCCTCTACCACATTTGGAGGCCGTGATGCGATGGCTTGTAAACGCACTTCACGCGCATAAATATATCACTTACCGAGATCTACTACAACGGAGTGTTATACCCAGTAATGGGTAAAAGACGTGATGATATATGTATTTTTGTTTTACTTTCTGAAACATACCAATTGAAAATTCAAAATATGTCAAAAATTATTAGTTTGAAATATTGTTTATTATTATACCGAATACTGTTATGCTATTCTGTACAACAGAAACCTAATTTCAGTTACAGAACAGGGTCCGGATTCATCGAGTCGCAGTGTGGTACGTCATATATATTTAGCTTGAGTTACACAAGCTCTGTTTTTGGGTGTTCTAAGAGCACGGTTTTAACATGTTACAGATAGCTAAAACACCCAAAAACACTGCTCTTAAAACAGGCAAAAACAGATCTTGTGCTACCAGCCAATGTTTTAAAATATTACCACTCCAATTTAACTCTAAATACGAATATGTTCATACATCTGATTATCGAAAGGTTTTAAAATGAATAAAAAATAGTTATTATTGAATAAGTTTAATTTTTCTCATAGTTTTAATCTAGAGAATCTAGATGAGAAATAGGTAATGTGTATTGGTAGCAAAATGTACTTAACATGTTTGTACAGCTCTAAATATTCGATTTTAAATCTTAATCCCTGAAATAAACTAACTACCGCATAATGTAATAAAATATGAAAAAACCTCTTATATTTTTACAACAAATACAGCCAAGTATCTACGACGCTCAGTCGCTCTCGCATCTCGCTATATCGTCCTGTCTGCATTTGTATGTGTTGTATGCAGCACACACGGGTGATTTTCACGTCGGATTTCACCTCGCTTTAAGTGTTAATTACCGCACATGAGAGCGCCATGAAAAAACAACTTCAAAGGATCGACGAACGAGTTTAGTTCATTCCTAGTTATATGTGAAACGTTCATCGCGTTTAGAACGTTCATAACGTTCGGTAAACGTGAACATGAACCTGGTGAGTGTGAGTGCTAGCGGTGGTGAGTTGGTAACTAACAGAGCGCGTTAATTCGCAGTTGGTAATCGTTTGGTAACATCGTATTAAGTAGCATAAATTGCTACTTAAGTAATTAATATGTTATCGATAAATTTTGTGCTCTAGCGTTATTCAATCAAGTTGTTATGTGATAATGTTCATTATATGCGTTTATCTATTTTTTGTTTTGTTGCTTAGTATTTTCAGAAATTTGTCATTAATTTGTGAAATCTATACGTAATTTATTCCTATATATTTGGATTTTTTTAGTACTGGAACTATTACTTTTCGATAAGATTTACGCGGAAAAAAAAAATTAGCACAAAAATTATTTCTTACCCAGCAACTAAATCTTTTATACAAAGGCTTTTAGTTTTGCAGTAAAGCTCTTACATTATTTAGATGCTAAATAAATAAATAAATTAAAGCAATATGGTATATGGTGACGAAAAGAAATGTACAGTACAGGGTGTCTACTATAAACAACCCACAATTAAAAACATTTTTTTATTTGAAGAAATTTTGTTATATTCTAAAAAAGCTATCAAATAGTATTTTTCTAATATGGAATTCCATTAAAAATGTAATTTATGGATATAAATCGCTTATTGAATATTCATTCAAAATATAGCATATGACAACATTATTTGAGATAAGAAAAATTTATAATTTTTTTATAATAAATGCTCCGAATGAGCCATACACAAATACGCAATATCTGCATATTCCGCAGCACTAAATTCATCTATTGTGAAATAAATAAAATGCAACAATATTAATTTAAATCAAGGTTCAATTTTGTTATTGTACTTTTTGTTTTTTAAAAGTACCTATTTTATTTACAAAATTTAAAAATGTTCTATTATTTATTAAATTTTTACATCTTATATTATAAAGAAATAGGACCTATCATTATTTTATATTTTTTTACTCAAAAAGACCTCAGGAATAAGCTTTTAAATTTTGTTACACGAATTTTATATCACCCTGCATATTAGGCTCATTACTAATCGTTTTCGCATAATACCTATATAATTAGCTATTAAAGTGCTAATAATTTAATTTAATTAATTAATTCAATTTACTGATTGATAAATTGATAAAATGTTTAATAACATAAATTAAAAAGTTTTCATTCTAACATTTAAAATTCTATGATTTGGTAACTCTTAGCGTTCTTTATATTAGATAAATTCATTTTAAAAAGTACAATTTTTCAATGTAGATATTTTATATAATTTGGTACTTCTCTTCTGATAACGAAGACATTTTGACAGAAGTGCTTGTACTTTGTATTGCCAATTTGTTTTGATTTTTATTTGTTAAAATCCTCTTCCTGTTTTGGCGAGAAGTTGTGGCTCTATGGTAATACACTTGTTTTATAATGTGAGGTTACGTGTTCACATTCTGAGTTAAATATATATTAAAGATACAACTACGTGCGATTAGATCGAATTTCACTATATTATGCGTTTTCTTGTAATGCAATTGTGAGTAAAATGACTTATAATCGCAAATATATTTGTTGATATTTTGAATGTTGGTATTTTTCTTCTTAATTACCTATTTCAGTATTAACTGCCAGATGTTGATAGTGAATAGTGAAGTTCCGGATATGAATTGTGTCCCGGAATTGATGATCCTGGTCCTGGAAATGCTGTTCAGTACACGGAATATTCTTTAGTTAATTACATCTTTACGTTGGTATGCATAATATTTCATTCAACTTTCACGCATGAGTCATTGAGAAAAGCTGACTAGTGAACGCAGAAACGCTGAAATGAATGAAACGGAGTCATCACAATCAGGCGCTGCGTAATTAAAGGTTAGAGTCCAATGCGGTAGTGTCAACTACAGCACAGATATAAAGGATAAGATGCAATTCCCATAGCGTAACCAGAGAATTAGAGATAAGAGAAATACGAGTTCGTACTTCCGCTACAAATTGCTGCCGTACTGCCGGCGTTTTGCGTTTATGATGTGCTATGAGTTCATAAAATGTAATATGTCTATTATTCACAAGAATTTTGCAGATTTGGAAATTGTTGTGCAACTACTTTGTTTAGCAAAGCGTTTATTAAAATGACCAAGGAATTTTTTAATTGATTGAATTCTTGCCGTACTACCATTTTATTTATGAATTTAATTCTTATTGCAGTACAGCTTATAATGATACCCAAATAATTCAGAAACTGTTGTATTTTGTTTTGATAGATGTAGATCAGATTACCGGATTCCAAAATTCCGGTGACTTGATAGGCCGGATCTCCGGAATTTTTATTTAAATTTGAGTAAAAACCTTACTTTGATTTTAATGAATGGCATAAGGCCAAAATTAACAATGAGGGATTAAAAATGATCCAAATTTCAAGTGTTTTTTTTTCATGCGGCATAATATGCATGGTGTTTTACACTTCGAGAAAAATAATTAAGAGTATTTATTATATGTGGTACTTATCGTAGAACAAAAATATTTTTTTAGAAATTCGCAAAATTAAGAACATGTTCTTGAATTTTAGTGCCACAAATATCATAATCTAAGTAATTGTTATGTAAAATATGAGATTTCAGTTGAAGTACTCCCCTTGTTTTTATTTTATTTTGCTTTTTATTAACCTTAAAATTATGTGACTATTAATTAAATGTCGTATACAAATTCAGTAAATTAAGTTGATATGATTTTCCAAAGTTCTATAATCTAAAATATATGTTATGAGAAATAGGTTTCGGCACAAGGACGATAATCAGATTAAATGTTTTATTTGATTTAAACCACAAAATTGCCTACTCACTGGATGACTGATGACTTTGACGTAATAAAAAATAATTAAATATCATTATAGCTATTGAACACAAATTTTAGTGATGGCAGCTTCGTTATTACAAATCATAAACTGAATGAATTAATTCTAGTCCGCAGTTAAATTCTATATATTATGTAGCTAGATTCTGCGAGATCTTAACATAGCAATAAACTATTAATTCACATCACATAGACAGGATATTTATACCGCCCTTTGATCTAAAGTATTTGCTTTAATTATTATTGCATTCTGTTGATTCTAATAACACAATTGCCCTTAACTTTCAGTATATATATATATATATATATATATATATATATATATATTCTTATGCTACGGCATAAATAGTAAAGTGCTGGGTAAAAAGACATAATCATATTGAATCTTTATATCTTTATCATAAAAATAAAAAAAACCGTGAATTAGATTTCTTCTACATACTCTAAACACAAAGTAAATAATTTAAATGAACCACAAGTGTGTAAATAAGCACATTTATTCCTCCACATTCACAAATGATAAAGTTACAATCCAACAGTGTTACATCCATTTACTTGGGTACGAGCCATTAACGATTAGGCCAATTACTACAAGTAAACGCTTGCATAATGTAGTGAAATTTGTTCAGTGGGGTCTGCTGCGAGCAGCAACAGCAGCAGCAGCAGCAGCAGGGTGATTCAAGCCGTGACGTGAGCCGTGATCGTGATCGTGATACGATGCGTGATTTGCTTGATGGGGTGTTGGAGTACCAGAGTGCGACAAACGGCCAGCGTGCGGACGATCCTATTAAGACCGCACCATGGGCTCGGAATTCCAGAGAGTATACAGTGCTGAATGGGAGATATTGATCAGTGGATGCGTGCAATTCATTGATTGTTTCTGCGACCAATATCAGTTAGTATTATATATATTTATAGCACAAACGCTGAATAACAGTTAGTAAAAATATCTTATTCATTCAGGGATGAACATTTATATACGTAGTAATTTTACCTTTATCGTCACCTTTCTGTTTCATAACACATCTGTCTTCAATAACAAACAGGAAACATTCTAATTTACTTAGGGAAAAAGATCATATCTTTTTTCACAAAAATTTCAATTATTTACGTAGTAGTTGTATCTTTATTATCCCCTATGTGTTTCAATGTTTCCCAATATCTTTAGTAGTCAAACTAACTACTTCTGATGACAAAAATTTTTTAATAGTTTAATTGGAATATTTAAATACATTATTTTTATGGATAGCAATAAATACACCTGTTTTTGTTACTAATTTTTTCTATATCAATGATGGTGGAGGAGCCCATTCTATCTTTATCATTACCCTGTTTCTTTAATATACTTTATTTATTTTGACACTTTCTGTAACACATCAATTATTCTAAATAATGATTAGGCAGGGGGAGAGGAAGATAATATATTAAAAAATTTTATTCTTTGGAATACAAACCTATTTTTACATTTTGTTTCTCCATAATTTTAAAAAGAAATGGCAAATTTGTTGTAGTAAGCAATAGCTATGATTTTTATTATAACAAATGTATCAAATGTCATTTAAAAAACGGAATTCATGCCTATTGCCTACTATTAAACAAAAAAATTGCAATTTATTTTTAAAATTTGAGGAAATTGAAAACATAATAAAAATTTGAAAGTAGTTTTGTAAATGCACCTTTTAATTCTGAATAATACTCTACAGTGTTTCCGCAAAATTAACAGGAGAGCAGGAAATTGCATAAAATTCATATTACATTTTAAATCTCTATATTCATTCCTCAGCTACACAATCCGGTATAATATTTATATAAGCTTCATAATAACTGTCTCGAATAACAGGTATAATGTGATATGATGCGTATATTGATCAACAGTAATTGTAACGCCGCTAACCATTCATTGCTGGTTCTGTATTTTAAAACTCAATATTTCTTTGAAGTATCAAAACCAGAATGTAATAAAGGACTAAATATAATTATCAATAGTCATATATACAAGGATATTAAATGCCCACTACATTTGTTGAATGTTTATGTTTGAGAGTCAATGTTTTGTGACACGAATTAATTAGAACATTTATTGTTGGCGTTTTGAAATCTTGCCAAGAATTATAATTCATGTAATATTTAAATATTAAATCATTACGGGCTTATGTATAGGTAGGCAAATGTAATATATTTTCAAGTAATAATTGACTGATTTTATCCTTTTATGTGGTTCATAAACTAAAACTGAAATCTCGGTAAATGTATCATAATTATAAAATCAAGGAATATTATTCGTGTAATCGTGTACAAGCTGTTAGATGTGGGAAATTTAAGTTACATCCAAAGAACGAAGTTCCAAAACTATACACCTATTTAATCTGTATCATGGCTGCGAAATTTCTTTATATATACCTCTGAATATATTTGGAGTTAGTATTTTTTTAAACTGTTGTGCTGTGATTTGTATTTCTATATTAAATTATGATACATACTTTTTTTAAAAGGTTATTACACGTCACAGTAAAATTATGTTTATCAAATATCATGAAGTAAATCAGATTCATTCCTGTTTTTTTTTTCGAAAGCTGGTATCTCTTATATATTATTTTGTACGTGCGTTCTACCCCCACTGACTTCAACTCATATTTATAAAAATATATGCTTTTGACTGAATGGTTCGAATTCCCCTAAACTATAGGACCTTAATACTGTAATTGAGATGAAGTTCCTTTTGTGGTGTAGTTAGATTATAAAATACAAAATGATACATTTTAATAATCGTTCTTTTAAGGTACTAAAGTTAATTTAATGAGAAACAAGATTTCTAGATCAAATATTTGTCGCATTCACTATTTATTTTCGAAAACCAGTAATATAAGATTATGCTTTTTATGAGGAATAAAAGGTTAATTGAAGATAATTTCTCTACATAACAGAGCGCTAGGTATCATTAATATTTCTCTCTTGCCAATAAAACCTTTAGATTTGAACTGATTTTGTTATGAAATTACATCCAGTGACAATGATAAACACTAAGCCAGAACATCACATTGATACAAAAGATCGTTTTCAATTAAATTTTCCACTAGCTACAAGTTCAGTGTTACCACTGTTCAAAATATTATAAGAACATTTCATTATTTAGCAGAACTATGGGTTTGTCACTTTGTGAATGTTCAGCAATCGAATCTTAGTCTAATAGTATTGCAAAATGTTTGACATATTTTTCGTTTCTAGTGCGATTATCAATCGTCAAAATATAACCTGTTAAATGGTTGATGAAGGGATAATTTGTGTATGGTACACTTTTCAGTTGGTGGCATTTCCATAATTCGACATAACATTTATTTATTTATTGCTGGGTGTGGCATATTTTTAAGCGCGACTATTCCTCAAATCATGGCTCTACATATGTTATTATAGAGTATAGAAGGAACTAATTATATAGCTTCTATTGTATTTTGCATTTAATTGATTTTTTTTACATTACATCAGCGTGATATAAGAGGCAGAGTATACATCATGGTATGTTTAAAGCGATTTCTACCATTCTGTATACTCATCACAACTGCGATACTGTACTTGTGTCACATGATTCTCTCTTACATTAACTTTCTTTCCTTGCAAACTATCACATATTCAATTAAGTACAAAAAGACCATACTATGTGAGAGTGCAGCAGAAAATACAAAACTTGAAAAATTGAGTTTTTCTGTTATCGTTGGTTTCCAGGCTATTTCTAAAAAGGAAATGTTTACAAAGAAACTAGTAAATAAAATTCTACATCAGGTAACAGATTGAATTGAACAAATAAGGTGTATCGAACATTTCAGTGGGCGCAAAGCAAATATAAGTAACCTTTCCATAGAAAAGTTTAGAAAGTTATTTTTAGGCCCGCTATTTTAATTCAAAATGGCTGATATTACAGGATCAACGCTTGATGCATAAGAGATATGATTGAAGATAATTTTGGTTGGTGATTCGTAAATGTTGTGGTAATGGTAAATCGGCAATAGGTAGGGTAAAGTAACTGCAGAGAGTTTCGTGTGCACTGGGCACTTGACACAATATAGGCCGCGATCTTTATACGGCGCGGGTCGCCCTGACGCGATGAGCTTCTGTTGTCTCTCTCAGCGGCTCACGGCTCTCCGTTATGCTAATGACAGCCGTGTGCATAAGCGATGCTGGTTGTCCCATGCGAAATTGGACTTGCTATCTGCATTGGTTACACAGACAGAGAAGGCACATCGTGCACGGAACAGAGACAAAATGATGTAATTTATTGAGCGATAAATCGTGCACTCTAGCGGGCAAACGAGTAACTGCGTTGACACAATGCTAACAGACCACTTAGTATACTCGCTGCCGCTGTTTCGACAAAGCGGCACACTACAATTTCTGATGTGAATATTCATGCGTTATTTATAAATGTTGCAGGGCCCGCTTTGTTTGTATTTGCCTGAGAATTGGCACAGTTTAAGGTGGAAATCCATTTTACTAATACGACTTGACACCGCGATAGCTCTGCATACACGTGTTTACGCCGTTTATGCGTCACCATCAGAGACAATGCTTTGCTGGTCAATGGGGTCATCATTACACGCTTACGTTCCAATTGAGGATGTATTCCACTATATTGATTGCATTCTCTAATTGTGCGTTTCCACGATTGCCACATTGTTATGCTTCCATTTGTCTGACAAATGGGACCGCATCAGCTGCCAAATCATTTCATTCGTCACCCAATTTCTTTTTTACTTTTTATTGTCGGGTTTCACATCATTGTTAGTGATACTGAAATATGTTA
This sequence comes from Pterostichus niger, assembly GCA_947425015.1. NCBI lineage: Eukaryota > Metazoa > Arthropoda > Insecta > Coleoptera > Carabidae > Pterostichus > Pterostichus niger. The sequence goes on along the minus strand of OX380347.1, from coordinate 21,521,809 downwards.
GAATAATTGCTTATTCACAATTATAAACAATTGTTCTTTTAATGCTTGGAATTTACCAAAACTATTCATTTGTTTACGTACATATATTACTGTTTATGTCCGCAATTATATTATCGGAACTTAAACTACCTTGTGAAACTCCTATTATCAAATATTCATTTGTCATTATCATTTGAATAACAAAGATTATGCTTGTTAATTTGTATACTTATAGATTAAGTAATTGCTAAAGGAATTCGAATCATTAATACATATTTATAAATCAGAGATACAAATATCGAAATAATAGTTGGTGGCAATTATATTTAGTAATAATAACAAATATAAAGTAATTTACAAATAAATTTGAAATATGCAAACAATGTCAATATATAAATTGTTTTAAAAGCGCCGTGTATTGTTTTCGTTCCGAAGCTTAAAATGGTGACATGAATTACAGTATCATCTATATCCAGCAATAAAATTTGCTTAATGTCATTTAACACTGAGGTTATTTTTGCTTTCGCGTTACAAATTAAATGTGTAATAATTTGCGTTTAGTACAGTTCAAAGCGCAGCTCCTCATGATTATATAGGTCATAATTTGTTGAATATGATTGCGTTCATCCATTCAGCGTTCATTAATTACAAAGATATTTAGCGGTGCAAACCTGAGTCCTCAAGCGTGTAACATTTCCTGGAACCCTAGTGCCATCTAAATTGTCAAAGTGGTCGACATACAGTGATGTGAACACGGCTAGGCGTACGTCTCTACTTCTCTCGTCAGCGGCGGAAAATTGGAAATTGGAAATTTAGACAATATTGTGTCAAGTGATTAAATATGCACACATATTTGATACAACTCTCGTTATATTTGCACAAATTCTAGTACTTTTGGTTTTGTTTCAGTTTACGATGTAGTTTAATGTACTTTCTTGTTTTTAAGTGGAGGTTCACCCAGTATTTTTTGTCATTATCAACTGTACTAATCCTTTTAATGAATCCATATTTTTCGATAGAGAGGTATATCATTTTTTAAAGGTCATAGGGATAATACATATGTATAATAATAATTACATAGTGGCAGGAATTTTCCGCAATTGTCGAATTACATGTTATTTTAAAAAAGAGACATATAAAGTTTTAAATAAAATAATATTTATATTTGAGTTGCAATTTCATAACAGTACTTATTTTTTTAAACATTTCGATTAAAAGTAAACAAACCATGTAGTAAAGGTTAAGGATTTATCATAAATCAATCATAACAGGTTAAATGTATCAAATGTCCAATACATCATTGACTACATACCCTTGATGGTTAAATGGTTTACCCTATATATCGGGCAAATATAGGGTTACCATCTTCGGATTATATGAATAGAGTACATTACGTGTAGGTAAGGAAACGGGTGGAAGGATAGTAATTATAAATAATTAATAGAGATAATAATTTTTATTGAATGAATATTTAGCTTACTTCGAACTTTGGCTAAAATTTTGTTGTTCCCTATACAATAATTGTGAAATTGTAAACAATCAAATTCTTTGAAATTTTACTGAACCATCAAAACATTTTCATCGGCAGCTAATCTATTTTTTCATCATTTCATTGACAATTGAGCGTTCATGAAGCAAGATATTATTTTAACATCATCATTGTGCCTTGGTATTGTAAAAACGAAAGAACATTTTTTTTTCTAAATCCGAACTCACCGTTTTATCGATTTTTTTAAATAATTTAACCATTTCTCCGATGCTCTTTTCCATTGAAAATTTGGCATTAATATTTGCAGTATCGATTTATATAATTTTTGATTTTAAATAAATAAATATATCATCACGCCTTTTACCCATTACTGAATGTGGCACTCTGCCGAAGCAGATCTCGATAAGTAATATAGTTCTTCGCGTGAAGCCGTCAAATAATAATAACAATAATGAAGATCACTAACTATAAAGTTTAACCTTTTTTTTATTGTTTCAAAATATATTTATAAAATACTGACAAAATTATTCTTTGGCGTATTCATGTTTGACATGATTAAAACAGTAACGAAATGTACATTTTTTCCAAGTAACGCCATTCAATCCACGCTAAGGTGCGGATTTAAAAATATAAGCAATCCTATGGATACATTCAACTATAAAAACAAAGCATATCTAGAATAAAATATCATTAATTAATACCTAAATGTGTGTTATTATTTATTTATTTATTGTTACGCTGTACAACAGGAACTTAATCCCAATTACAGTACAGGGTCCGCACTCACCGAGCCGCAGTGTAGTGGTTTATATAATTTTTAGCTTGAGTGCGATTCGAACTCGGGATCTCCGGATTCGAATTCCGTAATGCTATCCACACCACCGTACTAACGGACAAATTATGTATAAAACGCCAAATAAATCTAAACAATTTAATGTTATGGTCTAAAATTTATAGACCTGGAGTCCAGAGACATAGTGTCATCTCAATTTGACAAATTAATTATTGGGTGTGACAGTCGGTCCGGGTGTGATCTCTGCAAGTGATATATTACACTTTAAATGCGATTATTAGTCATCAAATTATTCCATTGTTTTATGTAATGAAATATAAGTTCTGTTACATTTTTACCATAATCATATATTCCTGATTACCATCCGCCGCCACTGCGTGAATCCATGGCAAGGGATTTACAAAGACTGGAGGGTATAGACAGGGAGCTGATGTGAACTAAATGCCGGCAGCAAGATCGGTGGCGGGCTGAGTAGGGAGTGGGGCTCGGGGCCCGTATACTGTCAGATAACGTATTGGGGCAAATCGATTAGCGAATGTGTTCGGCCTGGCGCGGCACGCTGCCACAGGACCGTTTTGCCAATTTTCCCGTTCGAACCTCTAGGTAGGCCTTCGCTTCATTATTTACTATGTACATGCTTTTAGATTCATAATACTTCATCTTACTGATACTGACATAATTAGATATCAAGTCAAAAACTTATTCATTTATTTTAATTTTTTTATGGTGCCAACGTTTCCGGTTATATATATATTATCATGTTATCGAGGTTCGATTCCTACAGCCAACAAACAATTTTCATCACATTAAAATTATCCAATTTTAAATGAAATTACAATACTTTAACAAAATATTGTTAATTATCATAGGGACAACATTTTAATTTACTATTAAGTATAGTAATACAAGTTTCTAACAATACGAAACCGCATAAATTATTTTAGTTGAAAGAAAACATGTTTAAAATGTGCCTTAATTTACATATCACACATGTGGATAAGATTCAAGCAATTTAATCGTTAATTACAGGAATTCTATGTCAATAGAGATAACGATACGATAAATAGTAAAAAATCCGAAATGCGGTCCTGATTGGGGCGCCAGTATTACGTACATGAAGGGGAAAAGGGGAATGTGCGCTGATGTGCATCTCATATTTTGGGGTAATCAACCGTGTGACCTGCTGCACGCTCTACCCTTGTAATAAATAATTAATACTTAACTGCTTTGGACATCATTGGAAAAGTCGTCATAAACAATTATATTTTAGGTTGTTTCGATAATTATTAGGTATAAACTCTTTGTCGTATTATTTAGTTAATTTATTTAGTTGTTTATTTGTTTTAATGAAAATCATATTATCTATTATTTGTTTTGTTTGTATGTTGCTGCCACCATATAATTACAGAATCAACGATACGGTTCAAATAAAAATAAATATTCATTCGTGTTTATAGGTAATTCAATTGGTGATTTATATTTATATTTTGTATAGAAGCTGTATATTTGTTCAAATACAATTATTTTTATTTATTTCGGAACTAAACAGGCTAAATATCTAATCACATAGTTTTATTACAAGAAATAAAATCATATTTACATATATTCTGATAAAAGTATGCATTTTAGAATGTTATCAATGAAGTTTTCGGTAAGGTTCTATGGAATGGTCATCTGATTACTGTTTCACACTTTTTGTTCAGTGCTCATGTTGTTTTTTAATGGATTATCTGGTATCTCAAACGTTCTTAAAATTAACATTACCTCTAAACCTTCTTTTCTAAAGGTAGATTAATAATTTGAGACAGTAATGCCCATTTTCACCAATATTTTGATATATCAACCTAACTGGGTTTGAATTTGACACATGAACACTGATCTTTTTGAAACAAGAAACAATATATATTAAAAGCAGGGTTCGAAGATATATATCGATCGATATATATCATGATATTTATTTTGATATATATCGTCATATTTTTGCAATGATATATATCCATTATATAAAAATATCAAATAGTTTTTGTGATATAGCCTCCGGAGAAGTGAAATTTTTCGTATTTTTCAGTTTTTCTACTTTTCTGAGGCTATATCTCGAAAACTAAATGTGATATGAAAACGCGCTCAACGGCATTAATTTTCTCGTGCTTCAGTTAACTTATAAACATAGTTTCAGCGATTTTTATTTTTTTTCTATTTTCCGCCAAAAAAATCGCAAAAGGCGGTTTTTTAACATTTTCTCGAAAACCAGAAGTCATATGCATTTGAAGATTGCACCACTGGATTCAGTGGGTCAAAATACATATGTATGTAAATTTTCGTTTTAATAATCCTACGATTAAGGATTTTTGGTAAAATTGAATTAAAATCTGAAAAAACCAAAGGGGTACCCCTTAGGAAATAATTAAAAATATTAAATTGCATAAAATTGTATGAAAATTTGCTTATAAGTCAATTCGGACACGGGGAATTCAACGCCGTTGAGCGCATTTCCATATCTTGTTTAGTTTTTGAGATATAGCCTCCGGAGAAGTGAAATTTTTCGAATTTTTCAGTTTTTCTAAATGTGTACAAAAACTAAAATTAAAAAATAAATATCCAAAAAGTGATATTTATCTGATATATATCCTATATATCAGATATTTTGATATTTATTATAAATATCATGATATTTACGAACCCTGATTAAAAGTGTTGTACTAAACTTGAAAAAAAATGCATCTTTGGTTATAGTTTCACTGATATGTATATTTACTGGATCTCATACGATGGACCTTTTCCAAAGACTGATATATTTTGCTCGTGAAGTGCGGTTACGAGCCGTCAAATCACGACTTCCATAATGTTAGTGGAGGAGAAGCTACATAGGTGATTTTAATGTTGAGTAAAGTTTGTTGGTTGTGGAAATTGAACTCGGGTTCTTAAATCAACAGGCCGATATACTTAAAACTAAAGTAAAATACAAGTTTTTGTGCAATCAACAACGACTTGCATTCATATTATTGTTGAGACACTTTGTATACATGTGAATATTCGCATAATGAATTATTTATATTTTTTAAATGGTAAATTATATTCTACATTGTCATATAAAATATTGACGAATAAAATTAAAATAAAATTATATGCTTATTTCAATGCTGCATTAAATAATTTCGGATTAAATGAAACAAATAAAGTTAAAAAAAATTAATATTTTTATTTTAAAAATTGCAAAACATATTATAATAAATAGTATTTTAATGTTTAAATTCATGAAATAAACGTATATATTGTAGCGTCGGCACCAAAAAATTAGAGTACTTAGTTATGTAAGAATAATTAAAATTGACTACTAAAAATAAATCAATTTCTCCTTTATTTGTTTTGTTTCACATGGCGCCGCCACCAAATAATTACAAAACGGATAATAAATACAGGCAACATCAGTAATTTGCTGTAAAGTAAATAAATATTTTACCACTTTGTGGTGGCAGCATGGTATGTACATAATTTATTAATTCAACATTAACACACTTTACCAAATTTACACCCAATCTAATATTTTTATCTTTTTTAATTAAATATAATTTAGATTCAAATGAGACAAATTATGAAATTTTTAAATGTTAATATGTAAAATTTTTCTACAAATTTATTTGAGTGTAATAATGTATTAACAATGATCGTTGATAAAATTTTATTGTATTTTAGATAATAGTTAACGCCGTATTTATTACATTATTAATTTAGTTATTATATGAACATATTTGATATTTTAATATTAAAATCTGCTTACAGTACTATATTTTAGCAGTACATTACTATATTTATATAATAATATGTATGTATTGTGCTTTTATTTCATACTATTATTAATTGATCCATATATTTAATGCTCATTTATTAATAACGCAATTATATTTTTTTTGTGTTGAACTATAGTCTGATTAAAAAAAATATTAGTTTTGATTTAATTTATGAATTTACATTTTAATATTATTTGGTTATAATTATGATAAATTGTTGTTATTATCTTTGCTGTAATTTTTATTCCATTCGTAATTAGTTCATTTCAGTTATTTAGCAGCAAAAACGGTAAAAATTCCATTATTCAGTACAATTACCATTTTATCGTTTATTTTTGTGGACTTTCCAATAATAGAAGTGTTTGGCGGTAATCGGAACTACCATTTGATATTGATAATGCTGTCACATCAATTTATGAATAATGTTGCTGAATATCTCTATTTTTATTTCCGTCAATTCTGAACCATTTATGTTCATATATTTTTCAAATGTGTATTATATAATATTAATACAAAATATTTGTAAGTCGTTATGAGGCGCCGTTTTGGCCAATATACAATGTTTCGCATTTATATATAAAAAAATTCTGCAATATACAGGGTGTTTCAGGACTAGTGTAACAAACTTTAACAGCTTATTCCTGAGGTTATTTTGAGCAAAAAATGTCATATAAACATAGGTCCTATTCCTTCTAGTTACCAAAATACAAGAGGTTGAAGTTCTATAAATAAGACGACATTTTCAAATTTTTGTAATCAAGATACTTTCGGAAAACAAGAATTTTATTGAAAAGCCATACCTTATTTGTCTTAATTAAAAATTGTTGTACTTTTGATTGTATTTTTGTTTCATAATGGATGGTTATAGTACTGCTGAATATGCAGATATGATTTTTATTTATGGATTATGTAATGGTAATGCCCGTTATGCGTCCAGAGAATACCAAGACAGATATCCAAATAGAAGCCAACTTTCCCATCCCCTATTTGCGCGCATTTTTGTTTTCCAAAAGTATCTTGATTACAAAAATTTGAACATTTCGTGTTATTTATAGAACTTCAACCTCTTGTATTTTGGTAACTAGAAGAAATAGGACCTATGTTCATATGACATTTTTCGCTCAAAATGATCTCAGGAATAAGCTGTTAAAGTTTGTTACACTAGTCCTGAAACACCCTGTATATATATCACGCCTTTTACCCATTACTAGATGCGGCACTGTACTGTAGGAGATCTCGGTAAGTGATATAGTTCCGTGCGTGAAGTGCGGTTACCATTCTTCAAGTCACGACCCCAAAGTTGTTAATTGAGTAGAGAGCTACAGGGGTAATTTTAATGTGATGAAAACTGATTATCGGCTGTGTGAATCGAACCCGAGTACTCAAATCCACAGTCCAACTCGATACCACTGGGTCACCTACCCCATATTTGTATTATATTTAATTATATAATTGTTTTAATTTGGACTGATGAAAACTCATGTTGGCAATTATATGGGTACGGATAGTTTTTTCGTCCGCGATTCATACAATATCGTTTATTCGATTGTAAGAAAATTTATAGTTCAAATATTATTTTAACGAGCGATAAAATAACTTCACTGAATATGTTAACTTTACGTACAAACATACTAATTAAAAAACGTCACTTTTTGGCACAATAGTATAAATAAGTTTTTTATTGTTCCAATTTCTACAATCAATCCCTAAAGATCAAATTCTAAGAAACTTTTGATACTGTACAGTATTTTATGATTTATCCATTTACCGTTATTTAATAATAAAATACAGTATATATATATATATATATATATAATGCATTTACTGATTCCAATTATTAAATAACTTATCTAAAAACGTTTTTACATGTTTGTATTAATGTTTTTTGAATACTACAGTAAAATCGTATTAACGAGGGGTAAATAAGATTTTTAGTTAAATATATTTAGTATTTGTCTAAATACTCAAAATATAATTTATGTTAATTATTTGTCAATATGATGTTAATTACAAGTAATCACAATATTACAACTATTCAAATTTCAGTTATTGTGTGAAATCTCTGCTTGTGTATGTTATTAATGAAAATTTCCGAACGTGAATATTTTATTTAACTTTTCACATAAATGCAGCGTTATTTTATTTGATTTTATGTAGAGGTAAATAACTGATATATCACCAACGACGAGTACTTAATTGATGTATCAATTTTATAATGAACATTGTATTTGTCAGATTTTATTGGTACAATTCGTACAAAAATTTCGTTGAATACTGAATGAAATAGGGGAGATTTTTTTGTAATTGACAATTTAATCGTTGTACATTTGATTATATTTGGAACCATTTTTAATTAATTAAAAAATCTAAACCAACATTCAATTAACTTTTGCTACTTCTAAATTATTTAGGAGAAAAAAAACTGTAATAAAAGACTCAGAAAACGAAATATTTTATCAGTTTTTATGAAAATGTATTTTATTGCTGAAACATAAAGTTAATCGACTTTTATGACAGATATAGATACAGATATTCGATTAAATTGTATCTGTTTCTTCTACACAAATATTTTTGGCGTTTTGACGGCTGTTTACCGCACTTTACACGTATACACCTAGATTTGCTACGGGCCTATGGCAGAGTGCTATACCCAGTAATAGGTAAAAGATGTGATGATGTATTTAGATATTTTATTTTACCTCTTTCAAGTATCATGGCACAACATTTGTACCAAAAAAAATTGTTTCATTCAATGCATGATGGTATAATAAAAAATAAATTATTTATCGAATATAAGTATTTTGCGAAAATATTACAAGAAAAAAAAGTTTGTGCCGGTAGAACATTTATTTTCATAAAATTATCGTGCTTGAAAGAGTTAACCATATCATCAAAACAGTTCTAGGATTCATTAAATAACAATAAAATGAAGAAAATTGCTTTTTAACCTGTACAGGCTGTGAAAAAGAGAGTGAAAAACGTTGATGGTATTATACATTTTGATGTGCTGATATTTTTTATTTTTCCAAAATTCGTGAAATTAAAGACATGGTTCTTGAAGTTTTCTTTTCTTTATTACAGTTTGTTTTCTTTTAAATTCTATTTATAGTAAATTACAAAATACCTAAGAAAGCAACTGAATTGACCCGCAGTAAGAGGATTTAATTAAAAACCTATAAATGCGTAGGCATCGAAGAAACTATAGATAGGTATCTGCGTTGTTCTTTTTATTTTATTTTGTATATAGACTTTGATCTTCTAGAGTATAGATGAAAAAGAAATCATGAAAAAATATAACTCTCTCCCTCCTTGAAACATGGGTATTTATTGTTTAATAATCGGATCGCAGATCTGACTTCATTTTGCAATAAATAGAAATAATTTTGAGCTGTAATATTTTCGGTAATTAAAAATGGTCCAATAATGTGGGTTACTATTAACCAGCCTAAACGTTAACTTTCTCGGGTCGTTGAGTCCTCGTGTTTTGATACAAATGTGGTTTATCCTTACTCTAAAGAAAAGTATATTTTGTAACAAATATTCTTTCATAAAAATTTATTCTTTATTCCCTTTTTTTTAAATATTATGATTTTGAATGCTTCTTTCTAAATAACCTATGTACAGTAGCTTTGCTTACACCAGTAGCTTGTCCTCTCTCTTATATTTCAAGTAGTAAACAAATGTCAAATTTATTTTCTATGTCTAATTTTTATTGTGACATTAATCTGTTAATCAATCTTCAAGTCATTACCAAAAAATATGACAAATCCTGTTCCATGTTATACAAGTTAACTTTAACAAGACTCGTGTAAATAACATGGCAGTTTATTTAATATTAAAAATAATTAATCTGTATTGTGAAAATAATTCGTGTAGGTATTTGCATTGTACAGAAAATCATGATCACATTTCAATTTATCAATTATACAAATATCAAAATCTCCCACGAAGTTGCAATCAATGTACAATATCTAGGTACATTCTCGTTCAACAAGTATTATAGGATATCAGTAATTACATTTCAGTGTAGCAATTAAAAAAGCAAAATCACCCTAAAACAAAGAAATGATACTTCATCTACAAGAATTAATTTACCTAACTTCCCTGTATAACTCATTAGCCAGTTAGAGGGAGATTACATTTGATAGTGGACTGAGGTTTTTCAGGGGTGGAAAGCTAGACGCGGGGAAAGCAGGACGACAGAGCGAGCACAAGCCAGGGGGTGCTCAATAAACACCCCCGTAATTGAGTGGTATATCATCCGGAAACGTAGCACGCAGCGTTCTAAACGCTAGAAAGAGACAGGTCGGCGTCGACAAGGATGCCACGCGGGTGCTAGAGTGAGACGGACAACAGCAGCTGAGATGAAAGTAGTAAATTGTAACTATGGCAACGCTAAGCTGTACACTCAGCGGCCAAACAAATGCATTCAGCTGATATGGGCTTCGTCCCGGCACGTCAGCAGCGAGCAGCGCAGGAATGACAGGACTGAGAACAGGAAACCGCATGAGATGTGCAAACGGTCTATTTGTTACCCCGCTTCACCCGCGCACCCTCGAGCATTCGTTGCTCGTTTATAGCTTGTAAAAATATTTCATGGAGATATTATCCTCGAGAATTGATACCACATTGGCTGTTGTTCTTTTTTGTGCTTTATTTTCATCGTCTTTTGTACAACGATTTGTGCTTTCATTGTATCATTAGAATTATTTTTATTCTTATTTATTTCAGGCAACATATAATGATTTTATTTGCTATTCATTCATAACTATTAAAAACCAATAATTGCCACAATTATTATTAGAAATACCTATCAATAATTTAATAATTTCGCTACAGTACAGGTAGTTTTATGTTTATATACATACCTATAAAATATAACAACAGTATTAATAAAAAACTGCTGTTTGTTGGTATTAAAATCACATAATTAATTTAGTACGTTTACGTTTAAATACTCTGATATTTTAAATAGGTAGTAAAAAAAATAAAGTGCTGTAATTACCTATAAAAATATGTTTCGAATTCAAATTATTATATATAAAAGATATGAACTAAATAAACTCTATAAATACATATATCATACGAGTATATAGCTATTAAGCCTCCAATAAAAAGTATGCATTTATCAACCTCTTGATATGTTTCAAATAAATCAAATAATTGGGTAATTTTAAAAACTATCTAGCTATTATTTACTAAACTAATAATCCTTGCCAGAAACTTATTCTAATTTTTCTGTACAGCTTGAGTATGTGTAATGTCAATATTATGATTCTGTAAATTTTTCTCAAAAAATTTCACAAATCAGGTCATACATTAATTACACGGGTTTCAAAGATCTCCAGTAAAATGAAAAAGTATGAACCACCTAACAACAAATAACTAACATCAACGATTTCAAGAAAAACAACATCATCGCATATATCATTTCGCACTAAATGACGAGTGAACGAGAAACAGTTGGCATGGAAGTGAACAATTCTAATTATGTCCGTCGGCCCAAATGTCTTTCATTTTATATCTGCGCGCAGCCCGCCACAATTGCAGTGAATAGCTATTAACAGTTATGAGTTACGTTTGTTGAATGACAGATCCATGCTAGAAAAGTGGGGACGAAATGGAACGGAACAAGGAATAAATCGAACCCACGTTGCTCAGAAGTGAGTGTACTACGTCCCACGAACAACGTGGTGATTAAGTTGTTTGGTATAGTCCAAATAAAAATATGAGGATTTGAATGAGGCTGTTGGATAATGTTTACAGAATATTTATGGGATTTTAAATCATCAGGATTATGCTTCATTGTTTATGGAGAGGGTTGGGAAACTGTCCCATATACTGTTTGGACTATTTTTGCCTTCTAAATTCTGTTGTACTGTATGCCCTACCTATTATTACAAACTACATACTTTTTTTTTATTTGCTAACAGGAAATTAATCCTAACTACAGTGCATGGGAGCAATATAATTATAAAATGTAGATGAAAAATCATGTAGGTATTTAGTTGTCATTCTTTATCAAATGAAACTCATTCTAATTTGTAGTAAAGCCGTTTTGAATATTACAATTATCTACAGTGAAAAACATTTTTGATACACACAATTTTTGCTAAAAACTTTTTTCTTCACCTACTACCATTTAGGAATTATTTTTAAAATCTCGCCGATTTTACATTTTTCCTCGTTTTTAAGGACCTGTGCATTTTATTGAAGAAATCAATTCACATTATTAGAATGGCATGCTCGTTTGTAAATTTTTGTCTAATTTAACTGATGTCTAGCTCTTTTCCAATGATGACCCTCTTACAAAAATGAGTCAGTGTATACTAAATATAATAATATAAAGAAAATTTTCTGTTTAATCCGCAACCAATATTGAATGCTTGGAGATTGACACCACTTCGGATGTAGTAATATTTTTGAATGATATTGGAAGAGTTTTTAATTCGAAGTATCTTATATCATATCCCATTTTTCATTAATTACGTATTCCTCGTACCTACAATTCATATTAAAATATATTTCATTATTCATAAATGTTTGACATTTAGGTCCGGGTTTTCTGTCTCCGGATAAAGTTTCCAATAACAATCAGCGGGATATATAAAAAATATCGCATGGAAATCATAGCAAAATTGTTGATGTGATATTTTTTAATTATCTTGCAGATAGTTATCAGAAACTTTATTCGGAGATGGAACTTAACATTATAATTATTGTTCGAAAATGTGAATTTAAAAGTGGAAGAGATAGCACATGCTGTCATGGTACTAAAAATTATCCTATCCAATTTTTATAAACATTTGGTTACTAACGTGTTGTAATTTGCCAGTCGTGTTTCAAGGTAAAAACTTAATCCAAATCTGTTACAATTCTATACTCTAATATGAGCAATTCTTGTCTGTATGTCTGTTTGCTTGCGTGTGTCAGCGATCTCGAAATAGGCTCCAACGATTTTGATGAAACTTGCTTTTCAAATATTTTGGCCTCAGTAAACGACCAAACTAAGTTTCATCCTCAGGAAAATGTATTTATTAAAATTAGGAAAATACGTTGAATTTGGCAGAGATTGATACCAGTTCGTTAATATATCAAGAGCTTCAAAATACATCACTATTTTTCACTTTTCATTTACATTTATACTTATCATGATTTAGAGACTGGTAATTATACTTCACGAAGAAAAATTGGACGCAGAATTGTACAAATAGTGTAATAATAGGTTTTTTAGTATTTCAAACTAATGTGTCCAAATTAAATGTTTCAAAATTCGTGGAAACTATCCTATTTTATTGTGTTAGCATCACAACAGGAATTACATATTACATTTACATCATGAGAGAAGACACCTGCTGATTGTAGTGAAATACAAACCTTTTGTATGCAGTACTTTGGTTATTATCCCAATTAATTCCAATTACAAACAAATTTAATGCAAACAAGGTGTACTGATTTGTGTTTCTGGTTATTTCGAATTTATATTATGATAGTATATTATCACAAATTAAGGAAGCTGAGAAAACTACTATACAATTCTTGGAACGCAATGTAGTTGATCGAAATCAACAGATGTGATAGCTAAAGATTAGAATAGAATTTATCGATTATATGATTAAAATCAACTTTTGCATTAAATTTTCTATCAGATAATTAATTAGTAAAGTGTAATAATTACATTAATAAATTGACTGAAAGATTTGACAATAATAGATATAAAATATATTTAGATAGAGATAGAGTAGAGGTAGTGCAAAAGCTATTATTAATTTCATTTTATGTAAATATTTTTATCTTATTTACATTTTGAATTTAAGTACGTTGATTTAGAGGGGACTGTATTTTTCCCTCAAAATGGAACGAGAGTTAATTTAAATAAATTGATTGTGGGAAAACGGAACAATTATTTGATCGATATTATTTTATTTTGAGCGTATTTATTTCTTTCAAAATTTTAATTAAATTAAAACAGAAAAATTGATATACCGGGAGTTTTTCTTATCAGTAAACATAGGAATATATCATTACCATAGTTACAGTTAAAAAGTTTGAGAGCAATACATTAGAGCGTTTATTTTAAAAGTAAACATAGGGAAAATAATATTTTCAGCAATGCATTGAAGTGTAATAGTCTATAGTCTAAAAGAAAAATTTTAGATATAAATTTAGAACCCCAAAACAATCCAAAAGTTCTTTTGTGTAGAGGTTTGTTCTCAAATTCTTCGTTTAAGAGCTTGTACATACAAATAATGAGAATTTTGGGTTGAACCAGTTCAAAAATGGAAAATTATTAAAATGTGGTTCTATATAATTCAGACCACGAGAAATCGAATGGCGCAAGGCGCATCTTCATATCTTTTTTAGTTTTTGAGTTACAGCGATTTTTGACTTTTTTTTAAGCTCAACTTTGCAAGCCCATAACTCAAAAACTAAAAGAGATATTGAAATGCGGTTTGAACGAGTGTATTTCTCGTGCGCTACTTAACTTGTACAGGTATTTTGAAAATTTTGAATTTTTTTTAATTTTTTTCAAAATTTTTCTTCCTCAATATTTCAAAAACTTGAATAGTTAATGAAAATCTGAAAACACCAGTGAATTTCTGGTGTGAAAATACATAAGTATGCAAATTTTCACAATAAAAATCGCACGGATACGTTTTTTATTACAAAAAAACGAAAAATGGCCAAAAATCGTAAAAATCTTAAGGCTAACCCCTTAAGAAATCTTCAAAAAACGGCCATTTTCGATTTTTTGTAATAAAAAATGTATCCGTTCGAATTTTCTTCTGAAAATTTGCATACCTATGTATTTTCACGCGAGGAATTCACTGGTGTTTTCATATTTACATTATCTCGTCAACTTTTTGAAATATCGACAAAAGAAAATTTCATAAAAAATTGAAAAATTTTCAATTTTTTTTAAATACATGTACAAGTTAAGTAGCGCACGAGAAATACACTCGTTCAAACCGCATTTCAATATCTCTTTTAGTTTTTGAGTTATGGGCTTTCAAAGTTGAGCTTTAAAAAAAGTCAAAAATCGCTGTAACTAAAAAACTAAAAGAGATATTGAAATGCGGTTTGAACGAGTGTATTTCTCGTGCTCTGAACTATATAGAACCATATAATAAAAATTTTGACTTTTTGAACTGGTTCAGCCAGGAATTCACGTCTGCATGTTTATATGTCAAAATTCTGGTCGTTCTTGGCCATGGCAGTTCTGCAATAGCAGATCCTAATAAACTACACATTTTAAGCCGTTAAGTACAGTAACCAGTTGTCAAATCACAACTACCAAAAAAGAAAATTTTATTTAGTTTAAATAGGAATTTTAATTCAATAACTGTTCAAAATTATCCCCATTTAACTGTAAACAATAGCCTAAACGATTATAAAATGAATTTATAGCATTATTTATTTGCTCTGGAGGAATCTCATGCGATGCAACACTAATTCTACGTTTTAATTGTTCTACACTCATTCTACCACCATTATAATATTTACTTTTTAAGTGGCCCCAAAGAAAAAAATCGTTTGGCGCAAGATCTAGTGACCTTGCAGGACACTCCACTTCTGCATCTCGTCCTAGCCATCGTTGGGGGAATATCCGGTGCAGATAATTTCGTACATTTACTCAATATTACTCTCTCTTGTAACAACTCTAAATAATTTTCCCCATTTAAATTTCCATTTATATAAAAACGCCCCACTATTTGATCCCCTATTAACCCGGTCTGATTTTGAAAGAGGACAGTTTTATTACTTTGACAACTATAGATGACAGCAATGTTATTTTCCCTATGTTTACTTTTAAAATAAACGTTATAATGCATTGCTGTCAAACTTTGTAACTGTAACTAAGGTAATGGCATATCCCTATGTTTACTGATAAAAAAAACTCCCGGTATGTTAAGAGCTAATAAAATCCTTGAGAAAAATATAGTACACTTGAACTATAGAAACAGAACGGCTTGAATTTGTTCTTGAGGAAATAAGTTCTAAATTTAATTTATGTTGCAGGTAAAAATTTGGTTCCAAAACCGGAGAACCAAGTGGAAAAAGCAGGATAACATATCAAATGCTGAAGCAGCGGAACACAAAATCCAAACTGGTACCGGTAAAGACGGAATCGTGATAACCACTGGGAAACAATCATCTATTAGTGACGACGAAGTGAAATTAAAGAGCACTAGTGAAGTCTTCAACGTTAAACATAACAGCACTTCAGACTCAGTTGAGTTTGACTCGGAATCTCAAGCCCACGAGTCCAGGGATAGAGATGGTATCCTATCCTTTAAGGATGCACACGTCCTGAAACCTCTCCCATCATCGGACCCAGTGAAATTGTACCCGAAAGACGTTTTAAAAAATTTACCATTCTCCGAAAGAGAGAAACCCTGAATCCCTGAATCCTAAAGATCTTTTGATATTTTTAAACGACGTACCCAAAGGAAAAAGTACAATTTTATTAAATTTATGTAAAAATCTAGTTAAGCTATTTTTAATAAAGAAATTAGATGTGCTATTAATGAATCACGAAAAACTTGTTCATGTACACACATTGCTTTGTAAATGTGTACAACAAACCAAAGATTACCTAGTGTTTTTCAGTAAAATTTAATAATAATCTTTTTCATGTAATAAATAAAATAAAACATATTTACTTTGTTATTTTCTTGTATACATATGTGTTTCCAGGCACTCAACTATTTGTTTATAAATAAATAAATATATCATGTCTTGTTCCCAGTTCCTTTATTCATTACTAAATTACATATTTTATATGCAGCAATGAATAAATTATTACGTTTTATTAATTTTGTAAAATATATAGTAGCACAAAATTGATATAACAGATTGAAATATTCAATATATTTATTTTTTTGTGTGAATGTATAATTTATAGAATTACACATGTTATATTTTTATAATACAGAAAGAGAATGAAAATAATTATCGAGACTTGAAAATATTTATAGCCTCGTCTTGAAATATAATTATATTTACTTATTTAATTACGTTCTGAAGGAATTAATTATATTTACATTGCTAATTTAATATTTCAAAACATTTTAATGCTTCTTTAAATTACATGGCAATAAAAAGTCCATAACGAAATAATTAGTTTCAACTATTTTAAATAATTAACACACTAACGTCATCTAGTAGCAATTCTAAGCATTTCATTTACTTGAGAGTCGTAGAAAGATTAGATATAGTTACAGTAACTACTGAATTCAACTTGTTTTCAAATAAAATTATGCAATGGTCTTGTATTCACCAGTAGTGAGATATTATTTGAGGTGTACATATCGTGCTGTGTCTTTCAAGAATTTTTGTTATTTAGTTATTAGTGTTTGGACAATTAAAAGTTTGGAAATTCCAGTTGGTATTCAGGTTAGTCTTTTATTATAAATATTCTAAATTTTTTACTATATATATGAGGGAATATAATAACCAAAGCCGTAACTAGAATTTTGTACGTGTGTAGCAAAAATTTGCGCCATTACATATAAAAAAAATTAAAAATAAAGTCATATGGTAAATAACTATTTTATACTGAATGTAGAATAACAAAACAAAAATATATTAAGAAAGACATACAATAATTACAAAAGAAAGTCTTCATATATTTATTCTACGAGCTTTGTCACTAGCAAAACATTAATAACATTATCGTAATTTAATTGGTTGGCCTTATATTTTTCACTTTATATTTGTCAAATAGATGGACGGAGGTAAAATTTAAAAAAAATCAGTATGCTAAACGAACTTTTATAAGTGGCTGTAGCAATTGGTATTGTTAATAACAATGTGATAAGCAAAATTAATATATTTTATTATAACATAAATACATGTTTGTACATATTAATCTGATCGTTGGAAAAATCAATTTAATGATTTGTTGATATATTTATAGGAAATATTTAAATTGCAGAATGACAGGTTACAGCTAATAATAAAATCTGTTGGTTTTTATTTACAACTACATATGTTTTCTAGTTTGAATTCAAAATTAAATGCAATTAGTTCAGAAATTCTCGCTCAACAACTATATTGTTCAGCTCCTCATTATTATTATTTAGGTTTGTGTTAAAAGCATGTGCGCCTGTTTATGACATGCTTGTCCATGCCAAGTCTAAATCTTATTTAAATAGAAATTATAATTTATAAGTGATGCAGTCAATTTGCTGTTTCTCTTTAAACTGCTAGTGAATTCTAATATTATTTGTTCGCTATTTAAAGGATTTTCAATATGAAAACTTTATAATTCATATTTGTTCTGAAAAATTATTCAAAATTTACAAATAATTTCACGAATATTTTTATAAAATAATGATTTAACGTATTTGCGTATAATAAAAGCTCTATATTTTTAAAAAATAATGCAATGTTGAATAATTCTACAATAATATTTTTAACTTTTTTAGCCTTGCATAGGTAATTTTAATGATACAATAATTTCAAAATTCATTCTTGACATACCGCTAGCACCATCTATTAATGTATTACGGATATGTATATATTTCCCTCTATTGCTGTGAATTTATAAATGATTTCAAAATAAGTAATGAGTATTTTAACATTATTTTTTAATTTCTTAATTAATTTTTCAAGATATGTACAAATGAATTAGATAATCATATAAGCGTATTTCAAATAGTAAAGTTTATTATATGTATGCAAAGTAAGGTTGATTGCTGATATTGTAAAAGCTTTACATGTATTATTGCAATACTTTGTATTTCACATATAATATTTTTGTTACTGTTCTATATTATATATCATGTTATTATTAATTTTAAATTATGAGAATAACTGTATAGGAGAGTTCAGCTACTGTATCCTAGGTGGCCAAGTATGGTTCAACACCAAACTTGAACCTGTGAACACTAGAGGAGTATTTCAAGTTTTCCTCCCCTATTTCAAAAGGTACTAATACCCGTACTGAATATATTTCTTTTTTATAATTTAACACATTACTAATAATTTAGTAAAGAATTAAATAAATCTAGATTTGTAAAAAGAATTTAAAATCAATGTTAGTCTCATTAATCTATTTATGTCTATTACTATTATAAACAAAATTGTAGCTTTAATGAACTCAAACAATATAAAATGTTAAATACTGATTTACACTATGTTTAACATATAGCACGAACTAATATTAAAAACGAAGTATATACATTATTAAATTAATTATTGCGCGTTTTGATCCTTCGATCATCAGGAGATTTATTTAATAATAATAAGCGAACATAAAAAAGGATCTGTTCTGAAAGTTTTTAAATAATAAATCTTAATTTTAGCATAATTTATAAAAAAAAACATAATTTAATTCCCTATTTATTATTCTAAAATTATTCACATCGAATTGACTAAATGCCATTGTTGGTTAGGGGATGTATCATTGCCCCTTCTGTGATAATTGTACGCTATATATGCCATTTTATGCCACACTGCACGCGGGGATATACACATACACACATATACACATGCAGAAAGAACAGGGCAATCAACATAATACTGTGAACTGAACAAAAAATTAACTCTATATTTTAATTTAATTTAAGGAAAAAAGTTAAAATGGAAATTGATGGAAATATGATTGTGCCTGAGTGGTTTGGATTCCTTTCTAAGCTGTACAATCCTTTTACTGTACTGGGAGAGGCTGGCGGTTAACTACAGGACCTTTGGTGCAACACTAAATCACTTTCCAAAATTATGTAATAACCTTCGTCTCCTTAAAATAACTTTGACAGTTTGAGCTAGCGCAAACTGTTAAAATACTTAGTAGTTATGTTTATATATCGTTTTTATTTGAGTTAATAAATATGTAAAAATACGTTTTTTTATTAGCAAAATTTAATAAAATATATAAACATGTCTAAATTCCACATATTTAAAGTGCCTTAATTTATTGCTGTTATCTGTAACGAGCTTTGATCAGGATCTTCCATTGGAATTAAATTCCTGTTGTGCAGAGTAATAAATAAATAAATATTTAAACATTATATGTCATTGTCTTGATCATACGAAATTTTTTTTTAGTATAAATAAATATATCATCACATCTTTTACCCATTATTCAGTGTGGCACTCTACCGTAGCAGATCTCGGTAAGTGATAATTTTCTTCGCGATTACCAGTCGTCAACTCACGGCCCCTAAAGATGTTCGAGAAGGAAAATCCACAGAAGTTTTTTTAATGTGGTGAAAATTGTTTGTCGGTTGTGAGAATCGAACCAGGGTTCTCAAATTCATAACTGAGCTATCTACCTTTATTTGCACCATAATTTTTTTAGTCGGCCTGTGGATCTTGAGAACCCTGGTTTGATACCCACAGCCGACAAACAATTTTCGCCAAATTAAATCTACCCCTGTGGTACCCTCTCCACTAAATCTTTGAATGCCGTGATTTGACGACTGGCAACCGCACTTCACGCGAAGAAATATGTCACTTACCGAGATCTGCTACAGCAGAGTGCTACACCCAGTAATGGGTAAAAGGCGTGATGATGTATTTATATTTATTTTATTTTATAATTTTAATGTGGAATTTCGGTTAGTGAAATTTATGTGGATATATTTATGAAGAGTAAACAAATAAAAAACAATGCCCCATGAAAGTGGAATAGTTCATTCGTGGTAATTCCGGGCCTGGAGGGAACTTCGAACTGTCCCTAGTGTAATTGTGTCCCTATGGAACTGCTGCCTATTAATTAGACGTACACACAGTCGCAGCTCGTTGACATATCGTAAGTTGACGCTTTACTCACCCAATTAGCTATATATACGGGGTGCGGGTGGGTATATGCAGTCAGGATTCAAGGACTGTAATTGTGTTGGGTTTAAGTGAGGTTAGATGAATTGAGAAAGTGATTTTGTGGATTTGAATAGATTTAATATATGTACTAGATATTAAATATTACTTTGGCAGGTAATTGTAGACCAGTTGATTAAAATGTGATAAATCTAAATAATAAGCAAGTGGTCGTGCGTTCAAATCTATTTTGCGCATGAAATTCGGTACCCGCCTTCAAAACACGGCCCCAAAGAGCTGAAAAAACCACAGGGATGTATTTTTAATGTGGAGTAAAGCTTGTTCTGAACTCCACAGACCTATCCGATTCCACTGAACTATCTAAACCCTAGGAATAATACTATAAAAAATTGTATATAGGTATATACAATTACGTTTAATGAAAAATGCACACCTGTAATAATGTAAAGTGAAAAAAAATCTTATTTCCTCCCTTTATTTTAGGCTAAAAAAATAGGTATTTAATCTGATTTGACCCAAGTGGCCAGGCGATCAAGCGATTGACCTGAAGGTTGCGCTGCCAATTTATTAGTTTTCGCCTGGTCGTACAAAATTATCTCTTTTTCCTTTCTTTTTTCTTTCTGAAATTAGATCACATTCACATCGATATAAAACTACAAGTAAAATAAATTAAAATTACTGTTACAGTAACTAAAAACATATATTTTATGCTATACCATAGGTATCGCTAGTTACGCATAAAGCAAAATGTAACTTTACGTTAGACTCATTTTTTTAATAATCAAATCATGGAATGCATGCTCTATAAATCAAGCAGTTAAACTCAGTGGTATCGAGTCGGCCTGTAGATCTTGAGTACCCTGGTTCGATTCCCACAGTCGACAAACAATTTTCACCAATTTAAATCTACCCCCGTGGCTCTCCCACCACTAACATCTTTGGGGGCCGTGACTTGACAGCTGGTAACCGCACTTCACGCGAAGAAATATATCACTTACCAAGATCTGCTTACGGCAGAGTGCCACACCCAGTAATGGGTAAAAGGCGTGATGATATATTTATTTATTCTATTTTAAAAAAATACAGAATTAGTAATGCAAAAAATACTTATTATTTATAGTAAAGTTATGATTACTATGGAAAATAAAAAAATATTATAGTAAACAATTATTAAAAATAATTTTCAAATAATGAGATGGTACAAAATTACAAAACCACATCCCTAATTATGTAAAGAGAGTCTGTGTTATTAATAGTTTGTATATATCTACTTAATTTGATGAAATAAAATATAGGATAATTATTTGTTAATATTACATATTTCAGGTCATAATTACAGAAATATAATTCTACTGAAGTGATGTAACAATTGAAATGTTCGCGGTACTTCAGCTTATTAGATTTAAAATGTGTAAAAGTATTTAAATTAAAAACTATAAAAACATAATTTAATTATAAAATACGCTAAGCCTGTTCCTGTGTAAAAACAGAAATTCGTTCAGACTGTACACTTTATTTAATGAGGAAATTCAAAAAACTAAAATATACGCTCACGCGCAAAAAATGAATTGCAAAACTAATCGAATAACCAAATGAAGTTTCATGACGAACTATGAATATAAATCAAACGGGGATTCTTCCAAATCAATAACTTTGCGAATTATAAAAGGTTCGCTTCATAGAAGTGATAACGGTCAAACTGCATAAAATATAGTGTCTGCTATAATTCGAATTTATTCTTTGTTTCATAGCGTGTACTCGAACGCGAAAAATTATTATTTTCATGTGAAAAATTTTATTTTTAACTCGCTTTGAAATTCTCTATAAATTTATAATGAATTATAAAGCTGCATATCATTTTACTCACACAATATTCCTATAATATATAAAAAAAAAACACTTTCAGTATCATCTGTTTGTGCTGTAATTAAACCACTCACAATAAAAATTATGTCATTTACATAAACTGATTTTTTTCTAGTTTACAATTTTCCTGTATTTTTAGCATTAGTTGTGAAAATGCTTTTAAATGATGAATATTATTATATTACGTTAATCTATTTATAGGAGTTTACTTATTGCAAAGTAGAATTTTGTAATTATTCGGCAACAGTACAGTTCATAGTTCATATGAAATCAGGTAGAAAAATTAGTACCATAATCCGAAAGCTGCTGTATCAACTGAGGAGTTAAAAGATAAGTTACTCTACGTACGAGACACTTAATCCCAGCAAAATTGAATCAAAACCGGTTAATGCTGCTGAAATTTTGATGAAATTACTTGCTACGCCTTACAAATGCTGCCTCTTGACCGAAATTATCTACAAAATAATTATTTTATATTTTACTGGCTAATTACAAAATAATTAAATTCATTACAATTTTAAAATAAGATATTATATAGAAAACAGGAGTTATTACTGTGGTCTGAATTCTAGCAACAAATAAAATTGTATAGTAAAATAAATAAATAAATAGATCATCACGCCTTTTACCCATTACTGGATGTGGCACTCTGCCTAAGGAGATCTCGGTAAGTGATATATTTCTTCGCGTGAAGTGCGGTTTCCAGGCGTCAAATCACGGCCCCCAAAGATATTAGTGGAGTAATTATTAAATAAAGGTGAAACACATTTTTATTCAATAAATAGTTATTAAAATTGTATTATTAATTACATTTGGTGTGATATCTTAAACTGTGCAATAATATATAGAAAGCATTTTTCAAAACATTTAGCTTATATTGCATGAATTTAAGAAGTTAATTCTTACAATTGCAAATCTATTATTGATATTTGTCAAATTGCCAAATAAACTATAACTTCTTTTGTTTTAGCAATGTCAATTTATTTTATAGCCAATCTAAAGATTTATTTTTAATATTAAACATGCAATTGGTTTTTGAACTTTTTTATTTTAATTGAGATATCACCTAAAAGGATATATTAAAGGTTACCCATTTTTGTAGAAAAAAATATAAATCACTTGAAAATTGTATTTCACCAATAATAGAATTATACCCCTCCTATAAGCCTAACAAATTCTTTGTTCTATAAAATCATTAGCTAGCCAAAAAAACTAAGTGATTGTTTTAGAAAATGCACCCTATATGAGCTGTATTTTTATTTTCTTGAAAAGTATAATATATGCAAAATAACTGAAATTATCATTTTAGGTGCCGAATTTAATAGTGTTTTGATATTACATATAATTTTTGTAGTAGTTATATCGAAAGAGAAAAACAAATTTGTTAGCATGTAGAACAGTAATTT
Source organism: Pterostichus niger (assembly GCA_947425015.1). Lineage (NCBI taxonomy): Eukaryota > Metazoa > Arthropoda > Insecta > Coleoptera > Carabidae > Pterostichus > Pterostichus niger. Next base: position 21,497,704 of record OX380347.1, on the reverse strand, counting down.
GATAAATATATCAAAAATTAAAATGCTATGAAAATGTAGTTATAGTCGTATCGTATAGATGGCACTAGGATTTCTTAGAAATTACTACTATCTAGGCGTTTGTGATGGGCCATGAAATGATTTTATAGGCTCCTGGAACATTTATTGCTTGATTGATAGTATACTCACGTTTGTGTTAAATTTCCATGGTCCTGTCACTTTTTACACACTTTATATTTCACGTACATAGGAAAAATATGAAAGCACATATAAAATATGTAATTTCCGTAATAAACTTATGAAGATAATAATGACTATTTTAATTTATCGTCGTTTCTCTGGAAAACAATAAACTAGACTGATTTCTTCATTGGCTCCTCTACGACGATCTTTATATTATTTTCACGTTTTTCTGTTATTTTAGACTTATCATTAACAGTTACTAAGTAAGTACTACTGGTCCAACTAATACTAGGTAACGTTAAATAAATATTTGTAATTTTATTTATTTATTTATATATATATATATATCGGAATAATGAGACAGAAAGGTTAAAATAACATAAAATTAGTATGAAGTTTTATATATTAAAAATAGTGGAGGAATCCATTTATAAATTGTTATATTTTTTATAGATTGTGGAATAACAATAAGTATAAAATTATATAATTATTAGCAAAATTAAATAATTTTTTCTTATGGTCTACTTAGTTAATGCAAATAGAAATATATTTTATGAGTTTTTGAAATGCGAGTGTTGCGCCACGGGAAACTAGTATATTTGATATTTAAAAGAATGTTATAATGATTGTTAAAATATTATTATCAATAAATTTATGTTTCTAAGAATTTAAAACTCTGTTTGTGGAGACACAATAAATTTAACAGTAATTTTATGTACCTACCATACTATAAAAATTATTAAATATGCCTACATTTCTTCGTTTCTGTTTTATGCGCAAAATTTTACATTTTTACTTTAACTGGTTTAAGGTATAACCTCAGCAGTAAACTAAAACTAAATTTTTATTTTTCCAATTTTTATTTATATGATATAATGTCAGTTTTATACATAAAAGCCACATTAAAATCTCATTCTAACTGACATGTCAAAAACATAAACTTTTAATTTACACACGTCGTCATCGTTGGGAATAAATAATGTTTGAATTCAAGAATTTAATAGTGAATGTGAATTTTGCGTGCTTCAAACACCTACTACAATCATCTGAAATGTTTCTTATTTCTATATTACATTAATTACAACATAGGAAATTTACAGCTTGTACTAGAATTCATATTTTTTATTACAATAATTATATGTGTGTGGCCTGATAGATAATGCAGTTCATTACTCACGAGTGGTAGCCAATCACATTGATGTTGCTATAACAATGTAGCGGCAGCAGTGAGTAATAATTTATTATTGACAAACACATCGAGGTTGCTATAACAACGTAATTAAAGTTTGACATTTATATAACAACAAAGACAAAATTAATTGTCATCCAACACTTGGTGAAACAAGGTTCCAGTTCTACAAAACTTCTCATGTCATCTTACTAGTTTGTTAGAGATCTTATTCTCTGCTGGCACAGTTCTTCGTCACTAGCTTCTTCACATGAACTTTGTTCTAGGTGAAGAAGTGAGTTATACCATACTGATGAGCTCTAATAAGAGCGAAACGCGTCTATGGTTACTAACTGAACTGTGCTGGCCAGCCTCTGACGATGCCCTCATAAGGTGACTCGGAGGCTGCATTTTGTGAAACATAGCCAAGTGTTTACTTTATATTTTTATTTGACATTTATATCATACCAGTATAATCTCTAATAATGACTATTTTCATCAAATGTATCTAGACCTAAAAGTGTAATTTCCAGTTAAGTAGTCGTAGAAAAAATATAGAACACGCCAACTCGTGTGTAATGACTATTACTAATTTGGATAAATTATTCCACTTGTCGTAGATGATGTGTATCCAAGTTCCTAATTGGGCGTCTACGACCCATTTATCTACGCATGAATATTTATATAGTTATAGTAATAAAGGATGATTACCAAACTTACAATTTTTTTTTTTTTTTTGTTCGATTAAAACTCTGGCTACCGATTCAACCCTGATCATTCAGCATACATAAGGATACATGTGATATATTATATACTTAGCTATAATTTATTTTAAATAACAGTTAATTAAAATCTAATAACTTCAATTATTGCGTTAATAGATATATTACTTTTCAATGGGGAATATAAATGTATAATTTATGTTAGGTTTTGGTAAAATTATGTAGGTACCTACCAAGTAATAAAATGTTGCAGTCCAAACCTAATTTTTAGTGGTATCATTCTTATTCTTATCATAATCAGAAGTAGTTATTTTTATTGAAAGATGCAACAGTAGTTAGTAATAAGCATCGTATTTATACAGATTTGGTGTATTTTTGTATGATGACTGACAGTAAAAGGATTCAGACATTTTGACTATAGCTGTGGGTCTTTATATTTTCTTGGCAAGTGTTTTAAAGGAAGACAATTATGTGAGTCCCCCTCATTGATCGTAAAATGTCAACTACGGACATAAAATACAGGAGATATTAATCACCATTTTTGGTTCTGTATACAGTCATATCAAAACCTACATGAATATTAATTTTATGACATTTTAAAGTGTGTACTAGAAATTTTATGAAACAATAAAAATAATCATGAAATTTTGATTGCTTACCTCTTCGTGAATTCGACACAGGTGGTATCATTCTCGACCCCTTTGGAATTCTTCAGGCATACCTATGAATGATTTGTTTCTATTTACATAGATATAATATTAGTTGACAAACAATAATAATTAATATATAATACTAATATGTAGGAAATATACTAGATTAAAGGTAAAATAGTTGTAGTTAATATCCGATCAAGTATCTATATTCGAAATTTATACAAAAAACTTTTTAGTATACGTTGCGAGATTAATTCAAAAACAAGATAAGTTTAAAAACAATTATGTATTCAAACATCCATAACTATAATACGTTATTTAATTTTCAGTAATTCTATTTTATTTATGCTTTTCTACATTAATATTATTATAAAAAATTTAAAAATCAACGAGCTGGAAAATTTGTAGAGGCACAAATACAGAATTACAAAACAATGATGATAATAAACAAAATAACAATACAATGATGATACTAAATAGAATAAAATTTTTTGATATATGCTAAAAATACTAAAGTCAGCTGTATTGCACCCTTTCTTCTAAATTTCGTACATTTGTATTTACAAACATCCTAACAGAATTTAGAGCAATTATCAAATACCGATAACAATGACTCCTGCAGCAAAGGAAGTAAAACAGTTTTAAGAATTATTTCAGCACACAGAGAGCAATTCAATCAGTTGTGGCCATCTATGTTAAATACCAGCCTAACACCTCGGGTTTCTGGCACAGGTGTGTCCATTCGGCTGTTGCACACAATTCACCGGAAATAGCTTTATTGCAAGAAAATAACTTCTTTGTGACTATTGACTTGTAAAATATACAAATATATCAGTACTAAAAGGGACAACTGTCATGATAGACAAGGATAAGGGAAGTTTCACGCTGGTTGGAAGGAGATGACAAACGGACGGATATAATAATCCAAATTGCCGACAAAAGAGATGGATGCATCGGTCGAGTAATAACCTAGAAAAGGATGGGATATGGGTTTTATGGTTGTAAAGGTAGACAACCTGGTTACAATTTTGACTTCGAAATTACTTCTAGGATATGGGGTTTAGATGGCATGATAATAAACTCCGTCCAAATGTCTTTTATACAAATTATTTTTATTGTAATTGTCATGAAAAGGATATTAACTCGAAATATATTTCATTGGAGAAAATGTGCACAAATACCCGCATAAAAAATACGAAACCGAATAATGGTTATACCTAAGTTATCAAATAGATAATAACATTACACTGTTTTGAGTCGTTTGTTATTTTTACATAAATTGACAAATAACTAATATAGTCGTACTTTATCCAATAAAATGTTATGAAATATAATTAATTGTATATATTTTTAAATTAATGTTTAGTCTATATTTTATTAGCAAAAGTATTAATTATTATTAACATATTTTTTTGATAAAGATTATTATTAAGAAATTCATTCTTATTTATTTATTTAAGATTTTGAAGTGTGCGTTTTATAAGTGTCATGTTCTTGAAAGTTCGAAAGAATTGAAGTGCATTTTCTTAGTATCATAATCATATAATTGAAAATAGTAAACAAACTTTTTTAGTAAACATTTATAATTTATAGGTACTTATTAAACAAATTAAAGTAATTTAATGGGGTAGGTGGCTCAGTGGTATCGAGTCGGCCTGTAGATCTTGAGAACCCTGGTTCGATCCCCGCAGCCGACAAACAATTTTCTCCAATTTAAATCTACCCCTGTGACTAGCCCTCCACTAACATCTTTGGAGACCGTTATTTGACGACTGGTAACCGCACTTCACGCGAAGAAATATAATACTTACCGAGATCTTCTACGGTAGAGTGCCACACCCAGTAATGGGTAAAAGGCGTGATGATATATTTATTTATTTATTTAATAAACAAAATATATTGAAATACTGAGAATAAGAATTAATATCCGTGATTTTTAATTTATAATATATAATGGCAGTGGATCAACATTTTATGTTAACTGTTAATACCCAAATGCAATTTAAATCAAAATTAAATTAAAAACATGTGTATTGTAAAAGAGTAAAATTAATTTCAGATAAACTGTTGTAGGTAATTTTGAAATGAGCACACAGAATAACCCACAATAATATGAGCAGTTAAGCGATTCGATTTTGGTTCAACATTTAGCTGGGGTATCAATATCAGGCAATAAAGAACGTAAATGAATATATAAGTAGGAAAATATTTAATCCCGGGATTCAACCACGGTAGTATTATCTCGCATTTATATTTAATATTGTCAGTTGATGTAATTATATTATATGGAAATGATTAATTCGTGTATTTAAATATGATCGTGTTTAAATACACTAATTTATTTAGTTAATATTGGATGCCTAATGGGACAGTTCCGAAATCCGCTAAATTTCAATATTCGTGTCTGCTTACATCCCGAAAGAATAAATGTTTCGAAAAAATTCATTGATTTTTTTACGGTTGTAGATGTAATAATGTATATTTTTCGACTTTTTTCGCAATTATAAAATGAGTAAGTTGAAATTTGTTAACTAATTCAGATGCAGAATTTAAATTCCTACAACTTTTTGTGAAACATTTTTATCTAAAATTAATTAAGAAGCTGATTGCCCTTGTTAAACGCCTATGGTTTGGTTTTTTGTGTATATTGTTATAAAGAAAAACTATGAAAAAATATTTTGAAATAGGTAATATAAAATTTTAATACAATACAATATTACAGAATTTAATTGTTTATAGGTATTACTAAATACAAATAAATTTGATATTTAAAGTTGAGTCAATTTTTAAATGTCAGCATTGTACGGTATCAAAACATTGAAACAGTATAATTAAATAATATAACAATTACGTCTGCGAAAAAAAAATCATCCTTCATCAGCAAATATTGCCGGAAATCCCAGGTTGTACAGATTTCCACCCTTGAGACCTCGACTGAAATCTGAGATCTCTGCAATGCATTCAATATAATCACATAACGAGGTGACAAGTATACAAATGAGCCGACTTCAAGCCAATTTAAATGACAAATTGTATCGATATTTCTTTCTATAAAAATATTTATTTAAGTAGCGCGGGAGTAGAGAGGGGCTGCACTGCGCCGAATTCCGACAGCGACTCGGGGCTTGAAACAAAGACGTAGAAATGGGGTGCAAAGAAATAACGAAACGCTGGAATATACGTTATGAATACAAGATGTCTGTCTGTAGAACCGCGAACCGCGATGTAAGATGTGCTCTTATTTGGGTGTTTTCCTGTTTAATAGCTAGAATTTAGGTTTGGTTTTCCCTATTTTCGAGAGGTTGCTTGCTTACTTTTATATCTTCTTTTTAAAATGGTTTAAGGGTGTTTTAAGGTTATAATGAATTGTGTTCTTCATGCTATTTTCTTTTTCTATAGTTTAATGATTATTACGAAAAGATGTGGCTGGATAGTTAACGCTATCGCTTCATAAAAATGAGATCAAAACTTCAGCTTATAACGGGCAATTATTTTCCTTTTGTGAACTAAACAATTTGAAAAATTAATTTTATGGGACAAATAGTGTAGACCAAAAATAATCAATAGCTATAATATTTATTACATGAAATTTATCCTCACTTTATACATACAAGAATATATCAAATAGATACCAACATCTGAAATGGGTATAAAGACGTGATAATTTTATTTATTTAATTTAGTTGGAAATAAACATTATTTTAATATTTTAATTACATATCACATTAATTAAAATAAGTTATCATTAAATACATTAAAACGTCGATTATTTGGGGTTATTCGTCATATGAATTAACCGTAGTCTTTTGTAGTACATTTTTTTTAATCCCAAATTTTGAAGAATCACTTCTATTTTGAAAATTAAAAGACAAGGATCTTAACTATTATCAAATCTAGGGTTTATATTATACCAGCTGATTAAGAATAGTAAGTTAGCGGTGTTCCTCATTATAGTACAAAAACAAACAAAAGTCCAGGCATTTTCTTCATTTCTTAAGTAATTATTTATATGTTTAATTTTATAGTTGAATACTATCAGAATGCATGTACTTTTGTATATTAAATTCAATAAAAACATTAACCACGTATTTCAATTATCCAGGCTCGAGGATAACCGACATTCTACTAAAATATCAATTTTGACTTGTTCATTTGAAGTACGATTAATAGTCGTCAAAGTGTTATATCAATGATAATTTGTATTTTGAACACGATGGCTGGTAGCACAAGCTCTGTTTTTGGGTGTTCTAAGAGCACGGTTTTAACATGTTAGAGATAGTTAAAACATCCAAAAACACTGCTCTTAAAACAGGCAAAAATAGAGCTTGTGCTACCAGCCGATGTTATTATGTTTCGAAGTGTTGTCGTTTTTAATTTGTACTTTAGTGTATAGGATAGTAGAGGAATTTTCCAAATTTAGTTTGATATCTGGTATGAAAATAATTATAATATTTGGAAATTAAAATGTCAAAATTACAAAAGTTCTGCGATACATGAAGTATTAGTAATTAGCCAAAATGGCGAACTGTTAGAGAGTGCTTAAAGTTAATAATCCTGGAACATTATTAGAAATATTAGTGGACTTTTTATCGCTAAGTATAATGTTAATTAATTAAGTTATTAGAAATCAGAACGAATATGTAACTTGTATTGTGATTAATGTTGGACACGATGAATTAATAATAATTTTATACTCAGTCCTAATTTTGCATTATTATTAATTAAAAGTTTGAATCTCTCTAATTACTGTAAAATAACTTGTAAATTATTGTGCTCCCAAATTTTTTCTTTATCTACGTTACTGCTTCTGTCAGTTGTAGAAATGATATACGTCAGCATCACAGTACACAGCTTAAATGAACGGATACTCGTATTTTTAAATTACATTTCTCCTTTCCTCATTTCCATAAGATTACTAAATATCTGGTTATCAATAACATAAATACGTCTAATATATTTACAACGGTAAGATCTATTTTACACAATTCATTTAACTGATGTTTACATTACCAGGAAAAGAAATCATTAGTCGGCAAATACCCCTCGAAATTCTGTCGTTTAAGATTAGTAAGTTCAATACAGATTTCACAAAATTCACAGATTTTTTTTAAGTAGAGGAACTAACTCACAGATGCATGTTGCACATCGCTGAGTTTGTTTATTATCATACATATAAAATATATTTATTTATTTTTGCTACAGAATAATTTACATAAGTCAAAATTTGATTTATTTTATCTCTGCACAATTTTTATGTTTGTATATACCAGATTCCACAAAAATAATATAATTTCTATAATTGATAAATAATGCTAGTTTAGTTTAATAATTTTATATGTTAATATTTTTACACTAGTTTATATTAAAATTTGAATTTAAATTAATTTATTATTTAAAGCTTTTTAAAAAACTGTTTCTTAAAACTACATAGAAACTATTTTAATTAAATCTCATAGGATTACAGATTTTTTCAACTAAAACTTCATGTTTTATGTATCGTATTCTAAATTCAATTCCAGTGATAATAAATAGACGTTTCCGTCTAATGGCAGTAAAATCACTTACAGTTCAGTAAATAATCTAAGAGTTCTCTCTCACACACCCAAATAACGATAAAGCCCATAATATCATAGCATCACAATAGATTATGTCTAATAATAGCATTAAAAGTCACATTTTGAAAGGTCTTTGTGAATGCGCTATATTGAAAAGCGACAAATTGCATCGAAAACAGGAAATCCGTATTTGGTCGGTATATTCGCATCCAGCTTGACTTCTGTATGGAAGTATCAATGAAATCCCGTTTAAATACCCGACGGCTATTGAAACTCGTTGAATGGGGATTTAAGCTGCTGCACAACTTGGTTCTGAGGGTGCGTTACCTGCGAAAGTAGGTAACAGTTTGGGATCAATGGTTTCGACACGTTTTGACTAATTTTAATTTTGGGACTGGAGTCATTGCTCATTTTGCTTTTAAGCAGGGTATACAATATTATGAGGTTATAATTCCATGAATAAGATAAGAGCTTATAACTACACGTTGAATAATCATTGTTTAGAAAATTGCAATGATGTTTTTCAAATTATGATTTTTATCTAAAAGCGAAATACCTTAGATAATAGATAACTTACACTATTTTGTATTGAAAAAATTATAAGCAAATACCTTTTTAAATAAAAAATACATTTTTTTGTACAGAAATTTTTGCTTTCTTAACATTATATATATATATATGTTACATAACTAGCGCAGTAAACCGTTAGCAACCGTAAACAAGCATTTACTGTTCTTGCAAATTGTTTTTAATGGCCTACTGACATATATGGCCGTAGATAAATTATATTACATTACTGGGTGTGGCACTCTACCATAACAGTGACATATTTTGAAGTGCGGTTAGCATGTTTAATATTTATACTTATTCTTATTATAAAATAAAAATTATGTGACATTTTTCTATGAAGTTTAGACATTTTTCCTTTTTTTTCTGTTTCTAATAGTAAATGATACTGACATGATCTACATGTAGAATATTTCAATAAAATGGTGAAAAGAGATTTGTAGTATTTAGCGCAAAAATTTGTCATTGTTTGTCAATCTTTTTCTTTCTTTTGATAAAATATGGACAGTATCAATGAGGTGGTCTACAAAGAACAAATCCAGGTAACAGAACCCCGAAAGCCCAGGTAACTGGGATGCAGACATACGACTTGGAGCTTGGGATGTATGTGGAAGACACCGACAATTTAAAAAGTTACTTAAATACTTATTTGTATCACTGGGGCAGAAACTGTTCTTCTGCGAGTGTGAGTATATTTTGACATGCCGAGTCGAAAACGAAGCTTACAAATTACGAGTACTGGTAAAACAGTTTCTGGCTGTGTGATATAAAAGATTTATCGAATCGATTTAAATGAAATTATTGATTTATTTGTCAAATATTTAATATTAAGGATATTATGTGGACAATATCAGGACAGTCGTAAACAAGGATACGAGAGCTAAATAAATAAAAACAATTTTTTTCTTAAAAACCACAGCAACTGAAAATTGGTAGAAATACTAACGCTGACAGCCACTTGCTGCGAATGCTAACCTTATGTAGTTATTACCGGCCTAGGCCGAAAATAGGTTGTTTCTGGACAATCGTCAGTTATGCAAAACTAGAGTTTATGGACTGAGGCACGAAAAATAAGTAGCTAAACTACTCCAAAAAGGTTGTTCTTTATGACAGTGGAAAACATATATTGCCGTAAAAATAATTTTTCAAATAAAATATTTTACTAATCTTTATTGATTTAGTACCTTTATAATTAGATTTGTATAGTAACGTTAGGTCAGTTATAAGTTAAGACAGTGAAATAAAGTAAAAAGTCAAATTAGAGTCAAGCTTGACGGAGAGTGGTAAATCGTTTGTAAAGTTGCAATCTTGTAAATATATAATAAGAAGTATATTCATAAACTATATATCACAGAAGTTTTCTTGTATTTCGTCCATTCCTTCGGTTGACAAAAATCTGTAATCAATGTAAAGGAAAAATAGAGAGCAAATCGCGGCTTACGGCCCTTGGAATATTTTCATGCGACTCACCTGATTAAATTATATAATAAACTTATATGTAAACCCATCATAACATAAATATATCTCAATTTATATTTTGTGACTATTAATAAAGCATTCCTTACAAAACAGCGCTTACTTTACGCGCACTTTACTTTTATTTATCTCTACACTTCTGTTATTTATTCATTTATTTATGTTACTCTGTACAACAGGAATTTAATCCCAAGCCGAGCCGCAATGTGGTACTTCATATAATTTTTAACTTGAGTGATATTCGTACTCGGAATTTCGATATTGCTATCCACACCACCGTACTGACGGACATACTGCATTTTAATTGTAAAGGATATGTTTTCAAAACTGTATTTTAAAATTACGGTAATAATATGTATTATTTCAAAAAATTAAATATACAATAAATAAATAATTTCTTTTTTAATAATATTTATAATAACAATAAATAAAAGTATTATTATTATTTTCTGATAGCCCAAATTAGCCCACCGCTGATGTAAAAGTTAACTTCTAAAATGTGGAAGTTATAGAATGATTTACAATATTTTATTTGCAAAGCCAATTTTAAAAGATCACTAGAATTGACATACAACATATCCCTTGCATTCGAGATTATAATTTCATTGGCCACATTATTTATTCTATGCATATTTTTCCATTCATTTATTTTGGATAATAAAATTTAACGATATTTGATTATCTGGCACTTACACCAAAAATTACTAGTGTACGACGAGTAGATCGTTTGCAATTAGATTACTAGGCAGTGTAGTATCCATAAAATTTTATGACATTTGAAATATAGCTTCGGTGTTACGGAGATAGGCTCATAGATATTTCTAATGGCGAATCATTTTACTCCTTTAGTGGAATTTTGCTATTTTGTCAAAATATACTAACATTTGTTATTGGGAATAGAAACATAACTTTTTCATATCGGATTCTAGGATGTTTTATTTTTGAATAGAAACTAATTGCCTTTCGTTTACAATGTGATATAATTATTTTGATCACATTTGACAGTTTGTTTTTTTCAAACAATAACAATTTAATGTGAAAAAACCTAAAATAAAGTAAATATATCAATTTTAAGAAATTATTCCAATTTTTTGAATGCCAGAAATTAAAATCTATTTTTAATTTATTTTTACAAGTGTAATAAGTATATTTCGGTTTTTAACGAAGGAATTATTATTTTATAAACAATAAAATATACTTTAATAATTCTCTCCGCTCATAAACAACCGTAAAATATAAACCAAACCTAAACAAAAACCGAAAAACAAAAATTGTATATATCCAACCCACAACCTCTGTGATTCTCCAGCATATTTGTATAGAAAAATAAATGCAAATCCACGATTTTTTGCATGGGTTCTGATTTATTCGGGTTGGCAGTAACAGTGGAGTCAGCGTTCATCGTTGCTGGGATCGTTTAGTGCGGGGTCTTCCGTTTTATCCATTCCTCTTTCATACTTTATACTACAAGACATTGGGGCTTGGAAATGTTTATGTCTAACTTAAATATAGTATTTGATTTCTATGTTTAATATTTCAATAAAGATTTTAACTCAATATTTAAAAAAATGAGTGTTCTCAAGAAGAATAACTTTTAAATAATAATATTTAAAAGATATCCTTTTTAACTACACCTTTTAATCGATGATTTATTTGATGATATATGCACGAAATGATTAACTAGAGTTAGTGATCGAGATCTGCTTAGGCAGAGTACCACACCCAGTAATGGGTAAAAGGCGTGATGATATATTTATTTAATTAATTTTAAAATGGTAAAATAGTTTTTTTGTGAAACTTTTGATTGACGCCAGGAATTAATCCGGGATCTTCTTAGCATCGATCAAGTCGCTCTTATAAATCGAGTCACGGCACCCAAACTTTATTTATTATAGTTTATCTTTTTTTTTTAGCCTTTAGATCGATTTCTTATTATTGTAAATGTGAAATTAAATCAAATAATTCTTTTTGTTGAAATATAAAACAATTTTTCATTAACTTTTTGTGTATCGTATTAGATTAGTTTAAATTTCCACTACCAGATATCATGCTGTGCTTTACTTTTTTAAAGAATAATAATAATAAATTTGGTGTTTTTATTTATGTAAAATATGCTGATAAAGTCCAGAATTACTCTTTATAAAAATATATGAAAGAAATCAAAAGAATTATATAATTTTATGATAATTTTAAAATATTAGGACATAGTTTTGTTTGGGAAAAGTAGTAATAATTTAAACCAGGGTAATGAAATAACAAATTAATATAGAAATAAAATATTTTTGAGGATAAAAAATTAATACAGAATTTTAATGGAATAATAGACATTAATCAAAGAGTGACATAAATTATCCGATCAATAAAAACTTAATAAAAATAATTTACAAATGATTCCAAAACAAAATAACATTCTGAAAATAAAACAATAAATCAATTGAAAAAGAGAACAAATAATTTATTTTAACATATCGTTTATTTGAGATATTACAAATACATTTAAAATTATGATACATAATATTTATGACTGCGTGTCGATCATTTGACCTTTCTGACCTTGTGGGATCGACACCCAACTAAATAATAAAATTGCACCCAGTTTGCTTTACACGTTATCTACAAATTATCATGAGGAATACTGTATACTTTGGCCCATATTCACAACGTTTCCAATGGCCAACCACATTATTCAGTTATTGATTTTGTTTCATTAATGTTCACTCTCCGGAATGATAATTAGTTTGAAATTGCCTTTGTCACTTACGACTCACGATTGTTTCAAAGATTTACTGTTCACTGATTTATTCAACTGTTTATAACGTTCTGCTGTTTTTGTTTTAATTGCTGTTATTGTTAAATATCTAATTTAATAAGGAATTATTTTTGAAATACAAAAAATATTGTTTTTTTTATATTTGATCGTATATAATCTGTTTAATGAGAATAATATTTATGGTATGTAAATTGACGTGCTTTTTACTAGAAAATTAAATTCAGACACAGAGTCGTATTTAGGATTTTTATAGAATTATATTAACTTCATCATCATTATATTAACTTTTTTTGTTTTAACATAAAATATACATATTATGTTTTTACACATTTATTCATAAATAAAAGTCAACAAAAACAAATTTTTATTTCCTAAATACGACTTTGATATTAACAAAAAATTCAACATAAACTGTATTCTTTTTATCTAATTTGTCTCAAACGATTATAAATTAAAATAGTTTTATGACATATCTTTTTATTTTTTAATTTTTCATATATTTTACTACTAGATTATATATAATCACATTTCAAAATATTGCTCTAAAATAAAGAGAATACAGTTCTAAACATATTTCAAACAATATTTTATGTAACCAGCAATGAAATTAATGGCAATATCATAGTAAACATGTATTTATATTAACCAATAATTATATGCATATGGTCTATGCTGAATAGAACAATGAATATGTTATTATTATCGATAAATTGAGTTCAATATTTCTGAAACCATATTATGTTGGAATGACAGTTTATTTTCATACTTGTAGTAATAAAAAGTAAACAAAGTACTTGTTTTTATTTCAGCCTTTTTCTATTTTTTGCATTAGTTTTCGTAGTGATATTAATTTTTTATATATAATAAATGATGAATTTCAAACTCATGTATTTGGTAATAATGGCTGGTAGCACAAGCTCTGTTTTTGTCTGTTTTAAGACCAGTGCTTTTGGGTGTTTTACCTATCTCTAACATGTTAAAACCGTGCTCTTAGAACACCCAAAAACAGAGCTTGTGCTACTAGCCAATTTGTTTTGAACTAGTATTACCTAATTAAATAGCTGTGGCCATAAAAATACATACATGTTTGAATTTATCTGTAATAATAACGCAATGATTGTTCTATTTAGTTTAGATTGTAGGTATAACTTATGACTTGCTTTACAAGGAACGTCTTGCTTGTTCACTTACGTATTCAAACTCACTGTCACACTCGCGATTGAGATCAAACAAACACTATAGAAACGTAAAGTTGCGTCTCACAATGGCTAAGTTACTTATATTTCATCTATGTACAATGTAACCGCGTACGCGTTTTTATATACATCACTGTCTTATTCACTGGTGAAGATTTTGTCTTTTGGCTGCCATTTCTTCCTCTGTGTCGGATATGACGTCACTGTTCTCGTCTGTTTGGTTGTCTAGTACTTCCTGTTTTCGTTTCGCGGTTGCCATTTCTGCTGCGTGCTTTTTCCGCCATTTTGTACGTCTGTTTTGGAACCAAACCTGCAACAAACATCAAATCTATTAGAATAATAAAAGACATTAATTATAGTTTCTGTATTCTTTCATCGCGATATCAGTTTATGCACCACATTAGATATATATATATATATATATGCGTGTGCGTGCGTACGTGTGTTTTTAATACAGTTGATCCCGGATAGAAACAAAATTTCAGTATATCATTTAGTATTTTCATTTTTTGCATGAAGTGTCGAGACACACTGTATATCGTATGTACGATGAAAAGTGGGCCATTAGCGTTTGGCAATAAGCATACTGCATAAAACTAATCTCAAAAAAGAGGTCGTGTGCTCGTGTATTAAAATCTCGCTGACATCGCCGCCATTGTTTGCTAATTTATTTAAGAGAGAAAAGTGCTTCAAATAAAAGTTAAAGATATTTAAATTGTTCATCTAAATCAGTATATACATACTGTTCCTAACATTTTGTTATTAAAAAATTAGGTATAAAACTTTCAAAAAAATTGCTATTTTCAATTAGCTTTTCATAGAATTTAGAACATAATGCAATGTTTATGTGGCCAAATAAATATCAAATATATTTTTTTTAAATGAATAATATTTGTAATTTGATCAAAATAATTAAAGTTTTGTCTTTTTTAATATATGTAAATAAATAAATATATCATTATGGTTTTTACCCATTACTGAGTAACCTACCGTAGTAGCTCTCGGTAAGTAATATATTTATGCACGTGCAGTGTGGTTACCAACCGTCAAATCACAGCCCCAAAGATGTTAGTGAAGGGGAAGCTACAGGGGTAATATTAAGATGTGTCAGAATTTAATATTCATAAATTTAAGAATTATCAAAATTAAAAACAAAATATTGCAATTTGAAATAAAACTTTAAATATTTAGTCGTATTTTGATTAAATGACTACCCGTTGTACAAATGTGAGTCTGAAGTCTAAGCTTCAAATCGTGCATTTATCCCGAAAGCGGGATCTTGGGTCGAATCGACACCAATACGCAGGTAGATAGGCCGTAGACGCACATCGTCTGTAGGAAGAGCTACATTATAAATAACATTGTTTTATTTTATAAATTTTTGTATAGTCAAAAGTAAAATTAAATGTGCTACCATTTAAAATATACATGTCGATTATATTTTGAAACGTCAAATCCAAGAGTCTAGCTGCGACTCAGTCATTTTTCGTTTGCTTGTTACTTTTGCATAAAAACAGTTGAGCAACAAGTAGATACTCATTAGTAAAGCCCGGATATTTAGGCACTTAAAAACACCCAAATAAGCAGGCATATAGGCCGTTAATTACTCTAAAATAGGCGGGATTTTAGGCAGCCTAAATGTAAATAATTTGTTTTAAAAAAAACGAATCCTTTTTCTAATATTGGTACTCGTATCTACTCTTCATTAGAAAAAAAATCATCATTTTAAACAAAAATTAACGCAATCTGAAAAATATTCATAAAATAATAATGTAGGATTCTCATTTTATTAACTATTAGACAACTTCAAATTATGTAGTATACTTTGATTCACATAATATTACGAGCTATTGTTCCATGACATTTTCGGAAAGGGACTGTCTTCGGTCACTCAGAACTTGCTTGTAAGCTGAAAACTTCGTTCGACATCACAAAATGTGACAGGGGCATTCTTATATTTAGCCATATCGTTTAAAGTTGCCTCAGCTCCATTGATTAATGGCAAAGACACAATTGAATTGCCACGTAAAATCTTGACTAAAACACGTCTTTTTCTTTCAGCATTTTAAATTCACACAAAAAACTTGATTTAAGTAAGTACTTTAAATATTATAGGTTAGGTTGAAACACTATGTCGAGTGCTGAATTAGTCAATAAAAGTTAAAATAGGCAACAAAAAAGGCAAAATAGGCTGTATAAGGTAAAATAGGCACAATAACCAAAATATAGAAAAAATAGGCCCTAAGGCACGAAAAAAAAATCTTCCATTACACGTAAACATATTACCTATGTATAGAAAAACTAAATTGCCTGAACTATATTAAAATTTGATTCTAGGCAATTGCCTAAAAATCCGGGCTTTACTCATTAGATGCAGAACATTTAACATTTTTTGTATTATAGATTACAAAAATGTATTACATCATAATTTTGTTTTGTATAATGAAATTAAGCATCAATAATACGCATAGTGCGTAAGTGTGCATGGAAAATATTTTTTTTGATACCTACATAAAGATTTAAATATTTTCTCTATTTAGTAAAATTTAATTCAGAAAAAGTATGAATGCAATTTATAGCTTGTAATAGAACTGGAGTAAATTAATAAATAAAAAAGTATTAGAAATTAAGTAAATTGCGAACAAATTAATACCGTATTTACTGTCATAAATGATGTACAACTAAGAGTAATTGCCGGAATAATGAACTGAATCCTAATTTCAACCCGGACTCTTGATTCTAACAAAGCGTCTTCTAAACTAGACTATGCTGGTCCGAGGTCATTTGAAATTTGTTCTTTGTTGTGTTCAATAGATGCTCGATCCTATGACTTCTCATAAATTGAAGACTTGATACTGGAGACGTCTGCAGAGACACTGTTATGTAAATTAAATATTTAAAAACTGATTAAATTAAGTTCCGGCATTAGCCTAATTTTTTCCTCGAAAATAAGCATTTTATTAATAAAAATAAAATAAATATATCATCACGCCTTTTACCCATTACTGGGTGTGACACTCTGCCTAAGCAGATCTCGGTAAGTGATATATTTCTTCGTGTGAAGTGCGATTACCAACCGTCAAATCACGGCCCCCAAAGTTGTTAGTGAAGGGGAAGCCACAGGGGTAGATTTAATTTGGTGAAAATTGTTTGTTGGCTGTGGGAATCGAACCAGGGTTTTCAAGATCCACTGCGCCACCTACCCCATTTTATTAATATAAATATATTTCTATATGGTCCGTTTATTTAGAACTATACGTATTGTATGAATAAAAAGCATTCAAGTCTCTACAACATTCAAGTTTTCTCAGTTTTTTTCGTTAAAAATCAATTAAAAATATGTCATTATCCATTCGTTCATTTCGACCAGACTTATGGGTTACTGTCATTAGAAATATATCACAAATTTATCTAGATTTCAGTTCTTGAAAATTAATGCAAAAAAATCCTCGCCTGAAACAGGTCCACTTCAGAGGCCTGTCTTGAAAACAAAGCCACATTATAAATGCTGGCACGTTGGCAGAAGTAGGTGCATCGGTTCTCCGTTTGGCTGTAGGCCGCCATGTTTATTTGCCATTTCAGTGTTTGTACGTAATTAATAATCGTTAGTTTTATCTCCTTCCCGTCTTCTCGTGGCAGGAGCATCGGGACGAGGCGTGCGAAGGTCGGGGGGATATCGGCTCCACTCGGCTCGACGCTCGACGACGCCAAGTGGAGAGGGCGTAGGCTACAATCCGCGCAGAAGCCCGACTCTAGCGCCGAGAAGCTGAAAACCATTGGCACCGAGACACTTTGTTTTAGAGAGGGTATCAAAATAGTTAAAAAAACATATAAATATTATAAAATAATATCACGTGGTTTCATCAACTCTGAATTGTAAATTTCGATTAATTATATTTTTTATTATTTTGAAGCACGGTTACAAATCTACATTGTTAAATCTTGGTATATAAAGGAGAATGAAGAAGAAAACAAAATAAAATTATAGAAGTTAAAAAAATAATAATCTGGTTCAATCCCCACAGCCGACAAACAATTTTCACCAAATTAAATCTATCCCTGTGGCTTCTCCTCCACTAACATCTTTGGGGGTCGCGATTTGACGGCTGGTAACCGCACTTCATTTGAAGAAATATACCACATACCGAGATCTGCTACGTCAGAGTGCCACCCCGTAATGGGTAAAAGGCGTGATGATATATTTATTTTATAACATAGCTACAATATGATGAAAGAATGGACATAATTTAATAATATTATTATAAAATAAATATAAATATATTGATGTTTTAAAAGTTTAGATGAATAAAGTTGTGTAAAGAGTATACAACATTATTTTTTGTCAGAAATGTTTTGTTTTGTTTTGATAATCTAAGTATATTTATTTTTTTTAAATAAAATATAAATGTGAAAAAAAGTAAAAGAGTAATTGAAAGCCTTTAGGCGTTGATCGGTCGCCGCCTATGGTTTCTCGTTCGGGTGTTTTTAACGATAACTGTACCGTCCATTATATATTAAATTTGCAAATTACATGGTATTTAGAGCTATACTAGAGCCATAAATCACATAAAATAGGGTTGCATAGCCTTAGAAGTTAGTTAATGCAAGAAAGGAGTGGGTATAGCCCTGCCGCCAACGAACACTGCTGGCTGCCAGGTTTTACATTGAAATTAATGCCATCTTTATGTCATCTCGTAGTATTGATTCATGTAATTACCTACATGAGGGTTTTTTATTTTCGCGCGGATTTTCGTATTTAACGATGCGAATGCGAGCTTGTTTCGGTTGTTATGACCGCTACGTGCTTTGTGTTTGTTTGTAGCACATTCAACGTTGATGTTTTCTGTTTTCTGTTTTTTGTTCTGTGCCTACTTGATTGGCTCTACATCCAGCGATGGAGGAATTGTTTTATTTTGATGGAATAATTTACATTATTCCGTGGCTGAAATTAAAAGTTTTTAGGAACAGTCGTAAATTAATGAGGAAATTTTGGTACTGATTTATAATATGATTTTGAATTTACAATGATATCCGACAGATTTGACTAAAACTTATTTGTATTTATATTTTACTTTTGTTGCCAAGGGAACAGTGTTAGATGTTTTTTAATAAGCCTTAAAATTATTGGATAATGTTCATAAACTACTGAGCTTGTATTATACAAATATAATAATAAAATACATCATTTTATACAGTACCTCTTGACATTACTTTTCGTACCCTGGTTAAGAACCACTGTATTAGGGTATTGAAGAAAAATTATATAATGTCAACCTAGTTAAATCAGTAATTTAAATAAACTACAGTTATATTAATAATAATTAAAGAATAACAGAAGCAAATCTATATACATACATGAAAACTGATAACTACGAGAGGTTTGTGTAAAGTGTAGTTCTATTCAGCATTAGTTATAACGCAATGGTAAATTAACTGCGCTGCTTCGCCGCAACCATACTTGCCATTCATTAGTTTATCCATTAATTATACACAATAATATAATTCTTCACAGTTCATAGTGAAACTTCAATGAAATACTAATACTCATATTACTTTGAATAGGAATACAACACACGAGGCTATGTTGCAAATTTGGTGGCAGCGTTGAAATCCAAGACTTTCTATTATGAGTTTTCCAATATCTGTATGTTTCATCAATATTTGATAATGTAAGAATATGGATTGAAAGCATTTTAAGATGATGGTTTGAAGTTTACAGGATCTTGTACTGAATCCTAGCAGGGATTATATTTTAATAGTTATAAGCTGAAGATGTCTATGTAATATTTATAAATTTTGCAATATTTATATTTGTTTGTTTTTAATTCATGTAGATGAAAATATTTGTTTATACGTCAGTAAACTTAAATTTCATTTGAACTAGATCACGTTTAAAAAAAATTAAACATGCACAAAAAATACGTCAAACTGATTAAAATTACTCCTTATGCTTTCCCTCCACGAACATCTGTAATAGTTATAAGCTATGTCTATGTAATATTTATAAATTTTGCAATACTTATATTTGTTTGTTTTTAATTCATGTAGATAAAAATGCTTCAAATAAAACTATTTCAATAGTTATTTCGAAGATGAGAGATATAAAGCATTTCTGTACGAGATATATATATAATTTCTTTCAACATTATTGTCACTTAATTTAGTTGCAACAGTAACCGTTTCCCTCACTATAGATGAAAGTCAATAACTTTGCTTACTAGTGAGAGAAACGGTTTCTAGCATAACTAAATTGAGTGAGGGAAATGTCATTTGACATGGCGACCAAGAACACGTGATGTTCATTTGCAAATTCAACTCCTTTGATTTATATAAAATAATTATTAAATTGCTTGTATCGCAATCGTAAAAAAGTCATTTCCATTTTCAGAAATGATAAATTACTTTACTTATATAAATATTAAGGAATAACATCATGTATTTGACGGCTGGTAACTGCAGCTGTACCACTGCCAGTAATGGTTCAAAAGTATGAAATATTTATTTATTGTGCATTTTTGGTTGAACCGGTTCAAAATTCAAAATTTTAAAAATTAAGTTTCTATATAGTTCAGAGCACGAGAAATACACTCGTTCAAACCGCATTTCAATATCTCTTTTAGTTTTTGAGTTATATCGATTTTAGACTTTTTTTAAAACTCAACTTTGAGAGCCCATATCTCGAAAACGAAAAGAGATATTGAAATGCGGTTTAAACGAGCGTATTTGTCGTGCGCTACTTTACTTATACCGAAATTTACCATTTTTGCAAATTTTTCAACTTTTTTTAAAAATTTTCTTTTCTCAATATTTCCAAAAGTTGAAGAGATAATGAAAATATGAAAACATCAGTGAATTCCTCGCGTGAAAATACATAGGTATGCATATTTTCACAGCAAAATTCGCACAGATACATTTTTTATTGCAAAAAATTGAAAAATGGCCAAAATCCGTAAAAACGCCAAGGGGTACCCCTTGGTGTTTTTTCGAATTTCAGCCATTTTTTGATTTTTTGTAATAAAAAATGTATCCGTCCGAATTTTGCTGTGAAAATTTTCATACCTATGTATTTTCACGCGAGGAATTCACTGGTGTTTTCATATTTTCATTATCTCTTCAACTTTTGGAAATATTGAGAAAAGAAAATTTTGAAAAAAGTTGAAAAATTTTCAAAAATGCTAAAATTTCGGTATAAGTTAAGTAGTGCACGAGAAATACGCTCGTTCAAACCGCATTTCAATATCTCTTTTCGTTTTCGAGATATGGGCTCTCAAAGTTGAGTTTTAAAAAAAGTCTAAAATCGATATAACTCAAAAACTAAAAGAGATATTGAAATGCGGTTTGAACGAGTATATTTCTCGTGCTCCGAACTATATAGAAACATAATTTAAAAATATTCGATTTTTGAACCGGTTCAACAAAAAATTTCCAAAAAATAAATATTTCATGCTTTTGAATCATTACTGGCAGTGGCACTCTGCTGTAGTACATCTCAGTAAGTAATGTGTCATTTTCCAATATCTTTGAAAATAACTCGAGTACAAGACGAAGTAATCTTGATGAAATGTACACTGGGGTATTCACCTTCATTATCGCTTTACGTGATGAATCTGATACTGGATTTAGGCGAAGAAAAATAGGTTTCACTACTGCGCTGTTTACACAAATTGTTAGTTCTCAAGATTATGGTGTCTACTTTTGAAAAATGATCTTTGTGATTGCTAACAAGAATTACAATAATTTTACATTAATTTTGTACTCTCACAGTTTTAAATTTATTTTTATTAGTTATTAATTTAATACGAGCAGAGGTGGATCTAGGGTTTTTCTGACAGCTGAATTTTATCTATTTTCATAGTTTATAACATCAATAGTTATTTGTGTATTAAGAGAATAAAGTGATTCTTTGTTACTCGAACACGGTAGTTTCAGCGCGAGCTGAATTCGAGAGCTGCAATATTGCAAGAGGAACAAAGACACTTTACGCTCGTTATACACACATATTTTTTTTACGATTGCATCTTAAATGATTGATAAATATATATGTATATATATATATATATATATATATATATATATATATATATATATATATAATCTGAATCTTGAAAATAATTCATATTATTTCCTGCTCTTGGATTGATAGGTTACTGTACTATTAAACCAGCGATACTAAAAATGTTCGCTGGGAATGAAATACCTTAATTTTTGCGAATTTCAAACAAATTATTTTTGTTCTATAATCAGTATATCAAATTATATATGTCATTAAAGTTTCGTGCAAAGGTATAGAAACACCCTGTAAATATATAAAACATATTGGCTGCTTGACCATGATACACAGTAGGTTGCAGGTTTGAAAAGTTTTGATGTTTGTGTTTTGAGTAAAGTGAAGGACCATCAAATTGAATAAATTCATGCCCGACTAGTAGTAGAAAGTAATTTCAAAATTTTGACTGAGTTTCTCAAACAAAGTTGGAGGGAAAGTAATAAAAAATATTATATGCATATTTACAAATATATTTGTTTATACGTCAGTAAACTTAAATTTCATTTGAACTAGATTACGTTTAAAAAAAAATTAAACATGCACAAAAAATTCGTCAAACTGATTTACATCATATTAAAATTACCCCTTATGCTTTCCCTCCACTAACATCTGTAAGAACCGTGATTTATTATATCATCTATCATTATCTGCTACAGCAGAGTACCACACCTATGAATGGGTATGTGGCGTGATTATATATTTATTTTATTTTATCCAGATTTCTTAATAACCTGCCTCTCTTTTTGGGAAATGAAATCAATTCTTTTGTCAGTACTACTTGCACATTAATGTAATGTCTTTAAATTTATTAACTTGAAAAATATTTATAGTAACAATAACATATTATTTTTAAAATATCAGTGATAGATGTTAACTTTCAGATTCAATTAGAAGTATTTAATAGCAATTTGATATATTGCGAATATTTCATTTAGTTTTTTAGTTTGTCCCAGATAAATATAATCAAAGTTAGTGCATTATATCCATATAGCCATATTCAAAAGAAGATCAATTTCACTTCATCACCCTATTTGTTTTAAAAATGTATATTAATGCATGAACCGGGTCTAGTAAATAAAAAAGCTAATCCAAAAAATTTACATCCCAAAACCCTTGTAAGCTTGTAAGCACCCGTTTGATAACACAATGTTATCTTATCCAAATCACAGATCTACATCCACACATCATCTCCATGCTGCATGCACGCGTGTTTAGACAGGGCACGTATCACGTGATAGCGAAAGGACGGCAGGCGCACGGCGCACGGCGCACGACGGCCGGCGAAGCGAAAGCGAGGCGTCGCATTTTTACCGCAAGCTGCGAGGGAGCGTGCTTGACGCCATTGTATTGCTTGCAAAGCTAATTACGCAGTCACTTAGCGCTAATCGATGCGGTTCCCTTACGTTAACGACACACTAATGACCTGAAATTTACATAGCATTTAGGGCCAAGCCGTCCCAAATTATGTACACATTACACATGCCATGCCGAAAGGCGCCCAACGACGGACCGACTCTGTGCGCGCTGGACTCTACTCGCGGCGTTAATTATTGTAAAATGTAACATTACAAGTTACACAGATAACACTCACACACGTTCATGTATCGTATATCGCGCGTGAAACTTGTGTACAAATTAATATGTACAAAATTATGGGGCACCATTCTTCCGAATATCATTTTAATAACCCGTTGTCCTGCAAATAAATACATTCATTCTAAATTGTAAGAATATTATGCTACCGTTTACATGATTCATAACAATAATAAAAAAAATGTGAGTGTTTCTGCATTATCTTGCAAAATTTGTTACACGACATTTGTTTATCATGAGTTAAACAATTATTATACTTTTGAGTTTAATGATCTTCAATTATGACACCCATAAGATTTTTCAGTATAATACGGTTGTAATTGAATCTGGGAACTCTAGTGTCGATGGAAACTAAGTTCACTTTAATATAATGAGGTTTAATCTGATTCTTGATGAGGGCAAAATCATAGACGATTAAATTTTGCGCAGGTATAACATACTTATACTTATTCTCTGTGTTGGACAATAAATATTGGTTTAAATTTTAACAATTGACTAATTTATAAACTTGAACTCATATTTTTTATTTACGAGGTATTATTTTCTAAATATACGAACACACTTATTTTCATTGAATTATTACAAACTTTTAAACTATTTTTGATATGTATATTATTGGCAAAATGTAATATACAGCAATGTATGTACTGTTTAAGCAATCATCAGAATTTCGAATGCAAATATTGCATTTTATTGGCAAGGTTCGCTTCACTCACTTTGTGTCCTATGCCCTTGGAACTCAAATACCATATATACAAGTTTTTTTATCTGTTTTCGGTAATATATATGTAAATAAATATAAATATGTATAAATATATGCAAATGTATTCGCAATATACGGCCTTGCCACATTGTGTATGTTTTTGGACAGATCAAAATATTACGTTATTGTTCAAGCAGCATAATTAAATAATCACAAACTAATTGGACGAATAATAATCTGAAGCATGCGCATTTAAAAAGTACATGGAACTAATTTCTGATTGCTTGCTCGCACAAAGCTGATAATAATTAACTTTAACATTGGTCGAAAACTTTGATTAGGTGCCATACATACATACATACATACATACATAACATTACGCTACATACAAATTTTAATCGTTTCAATTTAAAAGTCGCGTGATAAGTTATTGTACCTACTATTATGCACTATATATTTATTGTAATTATAAAGATTACTATATGATGTGGAAATTGTTTGTGTCATGAAATATATAAAACAATATAAAATGCCTGATTTTTAGAAGTCCAGCTGTTATGATTTGTTAATGAATAATAATTATTGTCAAATTATAAGTATTAAGTTACAGTTTTAATTATTATTTATTTTATTTTAAAGCGGAAAAATAAATACATTTTCATTATGATGTGTTATTTTTAAAGGATTAACATTGATGATCATTGACTGTTTAAATAATGATTCAAGAGCTGTGATTGATTCGATTCATCATTAATTATGATCATTATCTCACTTCGCTTCAATTCAATTAATTCAGGTGTGTTCTTTTTTTCTTCTTATTTCCCTCTTACTCAAAATAATTTGGGGACTGTCAACTATAAACAGTATTTCACTAAAAGTTATGTTTGTTATTCAAAGATATAAATAAATATTTATGTTTAATTTTTTTCTCAGTTAAGTTGTAATAATTTTTTAAAAAGAATAATGATTATATTGGAATTTGGAACCTGCAGCAACTTTAATATAGACATGTGAAGTTAAAAACTAATGCAGTTTAACTTTTATTTGATAAAAGCAATTTTCGCAACACTGAGTACAGAGTAGTGAGTAAACTGTAAAAATATTTTTATTCTTGTTTTTCACCCCACTTTCGTTCTATATATAAACACAGGTGCAATTATACGATAGTTGTATAAATATAATATAGGTGGAAATAAAATGAATATTTTCAGTGGCAATGTAAAAATTTCAACTCCAGTGGGAAATGGTGGAATCGCATCGCGCATTTTGGCGAAGGGGATGCGGCGTGTCGGGGCGGTCCGTCCCTGGCTGCGGCCAGATCCGCTGGATGCACATAACTCACAGCGATTTTATCAGGAATTATAAAACAGAACATTTCGCTCGCGTACAAACAATAAAAACATATATACGTCACATAGATTAGCGGCATCACCGTCATCGATAAATCAAACAGTCATTTTGTGAAACGAACGCGAAAAGTTTACCACGCCAGGAATGCACTCTCCCATCGAACCCAAATCACTATTATCACAACTCGGTTATAAAAAATACTACATTTATAACAAACAACCATAATTATCTATATAACTCATTGTATAAAGTATAATATTAGCTAATTCTAATTTTTGGGTGCTGTAAAACTTATTTTAATTTTGTATTAAAAATTTAAACTAAATTAAAAAAAAAAACAAATGGTAAAAGAATTTAGATTGGGATTTGCTAAACGTTAGAGAAAATACTGAATTTAAAGAGAGTACATAGTATTACAAAAGTTAACGCTAATATGGGATGGTTATAATATTATAACTAATGTAAGACAAAACTATACATTTTCTATTTCACGTCTAGTATAAGATTATAATTTAGTTTATTTAAAAATATAATTCATGTTACTGATAGGTACCTACAACAAAATTAATTGTACAGTAAATCATTAGAGGTTTGTTATTAAACCTACATTTCGTGCGGAAAAATCTTGATCAATATTTTATATAATCACGATTATTTAAACTTCATTTGGTCTATAGATACCACTACAAGTAGTATTCGTTGGTACCTGTTTATTATAGCGCGTAAAAAACCGCAATATTTCGTAGATTTGAATTAACCCACAAGTACGTGCCTTCCGTTGATTCTGCACTGATTACAATGCATCTGCGAACAGACTTTATGTCAACAGTCGCCTGCGAGCTCAGTGAACGCTGTCCGTGTATCCGTGTATCCGTGTATCCGTGCGTTCGCGGACAAGACAAACACCATGGGACACACAGGCAGACATACAATCACACAAGCATTGAGCTTGTGCTTGTGTTGTATGTTGTATGCTGTTTGCGTTTACTCAACTGAGGGAACTTATTTCATTTCTAAGATGGTTTATTATATTCACACACACGCTTGACAAGTTTCCAAGATGAGCTTGCGAATTTCTTGTATGATAATGTCAAAGAGTTTTTATAATAATTACATATATTAATTCTCCATTCAATATAACTATTTGCTTCATTAAATCTTGAACTGATTTTCATCTAATTTTTATTCATAACTGTAACCTGTCAGTCCAATGGCACGAAAAATGTTTGTTTCAAGTAATGTCCAATAATTTTTTTTGCATTGTAATCAGTAAAACAAATAATCCTTTATTTTTCAACAGCTAATAAATTTTCAAAAATTAAATATTTAATAATCGAACCTATGCTAAAAGAAACTGAAAGTACTAAATAAAAATTGTGGAAAATTTAATTATCTACAAAATTAATTTGAACTATTTACTTCCAAATATTAGAAAATGTTTGTTATTGACAGATAAAGTTAGTCAAGTACTAGTTAATCCATATTAATATATTGTTTGTTGGTTTATATAACTTATATTGTTACAAAAGTTTATATTTGGTTATTGTATAACTTATTAAAACAATAAATTTAATAGGTTCTCTGAGGATGACAATAATATTGTCAAAATGTGAGAGTACAGAAACTGTTTCATTTACTCACGTTGTCCAAATTCCGACTAATTGTTTCTGATACCATTCTACTGGACGCTACTTCATCTCGACATTATATACAATTATCATTTAAGAAATAAATGGATTTAGTCGTTTTGGGCAACAAAAAACTTAATTTAATGAAATTCACTGTTTAGTGAGTCTACAATTAGTTTAACTATTTTTCAACTAATCATAATTTTTACCGCCGAATATTTAAAGACGAATGTTATATATATATATATATATATATATATATATATATATATATATATATATATATATAAATTCCATGATATGAAATAAATGAGAATCAGATTAACAAATGTACACATAATCGAATCTTATCTTTAGTCGAACAAAAAATTACACTCGTCCAAATAAAAGTCATTAAAAAGAGTAGCAGTAACAACAGTAACAGCACCTACCCGTAGATAAAAAATCGTATATTACAATCGAAATATCATTTTCCATCGTGATAACGTCAACGAAAAACACCGACTGGTGGCCTGTACACGATACACGGTTTTCCAGAGCAGGCCTACGCGCAATTACTTCCGCGGAAAAGCATGAAAAGAGGAAATACATGAATATCGAACTCGGAACGCGGGAAATTCATACACATGTCACTGATATGATAGATTGCCCAGCAGGTATAAGCGCAAATAACTGACTACGTGGACAATGAATGTTGAGCGTGTGAAAAATAATTTCATTAAAAACATTCTATATCAAACGTGAAGGTTAATTTACGATTTTATCAGTTAATTGGCTTTTGAAAAACAATGCTTTTTTCGATGGATTCAATTTCCTAATATTTGTAACAATTTTGAAAACACAATAGCGTTTTACATAATTGATTTTCTCATAAAATGAATTTTATATATATTCATCAAAATGAGTAAAATGACAACAATTATATTTGGTTTGCTAAATGGCCGTATATTAATTTCAACTAGAAAACTTAATATTATTTAAATACTAATTAATTAACCACGCTAATTTTCATTACTTTCGTTAACTATAAGATAAGCAATTAAAATTATTTTAAAAAGCAGACTAAGCTTGAATCCGTAACCTTTCGCTTTTAACTATTAAGAATGTAGGTATAAGTTTTCTACAATAATGTTTTTGATTATATATATATATATATATATATATATATATATATTGCCTTTATTTAGCTTAGTGCTAATTAGGAATTAAAGGCAATTCATTATGTAAATATACATTCTAACTTAACTAAGTACCTATATGTTCATTTCTAGTAAGAACGCCAGAAAAGTAAAAAAGTAAACTTTAATTAAATCCACTTTTCCAGAACTAAAAATAAAGTTTGCATTGAGTACTACATTACTATATCATGACGCCTATATTAATGAGTATCGTATGAGTTAAAATCCACGTATTAATTTTTATCAATCTATTTTAATTTCAAGTTGAAAAAGTAAATTTTATTATACAAGCATTTATGCCTCAATATGACAGGAACGTAGAATAAAGAGGTGCTGTATCGTATGACTTGATTTTCATTCAGGCTAAATTTATCTTGATGCAAATCATAATAAAGACAATTGATTTTCCTGTAAAATAATACAACCTCAAGTCGTAACTTAGCTGAAGGTACAAAGCAGCACTATACTAATAACTGGAAAGCGCTAACCATTTCTCGTTCAGTTGTTCCTCTGGCAGTAAATGCGTCCACAAACACAACACCTATCTATTTGCCGAGTCTATTAGCGCAACAGCAAGATTCATCCCGCAGTCCAGTATGGGCCGTCCCGTCGGGAGGCAAACTGGCAAAACACAATCTAAAACAACACTTGTACTGCAGCTATACTGCGACTGTGCAAGAGCACTACTGCAAACTTCAGATTTCGCTAACTTATTAATTCTTCTGGGAGCTTTTTATTTAGCATTTTTATTTAATCCGAACGCCGTTTTATTATCATAAAACATTCCACATTTTTGTAAATGAAATCCTGAAACAACGGACGGGAATGGTCGAGTGGTAGCGATGATGAACGAAATATGGAAGAAGTTTTGCTAGTAAACTTAAAAAAAAGACTGCAATTTTTATCTACAAGTTTTTTTTTTAAGCTAAAACTAACTATGTAAAAATGTGGAATGAGATTTATATACACATGATAAGCTAAAACTACAGCTCAAAATAATCAACACAAATGTTATTGATAAACCTGTGTATCTTCTTACTCTGCCCCAAAAACTTTTCAATCTAAAAAAAAATATTTTTCTACTAAATCTTTCAATAATATTTGTGGGTTTCATGATTTGGCTTCCAGTAAGTACACTTTACTTCTAAACTATACCATATACCAATATTTATAAATGCACACTTTGGAATGGATGAAGAGCGTATTTAAAAATTATTGCAAAAAAAATTAAGGGTATATACTGATTACAACGCAAAAACATTTTTCCGAAATTCGCAAACATAATTCCATATTACTTTAAACAAACATTTTGCAATAATTTTGAAATACTTTGAATATTTCGATGAAATGATAAATATGCCCTTATTTGAATTTAATGACAGCTGTTCTATTTATAAAGAAATGTTTTTTATCTGTTTGTATTCAATCTTTAGTGCAAGCTAATGAAATTCTTCTTGTAGCATTTCAAACCAAATGCTAATAATTTTAAATTTTAGTATCTACTGAACAAAATTTATGGTGATGCCAGACAGATATTCTCGCTTGGAAATTACAAGATAAGTAAAATAATATTCCATATTCTTCAATTAAAGTTTTTATCTAGCTATTTTTCGTCTTTTGAGATTCAGACGAGACATGAATTTTAGTGGTTTTTTTCGAGACAAAACAAGAGAAGACTATTTCTTATAAATATTGGATATTATAATAACAGTCTAACGTTTTCAATTTTATAATCATTATAATTCGTCGTGAAACATAAAAAAGTTATAAAAATCCGGGAGCAGTGAAGAGGTGTCAATGATACACGAAACGAATACAAACGCAACAAATTCTAACTAAGGTTATATTATGTCTCTGTTTTATTTATATTTACGCGCTGTACTCTTTTGCTACTATCTTGAAATTTGACGTGCGTAAATAAATAATAAAGGACAGGTTCATGGTTAGGTTTAATCATTGCGGCCGTCGGGCGGTATGCTGTATAAACCCGGAATAAAGGTCTGCAGGTGGGTTAATTAATTTTTCGGTTTTATATTACATGTCGTGTCGTCAATATACAACTTCACGTTTTTGTGAGCAAGGTGATATTATTTCGATGTTAAAAATATTTTCAGAGGACCAGAATTAGATTTCATTTAAGTAATTAAACTAATAGTTGCCATGCAAACGTTACATAACATTCCAATCGATGAACAAAAGTTGGTATTACTAAGGCATCAAATTGTGGAGATGAGAATACAAGTTCAATTTTTATAAGTGATACTAATATTTTTATTACATCTGTAGCTTCACCTTTGGAAACCACAATTTAAGGACTTTTATGTCATAATATATATTTAGGAATATATTGATTTTTTAAAAATTTATAGTAGAATGCAGTAGTTAGCTACATAATTTTTTTCAGTAAAACTATACGTTTGGTATTAAATTTGTGGGTGTAGTAACCAGTACATTGAAAAAATGTGAAGCATTATTAATAATCCATTGTTTAAAAATGTACGATACAAAATTTTGTTTGTCCGTAAAAAGAAAAAAATTTAAAGGTAACTACAGTTTGATTATAAAAAAAATGTAAATCGTTACCTAAATCTCTTAATTGCTCCCATTCATCACAAACAAACTTAATTACTAGTTTCACATCAAATGAGAGTAACAGCCATTTACATCAACAACTCTAATCATTCACCAATGGGAGATAATACCTAGCCAAAATAAAATAAAACAATTCTACAAATAAAAAAGAGCACAGCGCTCTAATCAAAAAGCCATCATCATCAGTGCGTGTCGACTTTTCAATCTCTGCAGAGTCCACACATCCTAAACGGCTAAACCCTTCATAAAAATACAATATTTACGATTTATTTAAAGTTAGCGCCTCATTGTATCTTGCGCATGCGTCTGCCAAGCAAAATGGCCGCGGAGACTACGAGCTCGACAGAGAGAAAAGAGAGCTTAGTAAGTGAGAAAGAATAAGGAGAATACCACAGCGTGTATACTTCATTAGCTAAAAGAGCCCCGTTGGGAATTCAAGTAAAAAATATTCTGGACAAAAACATTCGCGTTTGGTACTAGCGGTGGCTAGGGCTCAGCGCTGTCTCGGAGGGGGGTGAAATTGCCATCGCATAAAGGCAGCAGTCAGGCAGTCATCCTTATTATAAGCTGCGCCATAAAAACTGTATACACTTGGAAAT
This sequence comes from Pterostichus niger, assembly GCA_947425015.1. Lineage (NCBI taxonomy): Eukaryota > Metazoa > Arthropoda > Insecta > Coleoptera > Carabidae > Pterostichus > Pterostichus niger. The sequence continues at coordinate 21,465,745 of OX380347.1, read as the reverse complement.
CCCGGCAGAATGGTGGAGATACTACTCTTTCGGTTAACTTTGCAAAGAACAAAAATTAAAAATTAATTTTATCTCTCCGTACACATTTAATGAAAACGAAAGCGCTTGTGACAAAAAAAATTAAGCGGGAAAATAATTACACTACGCTCATTTGGCGACCCTCCCTAGGGCGAATAAATAGATGAAGATACGCTAGCGGAAAAAAATTACGGATGTTTTCTGACTATCATTTGCCGGAATAATGTGAACATTTATAGATTAGATAAAACTTCAGATCATTTAATTAATTTTGTATAGTTAAATTATCATGGAAAAAGCTTCATAAAATGTGGTTCATTTCGCATCAGTGAATTATGTGAAACGATTCTATGAGTACAAACCTGTACAGGGATGGACTAAAGATTAAATAATTATATCATGAAAATTCATTCTGCTACCTAACACAGACACGACGACATAAACTGAGGTCGTTAAAATTAGTTTGGACTTTAGATGTAAGTTAAATTAGATGTAAAAATATATGGATGAAATGTATAAAAATATGTAAGATCCATGTACTTGCAAATATTTTCTGGTATAACTATTTACATTTAGAAAATACTGGAAACTTCGTGTTAAATGTTAGCGAATGGCGCATCGGGCAACAGAAATCAGAATCTCGTTATATTAATTGGATCATTTGTTTGACGCATATAAATCAACTGCTCGTTGTAACTAAAATTTCAGTTGGAAATTGGAAAGTTTGTGCCAAAACAAATTGTGATAATTTTATATAGTTAGTAGGAACAAAAGGCCATTTGTTTTTGGTGATTTTTCGAAAGCTTAACTATGATTAGTTACGACTATAATTGTTTGTTTGTTTTACAACAAGAATATAATTTTTCAAATTCATTTAGTAAGCAAAATATTAATTCTGATTCTATTATTACGGTGACAATATTGATAATGTGACAAGAAGCCTAGTTTATCTGCCGTAAATATGAAAAGTATTTCTTCTCCCTTACTTCTATTTCAATCTTTCTTTTCGTTTAGAATTTTTCCTTGTCTTAACAACCCATTAATCACACTAATCCATTTACGCTTCCACGCAATCTAATACATTTATTAATATTAGACTTCTTAATTCCTTTACCAATTCGGAAATTTCACTTTGAATGTACAGATTTGCGAAAAATAAGACATCCTATAATACTATTACTCATATGTTAACGAAATATTTGTTATAGTAAATATGTTAGTAATAATAATAATGTAGGCAAATAGTAGCTTGGATACAAATTATATTCTTCTTATGTTTCTGGAAATGCATTTTGTACAAAAAGAAAATGAAGTTGTTTAAATACTCCTACTAATGGAACGCGTTGAACTGTGAATTTGAGAACTCAAGTTCAATTCCCGCAGCCAATACTATTACCATATTTAAAATTGACCCTATAACAATATCAGTAATGGCTTAAAGGCGGGTTGATATATTTATATTTATTTACAAATCCTTATTTTTGTATTGTTGATTAATTTTATGAGCCTTTATTTATTTGTATAATCAAATATGAAGTATAATATGTTTCTAGTTAAAATGTACGAAATCTACATACGTCCAAAATTATGATATATTATGCTGTAGGCGAGTATCGTAATTATACGAATGTATTAATAGCTGTTATACACTCTGATGCTGTGCAGTAGTTGATCAATAATCTATATCATAATGAAAATCTGTGTAATAATGAGTGTCATTAAAGTAATGATTAGTAATATATTTAATAAGTAAATTAAAATATGGGAGTAGAAAATTACTAATACAACTTAATATTAGTAATAATAGAAATCTTGCAAAAAGGTCCAGTTCCGAAAACACATTTAAACTTCATTAATTTAGTTGCAAGTAATAAACAAAATGTTCTAATGAAAGTGTAAAAGTGAAATAAACTTTCTAATAATAATGAATATCATATAAATAGTGCATTCATGTCTAATTAAGTCTATTAATACGAGGAGACACAGTGTTTGCATGTGGACCCCTAGAGTCAAACGTTCAGTGTTCACATTGCGCATCGGTTCCGTTCAACCACGGAGGAGACCCTCTTTATCTCTTCACCTCTCTTCCCTGTTCTCTCGTCTCTCGCTCTCTCCGTCCCCAAACTGTGATACATGGTTCGCCGGAGGGGTGTGCTCACATAAGCTTTTGACAAATTGAATTAGGGCTGTGGTGACGGAACCACGGAGTGCTGTAAGGGAGACGCGTCTAATAATAGGATCACACTCAAATTCGACCGTCGATCAGGCACCATCGCACCATGGATACTTTAATGCTTTGCCGCGCTCCGGCTATGCCTTGTCTGTGGATTATGGGTTGAGGCTTTTCATGCATTCAGACATTCAGACGCAATGTCTAAGGTCTTTAACTAAATCTGCTACTTCTAATTTGACCGACCGCAGGATTGCTATTTCAAACTTATTCGTATCTCATTTAAATTACCCTTTCATTGAACTAGACTCCATATCAACTAGCTTAGTAATTACGTCATTTCTACAACTATAACAACAAAATAAACGAAATATGTTTACAGAAGCAAAATGACTAATGTATATTTTGTACCATAAACAGGTGGCTCAGTGGTATCGAGTCGGCCTGTGGATCTTGAGAACCCTGGTTCGATCCCCACAGCCGACAAACAATTTTCACCAATTTAAATCTACCCCTGTGGCTCCTCCTCCACTAACATCTTTGGGGGCCGTGATTTGACGGCTGGTAACCGCACTTCACGCGAAGAAATATATCACATACCGGCAGAGTGCCACACCCAGCAATGGGGAAAAGGCGTGATGATATATTTTTTTTTAGATTTGATTTTGTACTGAATGTAAAATTTGTGACACTTCTGCCATTTATTCGTGGACTATTACTATTTTATTTATTCTTTAGAAGATCGAATAATTATCATATTTAATTATTGATATTTTTATCTTTTTCAGGTGGGTGGAGTGTCTGCAGTCAAAAAGTTTCAATAGATAGCTGCACACTGACTTTTGATTAGTCTATGAGTAAGTACATATAAATTACATGATTTTTATAAATACGAAGAGAAAAGAATATGTTATATGTTTAGATATTGCTAATTATGGTTAGGTATATGTAGATTTTTTTTATGGATAGTCAAAATCAGGAGATGATTGTTTATGGGTTTGATTCTAGAGTGACATCATATATTTTCTATTTAAAATATCGACGTAGTGAAATGTTTCTAAAGCCATTGTCAATAAAATCCTTGTTTGCTTCAATCAATTATCAAATCAATAACGTGGAATAATTTGCTCATTGCACATGATTAAATCAAAGTCAACGTGTGGAGATAAACACAACACACATGTTCAAGTCGTGATTGCAATTGGCTGTAGCAACAACCGAGAGCCCAGAGCCAACCGAGACACACACGTTCACTAGTGCAAGCGTCAATGGCAGTTGCAGCACTGTTGACTGCCATCTGTCGTTATAATTGGGGCTTACGGAGATAATTGAATGCGTTAGTCCGTCTCCCGCCAATCCTACTTCATTTGCCAGCACCGTTTTGCGTTTTTATATCGCTGTATTAAGCTATTATTTTTTGTCAACATTGAAGCTTATATTTAATCTCGAGCGGTAGATTCAATAAAAATGCAAATGTTCATACTACAAAAAGAGGTGAGGGCTGATAGTATTGACACTTGGCTAGCGTTTTTGAAAACATTGAAAATCGTCAACCATTTCATATTGGTGGTTTTGTGGTTCAGTTGTGGTTATTGGTTGACGCACGTTTTGTTTTTGATATTTTGATTACTTGAGCTGGATTTGGGTTTTAATTTTGTATGTTTTTAGTTACGTTACTCGGGTGGGATAAAATACTCAAAATTGAAATGTTTTGGTATAAATTTATTGCCACGTCCTATCTGATTTGAATTCAAATATTTCTACGAGATAACACATTTTTATATTTTTGTTGTTCTTATTGACTACTCTTAGTTGTATTCTAATATTTTTTTAAATATGGAGTAGGTGGCTTACTGTGGATTTGAGAACTATTTATTACATGAAAATAACCTTTTATATTTTGTTTTAAAAAAAATAATGTTGTACCAGAGGAATTAATCCTAATTATAGTATAAAAGATATATAGTCTAGAGATGGGTAGTTCGTGACCGATCCATTCAATTCGGCCGGTTCAGTACCGTGAACGAAGTGAACCAGATCGCAGATCTACGCGCCGCGCCGTTTCGATTGCTTGATACTTCAAATGAGTCCGCACGCCGTAGAATTTGTCAATTTTCGACAATATATGAACGAAGCCGATATTACTAAGAATACAGTTAACTATAGGTACCTATGTCAAAATAAATCAAGTAAGTTTTGCAAAATGTTTAAATTTTCTATTTTGCAAGTTGTATACAGTAAAATTTTCATGAAGGTTTCCTGTTGATCCGTCTTTAACACTTTAACACAATTTTGGAACAATAATCACATTTTACTTAGGTGACCTAAGTCAGTAAAATGTTTCCACTTTGAGCTAATTTTTCGGGAACGCAATATAAATAACTTCACGCGAAAAAATATATCACTTACCGAGATCTGCTTAGGCAGAGTGTCACGCCCAGTAATGGGTAAAAGGCGTGATGATATATTTATTTATTTTATTAATTGCAATAACAAACAAAATATTAATTAATGAATGTAATGCGCAACCTTTACAGTTCGTTTTACAGTTCGTATACCCGAGTAGAATCAGAAAAATGTATAAAGTGTGCCGGGTCTCGAAGAACCGAATCAGTGAATCCGATCTTTTTCGCGGTCGAGATCCGCTGATCCGGCTCAGTCAAAGGATCCGACATGCCCATCTCAAATACAGTATATCTTGAAATCCGAACTATTCAGACTTATTTTACTTATAAAGTGAAGACATTTTAACTACTGGACTACAATTGGCCAGTAGATAAGTGTGATTAGATAAAGCTAAATATGAAAGAATTAAAGGACGTTTTACAATAAAATAATTTCTTTATTAATATCAGTGCATGCATAGCTAAGTAAACATAACACAGTGTATCTAAATTTCGATGTAAATTTATATATTCTCATTAAATCCATTACGCATATCTGATAAGATAAACAAAATTAAATTAATAACTGCTGTGACACTTGTTTTTACAAGTATTGTAATTAATTAATTTCTATCAATAATTACTTTATTAAAAAGATTATCAAATATTATCAATGGAAATATGTTCCTTACAAACAATGATAATTTAGGACTAGGTGATAACACTGGTAAATTTATACGTAATAAATATGTCTCGATTTTGGGCGAGAGCTTGAATTAGCTTTCAGTGGCTAGCAACCAGTTTTACTGGTGTTACTAGCTTTATTTTCAGTCGATAAAATTCAGTGGCGCACTGCTGAAATTTCAAAGGTAGTATTATATATATATATAACACAACGGCAAATACGATGAAATATTTATATTTTAATCTAATATTTTGTCATTTAATAATTAAAAATTATCAACCGCAGAATTGTGAATTTTATTAAAATGAATTAGAATGCAATGATGGATCAAGCGGAGAACCTAATATTAAATTATAGAGCTACGAATAATTTTTTATAATTATTTACATAAAACATTAAGTTTTCATAACCTAGAAATTACAATAGATACATGACCTTTAATAAGGTAGAAAATCAGTATTAAACGATTAGTGATGTCAGAATATGTAACTAACTTTGTACATAATTTTTCTAAATTATTAATGATATAAATGTTCAATCACTGGTGTCATTGGCTTTATTTGGAATATTAAAATAAATATATTAACACATTGTAGCTACTCTTGGATATGGCAGCTCTAATAGTTTTACAATAGTCAGTATATAACATATTTATTGCTTAAAATTCGATTATCAACCTCCAAAAACATTATTGAAAGGGAATTAGTAACGTGAAAATTTAATTTGTCAAATGTTAGATTCGAACTCTGGCTTTCTCAAGCTCGACGCGTTAATTAAAATAAAACGGAATAATAAGCAAAAAGAGAATCAATGCTCCCTTTTGGTAAACATCGTCTGCTGTCACTGACCAAGTAACTAGTTCGTGACAAAACTTACGAGCGGCTACCATATACTGTGCTACCGAATTACGCATCGGGCATTTTGATCCGAGATATTTTAACCCCATAATGTACTTAAAGTTAATCGGATTACATTAGAAAGGGGCGATATATTATGATCCAAATCTTACTAATCGTAACACTCAACAATACGTGCTGCGTTGCTGTACTGAGCGTTTAATGTTCACTGTTCCGGGCTCATGGACATGGAACTGACATCATTTCATTTGCTCATTATCTTACATAAATCAATATGATCAACAGATGGCAATTACAACTTTATTTACAATAGTGCCGACACGGTTTATTCAGTTATATTATTAGATTAATAACGTGATATTGTATAGTTTACGTATTTTACTGTTCTAATTTGGAAAATAAGTGTTGTTCAACAAATTCAATTCTTCTCGACAAAGAGTTTACCTTATTGAATTTGTTAGTTTTGTTGTTTTTGTTATTTATATTATTTATTACCTTTTAAAATAATGATATAGATATAGGTACGTAATAAATACATTTGTTTCCATGAGTTAATTGATATCCGAAATAAAATGGATTATTGTAATCTTTATTATCTGAAACATCATTAAAATTTATATAACATTTTATGTATCAAAATACTCCATTTCACAGAAGTTAACATTAAAATTGTTCTCTACAAATTATTGCTTTATCAAACATATTTAGTACCTTTAATTCTTCATTACATTGCAGGAATTCAGTGTCAATTTGATGATTTATGAGGCAAAATTTTCTCGCCGGCCCTTTTTTGACAGAATAATAATTCACAGGTTTGATTAAAACATTTAAAAAAATAAATAATTATCAAGGCAAATCAAAAGTAAACATATTTGAGAAATTAAAACATATATTGCACAAACAACAACAAAAAGTTGTGAAACTAGTACAGTACTAAATTTTTAACTAATTTTTTTCTTGTTTATAATTCTCCAAATTGATTTATTACATCTTTAAAATCATTCATATTAAATAATTCTGATTCAACATTTATAATGCCAATAATGATAAATCGTTGGATTACTGACTTTATTGACAATTTGGCCAGAGATTTACACCATTATCAAGCAAGAATTACATTACTGAATAAGTTAAAGTAAGTATAAGAATTGAACATTCTGTTGCAGTGATTACTGCAAGAGTCGATAAAAATCTATAATTCATACTATTTAATGCCTATGGCACACTGGTCGATGAGCGTCGATGAGCATCGATGAACTCCTCGATGAAACAACAGAACGCACCCGTCATCGACGAAAATTAGAGGCTCCTCTATTTCCATCGAAGAGCTCATCGATGAAACGAACGTATCTCATTTCACTCGTATCTTTTGTGTCTCACTTCACGTTAGCATATTTTTGAAATTTAGTTTTTCTTTCTCAACTTTAGAAGCTTTCATTGTTTGTCAATGAAGAGTGCGTTCTGTTGTTTCATCGAGGAGTTCATCGATGCTCATCGACGCTCATCGACCAGTGTGCCATAGGCATAAGAGTTTTTAATATTTTTAACTTGCACTAGACATTGATATTGTAAGAAATTTTCTCAATTTTCTCAGGGGTATACTGTTTATATATACCATGTACTTTTTTATTTATATAAGGAATTTGGCAGTTTTGGTATCAAGCATTAAAATACTGAAGGGGGGCAATGTATTATTTCTGAAATTTTCACCATTAATTGTACCTAGTAAAAATATCACAAGTAGGTAATAAAAAAGAAATGTGAAATCGTCCTTTTCTAAGTTGAAACTGTGTAGGAGCGTATTTATTTACATCTGTGTGATTACGAGCCTCTAAGTTGTTGTCAACGTATGATCCGGTCTGCTCCCCTAGTAGCGCAGCAGAACCAAAATAACAATTAGGAGCTCGGATTTACGAAGATATAAGGCGGAAAATCCAGCGTTATATAGGATTCCAACCTAATATAATATTTTTTTGTCCCCACGTGTATCAGATTAGCGAGTATCAAACTTTCAGTATTTTTACAAGAGAAATGTTTAACATATTTTTATTAGATTTATAATTGAAAAATTAACATAATGGAAATACATTGAGCCTATTTTAATTTGAAACAGTCATCTAACCGGAATAATTCTCCGAGATATGTAGTCGTATTCTGGATAAATTGATATTTGTTTCGTTTTACCGTTTACCGCTCCCACTTACCCGCTTCAACTCACTCGCTCATTTCTCATTTGTTTTTCTCTTTTACGCAACGAAACCATTTAAAATAGAATCACTTTACGTGCTCTAATATTACATTTCAAATATAAATACGAGTAGCACATGCAAATCAACAAAGCAAAGTCATCATCTACATTTTACATTTTTTGTAATAAATAGTTAGTTTTCGTTGTAAAGCTGGAAGACGGAACGAGAAACTTAATACGCCTTGGACAAAGGACTTATTTATATAGTATTTTCAATAATTATCTTGATCATTTGGAAAGTAGAGAAAAATTGAGTACTTTGATTTGTTTTCTAAATAATTTAGAAATGTTTGATACGGGAAAATATTCTAGATACATTGAAAATGTTGTACAAGATTCGTGCAGAGATGTAGATATTATTTTACTTCTAGTAATAAAGAAGGACAATCGTGATGAATATGAATGATTAAAAAGTGTCCACATAAATTACGTTGATGAAGCTTGACTCATTGAATTATCACAACACCTGGTGATATCATTTAAGAAGTGATTATGTGTATAAAAAGCTTGATGAAGATTTGGGTAGGAGCTGATATATTTTTAGTCGATGTTAAGTAAGCTTCTACGGAATTTAAGATTGAGAGTGCATTGTACGGATTAAATGCTTTCAACTGCTGTTTAATATTCAGATTTAAACATGAGTTGCTGCTGCCATACATGTTACCAGCTTCCGTTTTCCCTTTTATACTCTCGTTTTATATTTAATTAATTGTCATTATGTAAAACAGTGTCAACTTAATTTTTTCTGTGTCGATATACCTACTAACAAGACACCAATTTAGTTGATTATAGTTCAGACATTTTATTATATTTTTTTTCTTAAAAATTAATCTATTTTTTAAATATAGAACTATATATTTTTAATTTCATAATAAGGTTTCAATAAATTCAATAATTATTAATTTAGAAACAGGCCTTTTACCTAGAGTGGTGACCGCAGTACAGAAATATGCTTCCCTTATTATTTTAGAGAGAAAAGCTTTAAATAAATGTTGTAGAGCATAAAATTCTACATTAAAATTAATAAACAGAATTAATGTTGCATGCTTTATAACGGCTGAAATTAAATTGAAAGTTTTGAAAATTAGCTTAGAAATAGGAATAACCTCGGAAATGAAACAAATAATTTACGTTTTTTTCTGTCAGCAAAAAAATATTCCTTATTTCATGAATTTATTGCCAGTAGATATTTATTAGTCTTAAATTTAAATGAATTATAAGATAAAATGGTGGATAATTACTCAATTAGTGAAAGAATTTAATTTTTTTGATTGTATCACAAATAGTTATTAACACTTAATAAAAATTATTTATTATATTTTTCAGTGACATATTCTATATTTGTTATATTTATTTAATTTCATCATTAGTTAGACAGAAAAACTGTTCAAATCATTTATTAAAGTCATTATTTCACAATAACAGTGCCATTGTTTTTGTTTGTCACTTCTTAAAACATTCAATTACTGTCAAGATTATTTGGAATCATTGATTAAAAAATTGCAAAAAGGGAGATTATTATTAAATTATATTCGTAGAATATATTTAATTCTTAAATCAATTTGAAAATAAAACATAAATACTGGCAACGATATTCTAGTGCTTTATAATTGCACTCTGTAGGTCGTGGGTTTGAATCCCGCACAGGGTATACATGTTTATCTCTTTATAACAGCATGTTGATGGAGCAGACCTAGGCTGAAACTGGCCCTTGACCATTCTGATCAGTCATAATAATAATAATATTGTGATCTAATGTCTATACGATCTAAAGATACAGTCTAGGTTAATTTCTATCTGAAATCTAGATCAATCTACCCTCTGTATAGAGTTAGATGATGAAGTAGCAATGGTGTAAAGTATAGAGTGCATGAATGGTGCATAGTATACTGACCTTGACCTGTGATTCAGTCATGCCGAGCGCGTAGGCCAACTTGGCCCGCTCGGGTCCAGCCAGGTACTTGGTCTGCTCAAACGTTTTCTCCAGCGCGAAAATCTGCTGGCCCGAAAATGTCGGCCGCGTGTGCTTCTTTTTTGCGTCTTTGTCCGGACCGCCGCCTGCCAGACCCGCTGGGTTCACTGAAAGAAGAATAGCACAATCATATTGTGAAAACTCAACCAGAACTTCTTCAATGGACAGTTCGTACACCTCTACCTCTATCCAACCAAACTCGGTTCATTAATAAAATTTTCCATTGAAATTCTGTCGAAAATTTAGATATGGATATTTGTTTTTTTCTCATATTTCCGAATGTTAATTAATGCAGAAATTGTACAAACAATGTCATACCAGTGATTCAAATGCATCATATTTACATACAATCTTCAGCTTTCAGTAACTATCAAATACTATAATCTCGATACCATCAATAAAATCAAAGAATGTAAATCCTTAAAAATTGTCACACATGAAATACAAAGTTTAATTTAATTTATTTTATTAATAGAATTTAAATTTTATTCGCATTTTCAAAACGAACAATGTCTTGTTAGTTACTTCCAAAATGTAGAATATCAAATTTGTTGCTTGCAAAATATAAAATCTCCAAATTAATTTTATTTACATTGAATAAACAAGGTTGAATTTTTGACTTTATATATACAAATTTATTGTAGTACTTATTTACACAAATTATTATAACCTCCTAAACATATAATTATAGCAACAGGTATTTTTTATACAATTATTCATGATTCAGTCGAAAACACAAAAAGTTGAGCTTGTACACTTTGAAACAACACCCCTCAAATCTAAAAATAGAAATTAGAAATATAAAATATCGAATTATTATTGTTATGCATAAACACGGTATCTACTAAATTATTTATTTTGGTTTAGTTGCTCAAATTTAACTTCATAATTTAGTTGCTGCATAAATTTATAATTTGTTTAAGTTCTAGGTGTTACTATTCCACATTTTAAAGTTAGCTAGACTTGGTCGCATAAATTTTGCTTTGTAAACGTAAATTGTATCTACAGTACAAACTCTTAGAAAAAAATTAAAAGAATTACAAAAATGTACGTTTAGTGAAATTAGAAGAGAAATTGGCAATTTTCGATTTGTCTTAAATTTTCGAAAATCTATAAATTTATTTCAATAGCCTAAAACATTTAAAATGTTATTTATTATATATTTATGCAACAATTAATTTTTTGTATATCCTATAAAAGTAGCCGTCTTTGACGTCATTATTCTAGTTACAAACTTTGATGACGACTCTCTTCTGCTTTTTTTTGTATGACAACAACTTCTCCTAATTATCTAAATTTTTCGAGGTAAAAATTAAGGTTGTACTATTTTTCTACATCCGACAGGTGTGAGAGAGATTATAATACTAATCACCTACGCCAACAAATTTCAATTATTAATTACAACAATTGAATTAAATAGGTATCCCTTCAAAGAGCAAAAACATACCCTCGTTGAATCCCAGTAACATGTAAAATCTATTCCAATAAAAAAGTCATATTAAAAAATGTCTTAATTCCCATTTTCCACAGCTCGCAAGCCTCGCAAGCAAACAAAGATGTTCATGGTTCCCGTTGTCAAGCATTTCATCGTTTCATCGCGGACTGAAAGAGGGAAACTGAGACCAACCCGCAGACCGAAGCGGAGAAAAACAAATAATTGATTTTTTATGAAAGCCACGATACGCGCTCGTGATACGCCATGCGAAGAACGCGTACGTCGCTATGCCTTTTTTATTGTTGGGATTACGGGAAAAGCCTTGATGACATGAAATGTTTTATCATAGCTGGGGAACGCCGAACGAACAGGACAATTTTATGAACGGATAAAACGATTTTATGCATTCTGTTTTGTCAGTACTCTTAACACCTAATATACATACACCAATATTAAGTTATTCCTCTAATATATAGTATACCAAATTATTCCCTAAATCTATTATTTGTAATTGTTTCCAAAATCCTAGTGATAAATCTGAGACGAAACAATTCGTTTTATTTTATTCATTTATTTTGTTATTCTGCACAATAGGAACTTGATTCAAATTACAGCTCAGGAAGACTACAGCTAATAGTGAAATTCGAGTCATTTAGAAACAATCATATTTGTTTCAAGTTTGCAGACAATGATGTACTTTGATTAAAACAATTATGCTGGACTTGAATTGTCTTTATTAATTTGAACATATTGTACAAAAAATATTTCACAACGTTTCGAGTATAGATTACAACACTCGAAACGTTGTGAAATATTTCTTGTACAATTTGTTCAAATTAATAAAGACAATGCAAGTCCAACATATTTGTTTTAATCACAATCCTATTTATTTGATATAAGTTAAACTCATGACATTTTGTTTGTTAATTGGTAAACGCAAGATTTACCTTTTATCCAGTGGACTATGATTGCCTGTAAACCTCAAACATTTGTAACTAGAGGTAAAATCTTTACCGATTATATTTGTTACTATTTCTCGTCTATCGAGAATGAGATGAAGGAAGTATTGAGGCTCGTCCGATAAAGATGAGAATTACCCATTTATTGAGTCATCTTGTGGTAACACTATTAGTTCCATATTATTTATTTATAGTAGTTCATTATAAATTGAACAATAAGATCTAAATTAATCATTTGTAGGGCGAGTACTAGGTGACCTAATTTTAAAGATATGTTTCTAATTTCACTTCTTAGTGGATTCTGTTCATTGTTATAAGTCGAAGTCAACGAAGTATGAACCCGGGAACGCGACCATATATGATCAATCAACAATTAATTATGAAAAATTTAATAACTCTAGCTAATCTAATTCTAACCCAATATTAAAAAATTACTCCAAACAATATTCTGCGAACTTTTGTGAAAATATGGTTTAGATTAGATCAAAATACAGGATTAGCTAAACTTTTTTTAGAGAATCAGGCTCCAACAGTTTTCTAAAATTTGTATCTAACTTTTAGAAATTTGTCATTAAATATTTTGAACTGTAAATTGTTTACAAGTTGATACAAAACAAAATTCAAATAAACTCATATGATTTATATGTTTACGCTAGTCCACCTTATGACGTCATCGCCGTATCAAAAACAAAAACAACATCACATTAATCTACCCCCAACCGCATGAATAAAGCTCCTACTACAGTATTTTCGCTTTCCAAAGAACAATATTTTTTATAATATAAAGTGTAGCCACAATTGCTGATCTTAACGTCGTCTGGGGTCCTGTGATCAGCCTGATATGTTGAGCAGGGACTTTCAATGATTCTAGAGCATGTGTTGCCAGCCATGATTCACATTCACGACGAAATGCATAACCAATACGTTATTACTTCTATTTCTTATACTTATAACGTTCTCTATGATAGGAGATTCAATTTTTCTCCACGAATTGGAAATTTTTGCCGAATATAGAAAAAATATTGCCAATATTAAGATGAAATATGAAAGGTTAATCATGTTTTACATCTGCCTTTAGATTATCGAGCATATGAATTGAAGTATAGATACTTTCTGGAATCATTTATTTTTATTAATTTTATTGTCTTGTTCCATTTTACTTCTGTCCTGAATTTGTAAGTTTTTGTTAAATATTAATTGAAGTGTATATCTAAAATTAAATAAATAATAAAACCGTCAGAACGGTGGGGTGGATAGCGATACGGAATTCGAATGATATATTTTTTCTGTTTGAAATGTAAGATTTAACTGTTTAATAATATCAACGATTCAATAAAAGTACCCAAAATATTAAAATACTTTAATGAGTTTAACAAAATGTATATCAGAGTTTGTATAGTTGACGTAATACCGTTATAAAATTTGCCCTTTATATGTATTATAATCTATTAGAGTATATTTATTATTCCCTTCACATTCTTAAGTCGGTATTTGAACCCATATCCTAAAATTTGCATTCGAAACATTACCATTCTAATCTGAAGAGCAACGGATATATAGTTTAATATACCAATAACATTGTAGCCCAATCTATTCTAGTATCAAAACGTAGCAACTTTATTAAACACAAAACAAACGCCCAAACGATTATTACTTTCTCACATCATCCGCGTAAAATCGCAGACCATAACCTTAAATCTTCACCAAAAACATCGACCATAAAAGAAAGAGAACAATTTCCGAACATAATATCATTGCTACACCGTAGCTTCAGAGCTTCAGAACAATATGTTACGTCCAGACGTTTTTGTCTCTGCACACCAGCACAAGCTCGTAAGTGGCAAGACTCTAGGCATGAAAATGCGCACAGAATGTTCAATTTAGTTAGAAAATCAGTACCTTACACGAATATGTTCATCTCGTTCTACATGGCTGCGTGCTCGCTTTCACAACATGTGTTGGAAGTGGGGGTGGAGGATTGGAGAAGCAGGAAACAGGGGAATATTATGTTGAAGAGAAAGAGCTTGGTTTGCGTGTTTGAGGTTATGTTGCTTCTTCAGGCTGATGTGTTGAAGAACTACCTACATTTTTTAAAGATTTCACCTTGCTACACATGATCACTTGCTTCATAAAAACTTTAGAATTTGAACTTACCTGTCAAATGTTTCATGTATTTTAATAATAAATTCGTGATTTCTAATAGTAATTTAGTTTTCAAAAATGTTTACTATTACATACCTTATTTTACAAGAATTTCCTAATATTTAAAAATAAATTACATCAGATTAGTCAAAATTATATGCAAGAGTTATAGTAGGTGCGTTCGGCAAAAAAATCAGTCTAATTTATTTAATGAGCATAGTTTTGTGTTATAACTTCAAACAAGTACCTATATTGCTATTGTGGTCAATAATAATTATTATTAATTACTTTTTTTTTTAATGTATGACTTGAGTATGAATTGTCATTTCATCCATATGGCTAGAACTTGCATTATAAACATCACAATTATAAACTTATGCTTTCTCTGCCATTGTTTTCACTCTGTCACTTTTAATTTAAGCGCCAAAAGTATCGTACAAATAAAATCTACACTGGCTGAGGTAGAGTAAATAGTGTATAGAAACTGGACTAAACGAACGACTTCGGTATAAATAGTTTAAAAAGTGTACACCGTGTTGAATTGCCGAACTCACTTAGTGTTTTAATATTAGGGGAAGTTGTAACATCTTAATTCTATTATGACAATAGATCGTACAATAAGAATATATTTCTTTTATATAGTCCCTTTATTGTAACCCTTTATAAAAAGGGTTATTCTCAATTTATGAATTTGCCATGAAATTTGCGGAAATAAAACTATTATAGGTCTATTAGACATTATAAAATCTTTCAATAGATGTATTTTCGCCATTATTGGCTAATAATGTGTATATATGAATGTATTGCTATGGATACAGAAATAAAGAATATCTGTGTGTACTTGGATATAAATAGAACATATCGTACATAAAAAGAAAGTGAAACTAGCTTCATGTATGCAATAAAATAGTGATATTTAAAAACACAATTCACAGTTGACGATATAGAACGGTGAATTCAGGCTCATTTTTTTATATTTGTGATCGCAGAAAGAAGCTGAAGTGAACAAGCCAGATGTCTATATAATAATCTATATATGCTGACAAAGCTAGACATTGCATGATATAGCTCCCCAGGGGCATATAAGCCCGGAACAAATTCAATAACGCATCTATAGCCGTCGAGAGAGAATCTTATACCGAGGCGATATCTAGAGAATCGGTTCAACACGGCGCACGCGCCTGCTCGCAGCCACTGCTGTACACATGCACTCGTTGTGTACACCTGCCGAGCTCATTCAGACGTTACGCACATATATGCGAACGTATGTTAAGTGCTTGATAATGATTATTTCATAATCATTACTTTTGCGATTATGTTTGTATATGTTAGTTGACTGAAATAGTGTTTTCAGAAATAGTTGTAACATATGTGAATGCAATGATAGACAAAATAAGTAATTACTAATTACAACTACACCACAGACAAAAAAGATACCTAATTGATACAGACTAACAAATAAAGTTATTTACTGCAATTTCGAAATTTTGATTAACATTGTCCACGTGCGGAAGTAGTAACAGAATTATTGTGATAGTCTGATAGCATTTATGTTAATACTAGAGTTGCAAACCGAACATAACCGGTTCCTTTTTGTGAACCGCGAATACGAACAAATTAAGAAAGAAAAAGAAAAATTATAAACTATTACAACTTATGATTGTAGAAAATATTACATAAAAATAATTGAACGGAACCGTAAAATAAATTACTCTAAACTGAAACGACAAATTATGATGAACAGTGAACCGAAACCGAACCGATTTTTTCAGCGGTTGACAGCCCTAGTTAATAATATAGATACGACATATTCTAAAAATGTCTATTATTAAATTATTATTCACTAATAGTTCAATTATACAAATTTAACGCAATTTTTTTTACAATATTCATTATCTACGGTAAAATGAATAACCAAATTTACTAGTTTAACTACTATATTTCATTTCAAACATTTGGTTAAAATTTAACCAAATGTTTGATATGAAATAACGGCATTTAATTTGAAAAAAACCCTATTTTATTTTTAATAGGTACATTAACAGCTGGTAATTCATGAAAATTCCGTCTTTAATGAAGATATGAAGTTCACTTAAATACTACTACTAATAGTAGAATAGAATTGTTGAAGGCATCAAAGCTAAAATATTGCGCAGAAATTAATAACATCGTAGGTAGATATTATTCATCACGGATGTTCTATGGTTTATCGTCGTCTAGGGAGTTTTCATTATCCATAAAGTAATAGGCGAGGCAAAAACGCCGGGCGGCTTGGTATAGGCATGTTATTGAATCGACTTTTGTATATGTGATTTGGAGAGACAGAAGATGCAAGATGCGTAGAAAGGGTCGCCATTGGTAATAGCTCCAACGTCAAAAATGGAGGGAAGATATTCTGGCACAGGGCCGTAACCAGGGCTCAATTTTTTCTCACCAGGACTAACATTTATTTTTAATTATTAGTATTTTTTTTAAATTGATGCATAAGTAAGGTAGGCCTAGCATACAAATATATAAACATTGTTAATCTGTTTTTATTATTATTATTAATAAATGCAAAACATTATTAACATGAGATAAAATAACAAAAACAAAGGGGTTTTTGAGATCGTCAAAATCTATTTTCGGGGTCATTTTGATCATATGCACTTTTTTAAGGGGTTCAAAGGGGATGGGGGGATAAAATTACGATATTCAACTGAAATAGAGTTTTAGGTTCAAAACTAGATACTCAGGGATTTTTGGGGTCGCTGGGTAACCAATGTTGAACACGTAATATTTTGGTATTATTTAATTTCATTTATGGCGATTCTTGCTTTTACCACCTTTCAGGGGTGGTTTGTACCCCTAAAAAGCAACTTCCGGAAGAAAAATAAAATAGTGGTTCAATTAGTGTGCCTAATTTCATTTAAATCGGTGAGTGACAGTAGGGTAGTGTTACTTGTAAGTTAAATAAATCAAATTCAGAATTGAGTAAACTAAATATTGGAAAATAAATGCGTAATAACAACAAACAACACTATTGCATATGCAATACTTAGTCGAATAAAGTCGAGACGCGCTAGAATGAGAAAAAACCCGAAGCAGCCAATTAGAGCAACCGGAACAACAAGACACAAAAGCACGATTGATAGAAATCGTGCGAAATATATAATAGTCCTTACGAATACAAGGGACAAAATTCACCATTGCTGACTTACTACACGTAAACAAGCGTTTGGCGCGAGCAACGAAATTGCTTGGTATGTTATTCGAAACATATTCTTACATTTTACTTGTTCAATAATATCAACCTCAACTTTTAAATTTGACAAAATTGGTGTTATAATCTGAATTTATTTTTTTATTATTCCGCTCAGACCGGGCCAGCATCTTCCCCCTTGGTAACGGTTCTGTTCTGCCATCATGACTGCAAACGCCCATAAAAATGATAGAATAGGTATATCAAAATTCTACGACTTGCAAGACACGAAATAAAAAATTATTTTAAATATTAAAAAAATAAACCACGCAGCCGATATAAATAAAATTTATTGCTATTTTTGACGATGGCTACCTATAGTTGAATCTAAAACTAAAATCTTTTATCTACAAAACCAAAATGTGAATACAAAACTTTTATTACTTGTGTCGTAAATTTGAATGCACGGCATTTCAGCAGATTTCGCGGACTTTAAAATAATACAAAGTAAATATTTATACCCACAAAATTCTAGTTTGAAAAATTCAATAGATACATTTTCCACACTACTGTTGTACTAAATGACTATTTTTTTGTTCGTCTTGTAGAAACGTTAAAATAGCCCCAAATGTATTTAAGGACGGTAATGTAGTTGATATCACATCTCATTTAAACATTTTTCGAAATATTTATATTTTATAAGTATAAGTTTTTATTCCAGAATACGTAATTATATACATCATACTATCATACGACGAAATAAATTGTTTAAAAATATGTTTATGTTACGTACAAAAAAATCCTTTAAAACGTTGCAAAAACTTCATGTTACTAATGTAATATCTCTTAAATCAATGTGCATCTAGCATTGCCGCAATGACTGCAAGACCTACCCTACATCTTCCAGTGAATATAGATCGCTCAGTTGTCAAATATGTTATATGCTTAATGTATGTAATAAAATCTACATTTATGCAGGAATACAATGAAATGTATCTATGATGATAACTTATGGTCAAAATATTTATTTAGAAACAATATTTTTAAAATAATTTAGCATCTTTAATACATCAATGCATCTAATATCTATAATAATTTTGTTTTGACGTTTATATAAACATAATTGACAGCGAAACTTTTCATTGTTATTCTGTTTTCTTTTATATCTGTTTTATATTAATATATATTAAAGACATTTTTAAATGAAAGATTTGATATTAACAAAACATGTAAATAAGGTTTGAAATTTGACAAGTGTCAACATAATGAAATGAGATAGAAAATACACGAGCGTTTGTTGTGATGTTATTGGATACAAGAGTTATTTCGGCAATGGACAGGTGAAGTGGGGCAATTTAGTTTGACTTTTAATAATTAATATTAGGTTACTGAGACATAATTAACGAAAAAGAAATATTTTTTTTATGATATTTCGTTTAAAATAAAGAGCTCATTGTAATAAGTCAATCATATTAAATTTGGAGACCATTAAGCGAATTGTACTATTGTGAACGGATGAGTATGTTCTGTGCTGAGAAAAAGAAACTGCCGACAAACTCGCAAAGCACAAAACCATACTGCAATACCTACTTCTTCTACCGTAATCTGGGTGTAAAACGTTGAAGATAATACGAACAGTGAGCCATGTAGCTGTACCACGCGCTATCTACACAGAATACATTATTCCAACAAGGCAGAGACATGCAAGTCTCAGAGCATTCAGCAACAACCGCGAGCAAACGCGAACACGAGCTACAAGGCTCGGGGGGAGATCGGCTACCTTCGTGAAACTTCGTAAAAGATGGAGGGGGTTAGGGGGTAGTAGTGGTGGGGGTAAGAAACACGCCCTGTTCACTCCGGCTCCGGCGTTGCCTAGGTAACCCTGTTCCGGAGACCGCAGAAATATTACTAGGATGTAGATGTTCTTGTAATACAAGGTTCACACAACACAAATACCTATCTTGCACGTATATACTCGGCTATGTTCGGCTCTTGTCGGCCCCAGCCGGCTCGAGAGGGTAGACTGTGATAAGGCTTGTTTGACGTCATGTCTTTCAATCTCTGATTTCATTTGCGCTTGTTGCCTTTCTGTTATTTTGGGCTTTGATTTTAGGATATTTTCCATTTTAACTCGAATCTTATTCATTCTAATCAATTTTCTTCAAATGCCTTTTCATACATTTCCAATACAACTAACTTGTGCAAGAATATATAGGTATTCATGATAGATATAAAACTGATGAACAATTTTTTCTTTAATACTTTCGACCTTTTTAAAAAAATAAATAATAAATTTACAAGTAGTTCACATGCTTTGAAATGTACTATGATCTGATTAAGAGGTTGTCAGATTATACCAAAAATTCACGGTAATTATTTTAGTATTATAATATCTTACTTTACGATGAAATCTCTTTTTCCTAATGGCTATAAAATAATGTTTAATAAATTATTTCCATCCTCCAATGAAATGTTTAAGATACATAATTATTGCTACCCTATCTAGCAGGATATTAATTCAAATGTACAGTAATAAGGAAACTACTAGTTATAGTAAGTACGAGTAAGATTTGAACTCGATAATATTAGTGATCCACAATTTAGTAATACAAACTCCTACCGAAAAAAAGTTGCACACACTGCATCATTCCGCCTATTTGTTCTTCACCGAACAAAAACAAAGTACTGCCCACCAGTGTCCAGCAACATAAAACACAAAATAAAACAATACAATTGTATTTAGTGGCAAGTGTAAAAGTTTCATTAATTGTGCAAGTGTAGTGAATTAGTTGAACATCACAAAGGGCCCTAACGATCTGTCAGGCTGCTGTAAGGGTGTTTATGATCCGCAGTGGCGTCGCGTTGTTCTTCCATCCTCCATTGTGGGCAAGCACAGTAAAATAAGCCGTTGCATGATTTATAGTCGCCTGTAAATTTTAAATAACACGATTTTAAATTATGTGTCTATTGGAACATGCCTTTAGAGTAAATCCTATTGTACAGCATGTTATTTTCTCTCGGCTTTTAAAAGTAATATTTTGAATTACTGATGGATAAATTCCTTCATCGGATTTTGGTTATTTTGTCGATGATGGTTTATGGATGATTAGCTTGTATTGATTTTTGTGTTGAATTTTTTTTAATGATGTAACCCTAAATGTTGTATATCTACCCTTGTTCATTGTAAACACCTTTTTACAAGCTGCTCTACATTTGAAACGTTGTTAATGCACTTTATTTTCAGTAGCACGTTATTTTTAACTGACATTAAAAACAAACATTTATTAGTTTCCAGCTAAGAATTGTACAGAAATAAATCTATGTTAATAGATTTATTCTTTTCAAATTTTATGATAGTTCTGTAGAGTTAATTAAGGCATTAATTTATAGAAATAATTTTAATTGTAATAAGGTTTATGAACTGAAAGAACCGATGACAAATATGCAAAATGATTTGAAAAATATTGCATAAGTACATTAGCTGATCCAAAGACAATTTTATTTATCTCCTTAAATTTTGTATTAATTCATATTAGATAATTTCACTAAATTTTCCCTCAATGACTTCAACTTTCTTGAGAAATGCTTAAAAAAAATTTCGATTCAGGGGTTATTATATCGTTCATTAATTACTAATTATGATTCGTTTTATCTTAAAAAAATGTTGAATAAGGTTCAATAATAAGTCAAAAATTACATTGTAATCGAAAAAATAAAAACATTGTTCAGCTTTTGACTTGAAAATAGGATCGAAACGTCGTCAACAAATGTTTAATTTTTGCCTCACATTTAAAGCCACATTATCCAAACATCAAGGAAACTTTTATTTTTCCTTATTATAGAATAAAAATTTTCGGCTTAATTTAAATTCGTCACAATTATTAGTGAAATATTGAAATTATACTTTTATAAGTAACCCGTTCCAAGTTTGAAAATTTGGAGATGATTAAAATAAACTATTATTTAGTTAGTTAACCAGTAGAAATAAGTAATTAATCCGGGGTCTCTGCTGTATTCAAAATTGTGAAGTATAGCAATTGTTAGAACACTCGATAAACTTGATCAACAATTGTTGCTACTATATTTGTTACTTTATTGTAGCAATTTTTTTACACAAACATCAAGAACTTCTTAAAACTAAAATAAGAAATGTCTAAATCAACTGATGTAAACAATTCTTTTAAAACAAGTTGCGAAAATACCAGCCTTTAAATTTGTCCGCATCCATGCGATATCTCGCTTCCCGGTTCATATTACGAGTCAACACTGAACCCTGAGCTCGGCAAGTTGAGCAGTAAGCAGTGCACATGCCTATACATTTGCCACACAGAGGCTGGCTAACAAGGGATCTTTTATAGTCGCAATTAAATACGTGTGTAATTGAGACAACTGGAGCGGGAACACATTATGGTGGAGTTTCCTTCTTTTGTTTTCAGGTTTTCAGTGCTCGGTAGTGGCCCAGTCCCAGTGTTGCGTACGGTGCAAATGCGAAATTCCCCTGTATCAAGTAATGTACTGGATCTGCTATGCATACCAACGAGAATTTATCTGATCTCGGGGTTTGGTTAATCTGTTTCCTGGATTTTTCTAAATAAAGGCAATAATGAGGAGACAGATAATAACATTGAAACTAATTCACGATTATTTCTAAATATATTGTTAGTGCCATAAACTTTTATTTTTTGCATAGACAGGCTACCTATTTTCTTTCTTTAGCTTCTTTAATGTTTTTTTTTTGTACTCAAAAATTGAATTCTTACTCGTTATACTAGACATTGCACTTAGTAACTTTCACTTGATCTATCGTAAATCGAATGTAATTGAGTTCGAAACTCATCTCGCCGTACATATAAATATTTACGATCTATAACATAAAAAATGTACCTATTTACTTAAGTTATTTTCTTAATCATGTCATCAATTGAGTATTGTCATTTTATCTTTACATTTTTATTGTATTTTGACAATATTAGATACGGCAATTAAAATATTATATGTAGAATTTATTGAACAGTTTCAAATTTGAAATTGTATTTTTACTTAGGCTGGACTTGGATTTGAACAAGACACAAATAAATTTGTTATAATTAAATAGATTAATTGATTTTTAATTTTAAACAATTTTATGTCCTTGTACTTTTGCTTTAGGTACAGGAGAGACAATTTGCGCACATAATTAAAATCCTATATTAAACATCAGCGATTTTGTGTACACTCTGTATAAAAAAATATAAAAACTTAGTTGAAATATAATGCTGATAAGATTTTCTTACAATAATCGAATAAAGGTCTATATTCGGTTTCCATGAAGCTGCCTTTCATGAAGTAGCATTTTCGATAATCTGTATTCGGTAATTCGGAATTCGGAATTCGGTTATTGGGCGGTATCCGATATTGTAACACGATGGCAATGCGATCAAACGATTCGGGATCAGGGCAATTAATGTCCAGGTTTTGTTTGATTTTCCCAAGTTAATAACACTACTGCCATCTGGCGCCAAACAAATAACACATACGTCACCGGTCATTAAATCGGAGCGAGTCAACAGCCCGCCATGAAGCGTCAGTTCCATATGTTTTTAAGGGTACAATCATATCGCATAGCGTACAACAGAATATAAGATACATTATTCAGCCTGAACTGGACGAGTGGACGAACGTGAAAAAAATATACATGACTGATTTTCTAAATCTGCTATTTAATATGCAACTCGAATAATTATTGCACTAATTGTTTATTAGCGGTATTTCAAATATTTCAAATCAATTCAGATATTACAAAATTATGATATTATGATTTAACTAAAATATAGTATTTACGCCTAAAGAGGTTGGAGCGAATCTCTTGTAAAAAATAATTTCGAACTTTATGGATTCAAATGTTTTATCAAACTATTCTAAAAATTCTAAAACTGATCACCGTCTAGTGTCTTAGAAAAATGCTTATGAAGTTGACGTTTTAACACATTTCTTATGGTAGAAACATGTCCATAGTGACTTTTTAGTTTATTTTACATCGATTTTTCAAACTTTGATGAATAAAAAACACGTATAATAAAATTGAGAACTCGTAGTATATTATAAGAGATTTATAATGCCTTCTTACTGTTCAAATTAATCAAAAAATTACAGTTTTCATTTTCGATTGATAGTAGCGGAACAGACGAAGAACGACTTGATAAGATTATAATTCGTATCTATTTTATGGATAATTTATTCTCGAACATAATAAACAATTAACAAGGAAAATGATATATCAATTATTTAAATTTATAAAGTGTCATACTCTTAACCTCACATTGGATAGTCTTATTTCCCAAGCATACATTTATTTATACATATATATATATATATATATATATATATATAAACGAAAGCACGCTTAACGTTAAACATTATATTTATTTTTACTTTGTACCGGCGTACAGCAATTGAAAATGACAATAATATTCTTTTTAATTAAGTTATTTCTAACTATTGGTTTCATTTAAATATTTGTAAGTTTATGCCAAATTTTCTGTACCGACCTATAGTTGATTCCATATTTCAGGTTAAATACTAACATTTAATTGAAACCAATTATTTTCAAAATTTGTTCTGAAATATTATTATCTTAAACACAGACATGAGAAAATAGTTATTTATGACACAAGGACGATTATTGGAATTGAAATCAAATTTTTTTGAAATTCGCAAAAATAATTACAAATTACTTGAAGCAAACAAGGATGTTTGATACCGAAAATTTATTGAACGCTCCTCATATATAGCTTTATTATTATTGCTCGAACCCCAAATTGAATATGACTTAAATCAATATTTGTGTTGTTTTTCAAAATTAATATAAGAGCTTTAAAATAATCTGTTAGATTTAGCTAAAACTAATTTATATTTGATTTTTGTTAATACACAATACATGTTATGTATTTAGTACATATCATGAATATAAAAACAATATTTTTCATGAATTTTTATTATTTAGTGATCTATGATGTGAGGTTTTTAATTAACACAAAGTAATCTAAAATACTGGATTGAAAATGGAGGGTGGACCCCAATAATCGCGTTTTTAATAATTAATCGATTTGCAATAACAATTATTACTAATTGTGCATGTAATTAAAAATGTTGATATGGGCTCTCATTTTATAATTGGGGTTGTGATTTCTTATGTGAATTTTTGATAGATAATTAATGTATTTATTGGAATAATAAACAAATATACCTAATGAATGATTTTAATTGGAAAAATCAAGACGATATTATTTCATTGCAAAGTATTTTCTTCAATTTGTATATTTTTAAATTTTAATTAACAAATTTCTTCGGTGTAGTAGATAATGAATAAAAGCAGGATGAGAACCATATGTCACGTATTCGCATTTGTAAGTATGAATAAATATACGAAAACTTTTTTTGGGATAAGTTTTTGCTGAAAATATTTTATACAACTAAAAATAAATTAGGTGTGTTTTTTCCTTTTTGTTATAAATTCATTACTGATCTTCGGAAACATATACTACCATATCTACAGATTTAGTTAGAAGGTATTGATATTATATCCAAGTATCAGAGAAGAACAATGTCATTAAAGTTTGCAACTTTTTCAATAACTTGTCACTAGCGCTTGCAACTTGAATATTGCAGTATCAGAAAACGTAAAAAATTACTATTTTAACAACTGCCCTTGCATTTACTAACTTTTTTTGAGTTAGTGTCAACGGTGTCCCAAAACTTTTCTTCTTATAGAAAAAATAAAGATCAAAACTCATTAGATTTTTGTTGTGAATTCCGCTTTTTCTGTTATTTTATTGTTGAAAACGAAAGTGGCCTTGAATTTGAAACATGTTATATAAATATTTAGTTTAAATAACTACTTACATAAATTAATTGTAAAATATTTGTCAACTCTTTAACATAAGTAATTGATGATTATTTTGTTTGTTTTGATTATGTGTAGCCGTTATTTTATTACCACCTGTTTGAATTTACCATTATCATTTATTTATTTTATTCATGTAACTAATAATATTTCTAATAACTAACAAATATCCTTCCAGAGAACATAGAACTTATCAAATATATTAAAAAATAAAATACAGGCTGAGCTTTATTTTAATATATTTAATGTAATAAAAAAACCCAGTTAAAGGTCTAAAAAAAACACAAAACCAAACAAATTCAAGACGAGAAATATGGTTAAGAATTTGAATAAAATATATAAACTAAATAGAATAGAATTGTAGAATGATAAAAGTTCATATATTTAATTAAAAATGAAACAAATATATGAATTGTCCCGCGTGATGGTCGCGCGGGTTGAGGGCCTGACTCGCAACCATAAGGTCGTGGGTTCGAGTCCCGCCCGTGGCGACTATACAAAGGACATATCGGCATATGACCTTAGTAGTTGGTCCGATATATAAATTTTAAAAAAATGTATGAATTATATAAATAAACCCGGATGATGAGTAATCTCTATTGTCATTATCTAACTCAAAAGCAGAATGAAATGGAGCAGTGTGTATAATAGTCTACTTAATTACCGATCAGCATTTCTATGAGCATCGGATACAAATCACAGCCTAAACCTAATAATGAAATCCTAGTATTCTAGAAGCCAATATCACACAGCTAAAGCTAAACTGCTGAACCCATCATGACCTATAATAATCTAATTGTGTATAGAGTATTGTGATATACGGCGTAATAATACGTTTAACATATGTGCACACTCAATATACGATAACGAATATGGTTCTGATATAATCAACTTAATAATATCTAGCCGTATTACCTACCCATACATATGTACACCTGATATTTATATAATATGACATATGTATTCTCGGTATAGTGAATATTACATTTTATATATTGGCTATTGGAATTGTGTTGATTCATTACATACGTGTCTTCATATTAGGAATTTTGTCACACATGTCACATATACTGGTAATTAAATTGTGAATTGATAACTTAGTATACAGCAGTACCCAAAAAAAGGCCCTAATAATTATATTTCGAAATGAATAAAAGAGATGGTTAGATTACCATTAGGTGTGCAAAAATTAATATATTTAGTGAAGTTATTTGTTTACAATAATAATAAAAAATATTAGCTCTACATTACCAAAAATTGTATAAAAATATGTAATAAGTAATATAAAATACTATAATACGATATATATTTAGTATATAATTTTGGCTTTTATAATTACAGAGATATATCTACTCCGTCTACGTATTATATAAAATACGTTCTCTGAGTTTTATTTTAAAATAATATTTTACATTTTAAAGGTATTGTTATGTATATATTTGGTACCTATTGGTATTGATAATTTCTGTTTGGTTATAAATAATTAATATTAGTATTATAAAATACATAGTTTAAATTTACAAAAAAATATTTATTGATTAGGTATTTTAAGAAACAGAAATTATTGTGGTACAAAACTGAGTTCTCTGTAACTTTTGTTATGAAGACATACCTTTTAAATATTTTAACAGATGAAAATATAGGATGCCAAAAGTTTCAAATATCAATACTATTAATAATTATTTTTTTAGAATACCGTTCATAATAATTTTATTGGAAGCAAGGAAAATTAAGACTTTTTCGATTGTTTTTGCTTATTTCTTATTTTATTCATTCAATCTACCTTTAGTCTTTAGTAAGTTTTCGCGGACCCTTATAAGAACAACGCAACTCCCCAGGAGTCCGTAGATCACAGGTTAAGAATTGTTAAGCTAGACAAAATTAAATTACAATATTTAATTATTTTGAGAACTCCTGCAAATTTATTTTATCACATGAAATCAAAACGATATGAATTATGTTTTCGACTAGATATGAAAGTGCAGGTAATGTGTTTGCGTGCAGGTCTCCCTATCAGATAGGTAACTTGTTCCGCTCTATAATTATTGTAACACCTAACAAGTGTGTTTGTATTATTAAGTTGTTAGGGGGTGTATTTATTGACAATTCAGTATAATTAATACCTTAGTTAAACACCACTTATAAACACGAACATATGACGTGTATGAAATAAAAGTAATGGGGTAAACTATAAACTACATAATATGATATGAATTGACATTATTTATAAAATAAAATAAATGATACCCGAGATTAATTGTTTCTCCATCAATTTTTTATTGGCAAAATATTGAAGATATATCAATTATTACATTAGAAACAAAATCTTCCAAAACCGTTATTTGATAATCTTGCACATTTCGACATTTTAGTTCATTCAACACCAAAATAAATCAAAAACGCTGCGAATTGTATTTTTATTTTTTAGTTCAATTATAACTTTATAAACCAATACGTCATTAAATCATCATCATTTAAATAATAATGATATCTTACATATATATCTCGTATAGAGGAAGTGTTAATGTGGTTGAAACGAGTATCGTGTGTCAGGATGAGAATGTTTTGTGAATGTTTCAGGGGTTCGTGTTACCCCATTTAATGAGGTATAGCGTGATGTTATGTATGTACATATCTTACATTTTAAATTGATAAATTTTTATATGTATATTTTCCGTTGCCAAAAAATCGTGAAATGAAAGTTATGGATCACAAACTTTTATTTGAATCAGGTTCTAAAATAATTTAGGAATTAATTTGAAAATACTGTATGAAGATGCCAGTGTGACAAATTTTTTTTCCAAAAATAAAATTTTTCAAAATCTTCTAGCAGGAAGTTCCTTAAAAAGTAAATGTAAATGTATAGTTTTACTACACTCCAGCCAAAACTTAAAGAATAATATTCTGTCATATAATTTATATGAACGTATAAATAAAATACATATTTAATTTTGTTATTATGAAATTATTTTCACATACATATAAATCATGTTTTCTAATTTGAAACCCCATTAACAGTAGATACAGTAAAGCCAAATTAAAGATAATTAACTGTAAAAATTTAATGATGTATATATATTTATTTTATATAATATATTCTTTATTAATATAAAACATGCTGCAAGTAAAAAAAATATAAAAGATCGTCAGTCAATGAACTATGATTAGAAAAAGATACACATGATGTTGAATAACAAACTACAAAGATATTAAACATTTATTAATCTTCTAATCATAAAATTATTTTTACCACATGACGCTAATTTCAATATAAATAGACATTAAAATATCTACTTATTTTATTACTGGTACTAAAAATATAATGGATTAATACAGATTACTGACTTTTACATTCATACGAAAGGAACTTTTTTGCATACATTTTTTCATCTTTTGTGTTCATAATAGAAATATAAAAATAATCGTCAGTTTAGATTATAATAAATAGATAATGTGGAAAAAAACAAATAGCTAAATAATATACCTACCTATTATAAATATGTAAGTTTCAATACATATTTTTGATATTGTGATTTTAATGGTATTTTGTCATTCATAAGTATATATGGTACATTTGTAAATAAAAGTCAATAAAAAATACAAATTTAAAACGCTTCAAAAAACATATAAAAAGGCTCGAATATAATGTCATTCGTCTATTTTCATATCTATATATCTATATCTGGAAACATATTTTAAATAATTTATAAATATCTACCTAATAAACAATTAATTCCAGGGTATAAAAATTTATGACTTTTTTTTTCAAAATAGTCTTACTATACAGAAAATTATATTATTTTACTGTAGCGTCTTCGATATCAGTCGAAAGAATAGAAATGAGTTTGGTATAGAAAATATGGTAAAATTAGTATGAATATATAAATATTATTATACTAATAAATAATTTTATTTCATATTTCTTATATAACTTTTGATTTGTTAGTATATATTTGTTTAAGTTAAGTAGTTTAGTTTTTTTTTAATAAAATATGCATTTTTATTTTATGTTTAAAGAATGAATTAAATCATCTGCATCCTTATTCAAAGTCTATAACTGAAATTTTACATTCTTTTATAGTTAGTATTTCAAAGCAATTTTATCAAAATATGTACTTGTTAAGGTATCACAAACAGTGATTAAAATATTGTTCTTGTTTCTACCCTACATAGCTGTAGGCCAAAAATCACAAAAATCTGCCGAGAACAAAGTTTGAAAGATTCGCTTTGATAGATGATGCGTACTGAATTCAATTACGGTACAACTACACATCTCTGAATCTAAACCTTCTAAACGAGGAAAACGAAGTGAAACAGAAACGGACCGTTGAACATGATGCTATGTTTAGATTCAAAACATTCACTTCTCTTTTGGTGATATTCGCAATTTGCTCAACTTCAAATGCTGTGAAATCAATAAAAGCAGAACAAATAAATACCGTACTACTGTATTATTACCATAATGTTCACAGGATGTCTAAACAAGGTTAATTTGAAAAAATGATAGATTACTATATGAAAACTCACTCTTTTAAGTTAAAATCGTAACTGTTATTCTTTAAACCTAATAAATATTATCTTTGCTCTTATGATTAGGGCTTAACCTAGTATGTATTTTATTGCACATAAGTGATTGAATTAAATTGATGGTTTCATGCGGATAAATATTTAAAAATAAACAATAGAAAATCAAAATACATAGAAATGACTTAAATTCACTGTAGTGCAACCTGATTTCGTTATGCATTTATTTAAAACTACATCATCATATAGCGTTAGTAGTTTAGGAGATACACATCTGTTAAAAATATACGTATGGTTTTTTATTTTGTTTTACTACTCGAAAGTGTAAACTTTTTAAAAATAATTCTGTATTACTGATTTAAACACTGTAAATGTTCTTTAAGGATAATAACAATTTTCTGTAAATTTATTAAAACCCTCTGTTGGTACTGTGAAAATAGTTAGATAATAATTGACACTAATTGAAAAAAATATTGGTTTACATTGGCGAAATCAAAATTTAGTTTGTCAGGGTTTAATCATCTTGCATTGTTGATCTAATAATAGCGGCTGGTTCATTATTTGACGAGCAAATTGGCTAGTGTGTAAAGGTCCGCTCACACAACACACAATAACTATTATGTCCCTGTGTGACCTGAGCGGCACAAGCCTCACAAATTTACGCCAATTTGTTACGATGTTTACCGGAAACAAGAGCAAATATCCGTTGGTCAAATAGCACAGCGGTACATCTGTGGGGTCCCACTAAATGTACAGTGGTAACACTCACATTTTGCGGTTTCTAAGACAATACCTAGTCTTTGTTTTCAACCGAACTAAGGCAAAGTGGGTCTAGGATCAGAAAAGCAGATATTTAACCAGAAACCAGAATGCAATATAGTGGTGGGTAATGTTGCTCAAATTAAGATCAATTCTTGAATAATGAATACTTTATTATTTCGTTAATTTACCAACTTTCGTTTTGAACAATTTTAATGATACATAATTTGGACATTACAAGTGTATGTAAATTTAGTACCTATGATTTGATTCTACGTATTTTTGTGCTCTCTATTTACATTTTTAATCTAAGAGGCGGATTTGTTGAGTGATATTGTATTCATATAATAAAGAGAGCATTGACTTACTTGTGTTAAGCCTATCTCGCCATGCCATGGGGTTCGCAACAAGTCCTTGGAAGCCGGGCCAGTAGATGCCGCCGGTTGTGCGACCAAGGTCGACGGGTGCCTTGGACACGGAGTTGGCGGCGTGGTGGTGGAAGAAGGCAGCGGCGGCGATATTAAAACCGCGCAGGCCGGAGTTGGACGTGGCCTGGTGCGCGCCTTGCGATGACATCGCCAGCGAGTTCTGTGTGAAACCAAGGCTGGCGGGGAAGTGCAGGTGGCCGGTTGTGATCTGCGACGGTCGCGACAAAATGTGGTCGATACCGTGTGGGTTGGCACCCTGCGAGCTGTTGCTGTTGGTGGTCGCGCCCAACGGACTGCCGCTGCCGCGCTGCGAGCCCATGCCGGACCGTTCCACGTGTAAGTTTGTACGCTCCAGCATGGCCTCGGTCTCGCTTTTGTCAGCAGGCCCAGGCACCGCGACCGCCGTCGGCGGCGGCCCCAGGCCAATCCCCGTGCCCAGTCCCGCGGCGCCGCCGCCTACACCGCCCACCCCGACACCGCTCGACGCGAACATGTGGTGCGCTATCGGCGCTAGCTGCTGGTGCTGGTGGTGCTGCTGTTGCTGCGATTTCATCTCTGTCATAGTATGTAGAGCGGCTAACGGCGCGGCTAACATGTTGCGGTGCTCCAAGTTGCTTAGAAAGCTGAGGTTCTGTTGGCTGGCGAATTCTAGCATCTTGGACACGGGTGGCGGCGGCGTCACCGACACTTCTGATCGGTCGCTGCTCGCGTCGCTGTGCTGAGTCATCGAGGTTGGCGACGCCGTGGTGGCTGTTACGAGAGACACCGCGTCTGCGTGCCTCAGCTTTCAACTCGCACTCGCAACTCGTCTCCGTCGCCTTCCGTCACTGTACAACACAAGAGTCTACTGGTGGCGTAGCATCCTCGTCACGCGCGGCACATGCAATCACTAAACTATCTAACTGACAGCTAACTTAACTAACAACACATATACCTATACATATATAATATACGGTACAACAATACTGTTCTATGTTGCGCGGGACTATACACATGTACCGTGTAAGTATTTAGTACTGTGTTCTTTGTACTAGATATAGATAGACTGAATTGAAAATCTCTGTCCGCTGGCCGTGCGTGCCGTCGTTCGTTACCGTGCCAGAGTAAGAATACTGTGTCTACGAATATGTGACGACAATAACGGCTGGCGGCCAAGTTGCCAGTTGGAAGGTGTCTGGGCGATGGGCCGATGGGCGGGACAGAGGTGTAAAAACGTTTCCGCCACATGCCGCTGCCGGCTGCCTGCTGCCTCGCTCGGGGTGGGGATATGCTCACCCATCTATGAACTCAAGTGCATGTTAAATATGTGCTACCGCTAAACCTCATTAAACAGCGCTAGCGCTATACGACTCTGGCCTTTATAGCGTGGCTCGTAGAGACGGCGTGGCCCGCAGTGGCCCAGCCAGAACACTCGTCCTGACATCGACCACGGCTGTCCTTGTTCCAACGCATCATGTTCTATTTTTGAAAGAGATTAATGCTTTTTTCATTGGTCCGAAGGAGGATCGTAAGTTGGGTCGCGCGCCTCTGATTGGTGGCTGTGTTATGGCTCGCGCACCGCCCGCCATTGGTGGACGAGCACGCCCCAGCCCCTCCACTTCCTCCCGTATGCCCCGCGATCCCCGCGCGCCCATCCCGGCGCTCCGCCAGATATTATCACAGTATACATGCAACTCAATCTGTACGGAGGTATTTTACCAGCATAAACATGTTAGCGGTGGAAAAAAGTTTTGAGTAGATCGAGGACGCGCCGCCCTGTACCCGCCGCCTTCTTATTATCGCCCTTTCAAATCAAAACTGACCGCGCGCGCCTCAGCTTTCAACCCTCTACTCTCTCCGCCACCCACTGCGTCTGCTCCGAGCTCGGGACTCCTCGCTCACAAGTATTATAACATCCTCAATTTCACGTTATTGACTTTTTTGATGAACAGGCTGATAATAGGGTTAGAGTCCGGCACGCTGTATGTCTGTACGGCTGTACGGCTGTACCGCTGTTCCGCTATTCCGGTCCGGCTCTTACAACTCAATGAACCCAAACGTATCTTTCTGCAACAATAACGTAAACTGCCAGACCCGCGATTCTGTTTCCTTTCAACCCTAAAGCAAACAATCTGCAATTATTAAATGCTTCTGTCTTGTGGTATAAACACATCTGTCATTATCGTATTTTGTAAATTTACCAACAAAATATTTTTGTGGGTATTGGTGAAGAAAATATTTATTGAAAAACCTAAACGTGCTTTAAATAATGTTAATTAAATCTTATTATTCTCTTCCAAGTTGTTCAGGAATATAAAAATAATAATACTATAATAGTATTGTAATTATAGTACGTCCAACGATCATTTCGAAAAATAACTCACGGGATAAGTATTTTACTGAGTAACTGTAGTCGCTCCAGATCTCATAAACATCTGTATTATGAGTAATTTTTAAGCAATTTTCATCTTATTTTGTAATCTACGTACAGCATACATTTGCCTGAAAACAAGAATTTTTCACAGTAGCATCGATTAGCATGAATAGAGGGATTTAAAAGTTACTTTTCTAAATGATCGCTGGACGTACTATACTTCTTTTTTTAAATAATCATAATCTAACTTTAAATTTTAATTTTAAAAGTGTGGTTATAGTTAAATAGTGGTCCAATGTCACTATACTCATTACATTGGCAATGTAGCCACAGGCAAGGGACAACGCACAGATTGTTCTAGCGCTATAGCAACGTACTGTACCGTGTACCGTGTCTAACTCTCTGCTCTCTCTATTGATACGATTTATAAACGGTGTCACCCTATTTCGTACCTTACCATTTTGGTACATAGGCTGATTCAGCATTGGCATTTTCGCCATGCAAGCAAGGAAGCAGTGCGGTGCAACCAAAGAAAAAAAAATCGGCCAAATCTATTTTTTTGTTGTGTTTTTGGTAAAGAATGTCGTACAATTAATAAATATATTTGTTGGTATTAGTACTTATTTAGTCCATACAGGCTCATGCATATTTAAATTTATTTGCAAACTAGATTTTTTTTCTGTTTTTGCTTTAAAAAATCGTAGAATTAACAAATAAATAAACTTTTATGTCTAGACTTATTACACTTTTGGATTTATTTTGATTGATTTATATATCGTGGATATATTAGCATTTATTCAGTCTAAAGAGACTGCACGCATGCATCGATAAAGTGATTTACAAACAAATGTTCTTTTTTTTATTATATTATATTTATAATCAAATGAAGATACACATAACATAACATAACATAACAAATATGCATTGGACATCAAATTCAGCAACACTACGAAAATATATTCTATATGTTTCAAGTGTATTGGAAATGAAAAAAAATAACATAGTTATGGGACGCATCGTTTATGCACCATGGCAATTTCCAGGTTAATAATTGAGTCAATACGGTGGTGTGGATAGCAATACGGAATTCGAATCCGGAGATCCCGAATTCTAATCTCACTCAAGCTCAAAATTATATGAACTACCACACTGCGGCTCGGTGAGTGCGGACCCTGTACTGTAATTGGGATTAAATTTCTGTTGTACAGAGTAACATTAATAAATAAATAAATAAATACTCTCTCAAATCAGCACGGTACAAACCAGCACCATTCTCTGTTTGTTACATCTCACCACATTTCACGCCTCTCTCTATAGCATCCCTGCAGCACTCCGGCACTCGTAGCACAAGCGACAATGAACTTGCAACATTTCCTCATTATCATAGAATCGGAATGTCATACCTCTGCGCGCTGCTCTCTGCGGTTTCTGTATTATACGTAGCTGCTGTTGCTGTTGCTGCTACGTGCATCGGGATTCAGATAAACAATCATTATCTCGTACTACATGCGAACATGTGTTTTCTGCTGAGCTTTGTTCCGATTTGAAGAGACAATAAATTTAGGCTATTTTGACCCGATTTCCAATGAAATTGAAACTGTATTCTTTATAAATTAAGGACTCTATTCTAACACTAATTATATATATATATAAATGTTAACTCTGCATTAATATATTTTTTATTTAAGCACAGTCTATACCTTTTTAGATTCAAATACAATTACTTGATACAGTAACCAAATTTATATATTGAAAACAATAAAAATTATGATGGAGCGATGCTCGACGGTATAGTAGATGATGAGGAATGAAATAATAATCCTGAGACTCAGTTTTAATTTAATAACTCTTAATAAAATTTAAATTAAAAAAATTATCGAGGCAAGAATTCAATTGATGGATGAAATATCTAAAGCCCTTATGACAATTAATGCATTAATTTTTATGTTAATGCAAATGTGCAGTTAAATAATTAGTAAATTTGAAGTTTGTAGATTTGGTTAAAGTTTTCAAATAGATAATTATGGAGAACTAAAATATGATTCACCAAGATATTTTTACTAGCAAAAATTTGTGAACATTTGTAAAACTGGCAATCTAATCTCAATATATAAGTAAACATAAAATATTTAAATAACACATTATTTAAACTTAAACTTAGTTTCACCGAGTGTTCACAATATGGACAATAATTTTGTTTTTTTTGTTTGAATATAGGTAAACGTCTAAATTCAAGTCTACCAATTAGAAAATAAATATGAAAAATTGACAAAAAATCACGAGTTTCTTTATAGTAACGAAAATTGGAGATGGGACGAAAATTTTATTTCTTGTCCTGCAAAATCAGTATAGTACGTCCACCAAACATTTGAAGAAATGATTTTTAAATCCCTCGATTAACACTAATCGATATTATTATGAAAATTTGGTTGCTCTTAATTTCACGCAAATATATTATCTTTGCAGCTTACAAAATAATATATCTAAGAAAATTGAAAATTGCTTGCCTATTTGGCAATCTGTTTATTGAGGGTTACAAATACCACAGTTACCCAGTGAAATAGTTATTCCATGTGTAAATTCTTGGTTTAGCAATGTATACATAATGCTTAACTGTATATATTGCTAAACCAGGAATATATATGTATAAAATAATTAATTTACTGGGCAACTAAGGTAGCGAGAATCGTTTGTCCTATTTAGATACAGGGATTTCTAAGTCACTTGTCCAAATGATCGCTGAACATACTATACATGTTAGGCATAATTTAAAGACACATCCCCACTTGTTATACATCATTGTATAGGAAAATTAACTTAGAACCTTATTCCGTTAAAATATATAAAGCTTTCCATAAAAAAAACCAAAGTTTAATATTTTACCAGAAAATTTGTAGGCCATGGAAACAAATAGTTTGCGTTATTTTATAGACCAAGTTATATAAGATAAGTCTTATATTTTTTCAGTAGATATAAGCTGAACAATGAAAAATGAACCAGCCTGTATAGGCTAAATTACTATAATGCAAGTAACGGGTTTTTCTTTATAGAATTCGCAATTTAAATCTCAAGTAACATTTGTTAGAGGACTTGAATTTAATAAAGTCTTATGAATATTTTCATTTCTATTTATAATGGTCGTTATATGATCATTAAACGTTGAAACTACCCAAATCACCAAACTTGCCCAACCGAAAAACTTTTATACCTCAGCAAACAACGACCACCGAGCACCGCCAGAACATCCAACAACAAAATAAAGATTCACAGTTCGAAAATGAATGTCTGAAAATTGTTTGTTCTCGTCGTCAGCGGCATTTCTGTTTCTAACCTCAAGAAGGCGAGAAGGGTACAGGAACTCGGATCAGGACCAGTGGCCGTTACTAGTCGCGGGAAGGACGCGGAAAGTTGTTGGTGGCACCAGGGCTTAAACTAAAGATAGAGCCACTCTGCATATCATTAATCTCAATTAAACTTCAATTTAGATATCTCGTATGAATGTCGCTCTCTATTTGAGCTGCGTTTCATCACAGAATGCATTATCACGTTTCTAGTTGTCGGTTCGGAATCTCTCTTCGGCTTTTGCTTGCGTATCTTTGGTTAGTAATAATGGGAGCTAAACTTACTGTTCTGTGATTCAGGTAGTTTATAATTTAAAGGTTCTGGTTGTTTGTTTTTTTTGTGATAGGTTATTAACAAGTATTCATTTTTAATTTTGTTTTATTGATATCTATAGGTACAAATTTGGAATACGTTTATTGTTTTTTAATGAACTTAGTTTCCATTGTATCTACCTATATTAAAATTACAGAAAAAAATACAAAAATGAAATAATTATAAATAATATTGAAAAGTTATAATTTACTTTCATTCCATTTTTAATACAAAACTAACAAGTACTTGATATCACTTAAGTATT
Source organism: Pterostichus niger (assembly GCA_947425015.1). Lineage (NCBI taxonomy): Eukaryota > Metazoa > Arthropoda > Insecta > Coleoptera > Carabidae > Pterostichus > Pterostichus niger. The sequence goes on along the minus strand of OX380347.1, from coordinate 21,427,829 downwards.
TATTTTTAAAATTGTATTTAGTGATTTCTGGCTATTTTTGGAAACTTTCAACTGTACAAATAAATCATCCTTATTTTTCCAATATTTAATAATTTTAAGTCATTTGAGAATCTAATTTCGTTTCCCATATCGGGCAACCGATTTTCACTATAACAAAATTATTCCTGTGACCTCTCTTTCACTATAATTGTACAAAAAATGAGTATCTAAAGAGTTTATAAAACGAGTCACATACTATACTTTTTCTACGATTGCTATGAAAAGTTGACAATTACGCTCTCATTTGTCATCGTAAAGTTGACGTTTTCTGTGGAACAATCGAAAAATATCTTTTTTGCGCGTCTCAAAGGCGACGCGCGAAAAAGACGTTAAATACGCGCGTTTCCAATGACAACGCGCGAAAAAGATTATAAATGCGCGTTACCAGGGATACAAACAAAACAGAAACTTGTCATATTGACAGTTGACAGAACGAATTTATTTTCAGTACGTATACGTTTTTTAATAATTTTAAGATGCAATCGTAGAAAAAATTATGTGTGTATCACGAGCATAAAGTGTCTTTGTTCCTCTTACACTATTGCAGCTCTCGCCTTCGGCTCGCGCTGCAATTACCGTGTTCGAGTAACAAAGAATCACTTTACGCTCTTAATACACAAATAACTATTTTCTACGATCGCAAATTAAGGCAACAACAAAATGTAAAGTTTTATGAATTATTTAAAAAGTATAGATGCCTGAACCTAACTTCACCGTTCGAAGCCACAGCGTTTCAATATGTGATTAAAATATTATTTTAGCGCCATGAAAACCAGTACGTTAAGTGACATTTTAATAACAGTAATAGAAAAATAAAATAATACTTTTTAAATGTAAAACTGCGTAAAACTCATTTCTCTGAAAGCTTCCATATAGGGAAAACACGAAATATGTTATTCACTGTTATATAATTTAAAACTTTATTTTTTGTGATAAGTATCAAATCAAAACAATATTGCTTTGTTTCTGTGTAATAATTACGTTTGTGACTAATATAGCTTCATTATTTTTACAGGAATAAAATTATACGAAAAAGTGGGTTACATCATTGTAAATTGGTAAAAGTATTTCACCATTTATGAATGTTGGTTCTGTTCATTTTTTTACCAAGTTACTTTTATCCCGGCGAGTTTTATAACTTTATATATTGTTTAATAAAATTTAGAGCTTTTATTTTTTTAAGCTACACCGAAATAAAAAATAAGACTATTAAAAACTGATATCAAAATCTTTCTTTAAAAAACCTTTGACGTGACAGAGTGTTGAAGTGCATTAAGAAATGAAAAATATACAAGAATAAAATTTACAATAAATAAATGATACTTAAAAATTAATCTTTCAAATTTAATTCTCATTTACTATTCGTAGCAAATTTCATATTGAAGAACTATTTTTTAAATACAGGAAGATTTTGATGAAAATAAAATTGACAAAATTAATTAATGCAATATTTTTACTTTAATTATAATAAGTATAGTTGATGAATGTTTACACTTTTATTACATAATTATAATTCACCAGTGGCACTAGTTCGCTAAGAATGAAATATCCTAATTTTTGCGAATTTCAAAAAAATTATTTTTGTTTTATAATCAGTATATCAAATTATATATGTCATTAAAGTTTCGTGCAGAGTTACAGAAACACGCAGTATTGTTGATATTTGTTTGTAAGGCGCATGTGAAATATGGTGTGTATTTTTTAAAATAATTTATGATATTTAAATTTATTCGAAATCAAATTTGTGTATTTCTTTTTGTCTTTTAAATTGAATACGGTAAAATAAAACATTCCACAGTTCTACTAATAAAACTAAATTCAATAGTCTAAATTAAAACTCTCAGCCTATGTTTTTTTTTTTTTCATAATGTTCTCCTAAACATTATTATTTGTATTCTAATTCTACACAAAACGTGCTTATTCGTTTATTGCCTAAAATTAACCAACAGCTAACAAATCTGTACATATTAAATATATTTTAAAATGATGTTTATGGTTAACAAACAAGTTGCAACATAATTCATTAATTAGTTCGTCGACAAACGTTGGCTCTCGCTGAGTGAAGACTAGTACCGCGTGGCTCTTTACAGTGAAAGTATCGTTCCCGGCGATTTGTGTGCATGTTAGTGAATATTAGATTGTTTAAAATTACTTAAATTGTGCGATATTCGTATTTCGAGTGCCGTGTATATAAGAAACATTATAATAGAAGTGATAATAAAGTAAAATAGACTGTACGTGCTCAGGATTCGCTGATGTCAACAGTGTGTAAGGTGGAACATGGCCGGTAGCTGATTCCTGCTCAATGTAAGTAATAATATTATTATAAATATACAATAACTCGATTGTTAAGTTAATAAATGGTACACAGATGGAGGAATCATACAGAAATGTTGTTGTTCAAACAGCGCCAAATATTACGGTATTAATTAAATCAACCGGCGCGGATAATTTGACAACATAATTAATGAAATAAGAAATGTACATTGACCCTGTAACTGATTAAATATTGTAAACATTAAAACAAAATTCATAAAGATGAAATTATTAATAACTGTACCAATACAACATTTTCGATTTAAAAAAATTAGATTCTATAAACAGTAAAATTACAATCCACATAAATATATAAACATCTACAACGATAGAGTGCCACTGCCAGATTGGGTGAAGGCATGTTTATTTTTTGTGAATTTTTGGTTGAACTGGTTCAAAAATAGAAAATTTTTAAATTATGTTTCTATATAGTTCAGAGCACGAGAAATACACTCGTTCAAACCGCATTTAAATATCTCTTTTAGTTTTTGAGTTATATTGATTTTTACTTTTTTAAAAACTCAACTTTGAGAGCCCATATCTCGAAAACTAAAAGAGATATTAAAATGCGGTTTAAACGAGTGTGTTTCTCTTGTGCTACTTGACTTATATCGAAATTTTAACATTTTTGAAAATTTTTCAACTTTTTTTCAAAATTTTATTTTCTTAATATCGCCAAAAGTTGAAGAGATAATGAAAATCTGAAAACACCAGTGAATTCCTCGCGTGAAAATACATAGGTATGCAAATTTTTACAGCAAAATTCGCACGGATACATTTTTTATTACAAAAAATCGAAAATAGCCATTTTTTAATAATTTCTTAAGGGGTACCCCTTGGCGTTTTTACGGATTTAGGCCATTTTTCGATTTTTTGTAATAAAAAATGTATCCGTGCGAATTTTGCTATAAAAATTAGCATACCTATGTATTTTCACGCGAGGAATTCACTGGTGTTTTCAGATTTTTATTATCTCTTCAACTTTTGGAGATATTGAAAAAATAAAATTTTCAAAAATGGTAAAATTTTGGTATAAGTAAAGTAGCACAAGAGAAATACACTCGTTCAAACCGCATTTCAATATCTCTTTTAGTTTTCGAGATATGGGCTCTCAAAGTTGAGTTTTTAAAAAAGTCAAAAATCGATATAATTCAAAAACTAAAAGAGATATTGAAATGCGGTTTGAACGAGTGTATTTCTCGTGCTCCGAACTATATAGAAACATAATTTAAAAATTTTCTATTTTTGAACCAGTTCAACCAAAAATTCACAAAAAATAAACATGCCTTCACCCATTCTGGCAGTAGAACTCTATCGTTGTAGATCTCAGTAAGTAATATATTTATGCTTGTGAGATGCAGTTTCCAGCCATCAAATACATGATATTATTCTTTAATATTTATATAAGCAAAGCAATTTCTCATTTCTGTACTATAAATGATTTGAGTTATTTATATTGATGTTTAGTACAGTTCATTTATTTTAATTGTTGTTGTTTCTAATCAAATAAATGTTTTAAGAATAGATAATAAATACAAAATCTGGGTTAGATATTTCGGAAGTCAAAGATAATACAACGAATATTTGAATACACAATAACAGCATTGTGGAAAAAAATTACAATCCTTAATAAATAGACTCTCGGCCAGCAGACCACGGTTCCAAGAACAGTAACATGGGAAGTCGCTGGGCTTAGCGGGTGCATGAGATTTGGGGGCAAATACCAAAATTGTATTCACTCCGGAGCGACCTTAAAATGTTAATTTAAAGAACCATGATTTGTAGGTGAAGAGATTTTGTCTAATTTCAAATAGCTCGAATCGTTTTTTCACACCTTTAATTTTTTTAACATAATCTAAATATATGTGTAAAATTTGAATTTCATCTACATAATTAGATACATAGGATGAAAAACCGAATGACTGTCGTTTGCATTTAAAGGTCAAATTGAATCAATTGTTCGATGAATTTCTGACAAAATTTTAAACAGCGTGGCATTACATATTGTATTGTTAATAGTACAAAACGACTAATTGTAAAAACCTAACTGAAAGCATATGCACTAATCGACACATTTGTTTTCTAGTATCATTGTAAAATATTATTCTATCTCTATTTACATTTTGTTATTTTATAATTCACTAGTTCACAATATTTTACGAGTGCGGAATATATTTATTAAATATAAATGAAATAGTAAAATGTTCTCACTTATTCTATAACTCAATCATTGTAAAAAAAAAAACGATCGAATTATTTACAAATTATTTCGATATTTGTGACCAACATAATCTATCCTAGCATTAAAAAAAAATCTTGTTTCACTTATTGAAGTAGGAAATATAATGGTATTTATTTTAATATGATGATTGTTGCTTCACTAATTACCTTAGACAAAAACTGTAAATACAAAGCTAATTATTTACAATGTACGGTCAAATGACGTAAACGAAAATGATAAACTAATCAAGAACATAATATCACAAAATACTTATATTAGATGATAATAATCATGAATCTAAAATTCAAATCGTTAGAAAAATAACTCATCATCTGTGGCGCTACAGCCCGAGATCGGGCCTGGGCCTACCGGACACACCGAGCCGCAGTTTTTACACTGCCGTACTGCCGGTCTTCGTAGTCAAATGCTACATTATTTAAGGCGTATAAGTGACTAGCTTATAGCGCCCGAGTGTGATAAATACATGTAGCTGTATTTTATATTTTACGACAAATCACACATTGTCGACAGGCGGATTCGAACTGACGAACCTTGGCTCGGGTGACGTCACAGTATGTTAAGAGATGTGCCTTAACACGCTCGGCCACCGCGCAAAAAATAACTACTGATTTAAATTGTCATATAATTATTGAAACTGTTGTTTACATTTGGTCAAAAATAAATGACATTGGTTTTCTGTTCATTAGATATAAATGTTGTCAGGTAAAAGGAATTTTTAATTTAACTAACACAAGCAAGGAAAGTGTAAATCAAATTCTCATTCATGCGAGATGTGTGCGGGAGAACATGAAACAAAAGCTTGTAGTTCCAACGCAGTGTTTGTCTTATCAAAAGATCATGCAATTAATTAAAAATAGAACCAATTATAATATTTAACAATAAGATATATAGCAATTAAAGAATGTTTCAAACCTTTATATATCTTATCAAAATGCGAGAGGTCTAGGAACAAAGTCAAGCCAACTTTTTATTAATTCTTCTACTCACAGTTCGTTTTAGGTGTTTGCTTTTAGTAAATCGTGGGGTCATAACGGCATTAAAAATTCCTTTTTAATTTAAACAACTTTAATGTTTTTCGAAGTGATCGCAATTCTATAACGTCTCTTATTTTTACATGATCTAGTCAGTCTAAGATGCTGTTCAATTTTTCTAAAATAAATCATGTTTTTTTTACACTGAAGTTTGCCTTGATTGTTACCTACAATGTAAACAACTGTTTCATTATTATTGATAGAAATAAATCAACTTTTGTTAGCTTAGATATTAATAAATATGTAGAATATATAAAGAATTGCAGTGGTCGATAGTACGAATATGTTTATAAATTTGATTATTCCTCTGTTAATAGTATTTTCGTTTGTCAATTGTTCGGATTAATTGTTACATTACAGTACTATAAATATCAGTAGATTATTTTTACAACATTTAAAGTGAACCTAACAATAAAAAGTATAATGTCGATAGTCGAATTATTGATGTCAATATGCAAAACTTTATTTTTAAAAAATGGAAAAACTGTTATTGAAATTAAAATTAATGTTACTTTTAATTTAATATGAAAAGTTATTTGGCTGTAGGCCATATCAACATCGCCAATTATCGTAACTTCAAAGATAATTGAAAGTTTAAGTTTGCTGACTATTTATACATTCGTTTCAATATTACAGAGTTATAGTAAAATCAGTGACATAACTGCACACTCGTAAATTGAATCTTCAGCAACAGCAACTCTCAATGTTATAGATTCATTCAATTTATGAAAACTTTTCGCTATTTTTATCACATTTCTCCGAAATATTGTTACATTTTAAGAATTGTAACAATTTTATTGCATTTAGTTTGTGTTTAATGAATATACGGCGGACAGTCGTCCAGTAGATTCAACTTTAGCTTCATAAGCGAGAGTTCAGGAGTTTCATATCTCGCTAACTCCAATTTATGTTAAAAAATACGATTTTGTCCGAGTAGTTCAGACTTCATAAGCTGCTCATTGTACAATTAGTACTCTATATATTCTATCGAAAATATATTGATATATTTCCGGTGTTTTCGATTCGAAAAATTGTTTATGTCAGTACTTTGAATCATTACTAGAAAACACGAAATAAAGTATAAAAATCACTATTTTGGGTTAGGTTTGGTAAGCAAAAAATAAAACGGTACGGAAATAATTTTTCCGACGTACGCCAGAAGAGTGACGTTTATAAATGAAAAACAAAATAAATATTATTTTTTGTACTATTCGATCGGATAAAAAATATAGGCTGGTAGCACAAGCTCTGTTTTTGGGTGTTCTAAGAGCACGGTTTTAACATGTTAGAGATAGCTAAAACACCCAAATACACTGCTTTTAAAACAAGCAAAAACAGAGCTTGTGCTACCAGCCAATATGTCTAACATGTGGGAAAAGTGACTTTTACTAGTTACACAATATACTATAAAATTTTCTAAAGATATATACACTTTTCTACGATTGTAAATTACATTCTTGAAAAATGCTTCAAATAAAAATGCTAGAAACTTCATATTTTTATTTGAAATATTTTTCTTTAAAATAATTTATAAACGTTTAACGCAGTAAAATATATAAACATGTTTTAATCCGAATGATGTATCAAGATATTTTAATTAATTTAATAACATATTTAACAATTTAAATAATGGTACTGCTACTGCCCTACTAATTCTACGAAAAGATTGCAAATTTACAGAGCTATATGAGTTGCGAATATAATTTTTGTTTAGAAAACTTGAATATTTTTTAAATACAAATTTTCTACATAAATAAGACATAAATTTAATTATGTTTAGGTGCAATATAGTTCCGGTTTTAATGAAATGGAAATGAAAGCTATGGTAGCTATAGAGCAATATATGCTACTTAGTATTATTTAGTTCAGAACATGAATAGTGACTCTTGAAGTGTATATTTCCAATAGCATTTCCCTTTTGACATGGTTCAATAGACTATTGTGTTCGAATCACCAAATACAACTGATATTTGTCATTCAAACAAGACAATCATATGTCTGCCCAAGGCCAAGGGTTGTACATTTTATTTTTATATTGATTCTATTCATTCATATGCTCTAAAACTTATATTTAATGCTTTCTGTCTAAAATAATTAAAGAAGAAGAAAATTTACTGATTTATTGATAAATTGAGCATAAAAGATTTGAATGATACAAAATTTTTAAGGCTTCAGTATAACAAATATATTGTTTGTTTCCTTGTTGTTTTCTATTTTCATATATCTAATTAGGCAGTAGAAGAAAATGAATCTCTTATTTATTTTCCCATATTTCATGAACTCATCCATATTATTATTAATAGCATCCTTCTCATGAAGGGAAACCCATTTAATTATCTTACAGTGCAACTTTTAATACATTTAAATTGATTGAATTCATTTTGGCAGTCTGTGGCAGGCTGTTGTTTACATGTCGTTAGCTCGAGCTAAAATCGAGAGGGACGCACTAACACTTCGTACAGAGGGACTCGTTAGGGCATTTTAATAACAATACAACAATGAGCTCAGCCGATCTACTATGCTATACTGTATAGGGTATGCAATATGGGGTTGGGGTACCAACCCTACTAATATAGGGTCAACACGCAAAACTCGCTATTGTTGATGTTTTGAACTTGTTTAGATCTCTTGACTTTCAAATATCTGACAAATTGTGTGTAGTGTGCTATGTTGTATAACCAGTTTTATTTGGGTTGCGTTAGGTGTTTAAACGGTGCTGGTGGTTACGCAGCTTTATCAGAATGGAATTTATAATTTGACTAAATTATCTACTTCATAATAACAGACTACATAGATTTAGTATGTTACTGATTTTTTTTGATAAAAAGGATTATTAAGAAGAAGAAAAATTATTCTAAATTATTTCCGAAGATGTAAATCAAGAACTTAGTTAATTGTTTTTGCCCATGTTATTCTGCCTGTCATTCAGTGAATTCCTAGATAACGTAGACAATATTAAAATATTTAAGATTGATACAAAATTTGAGGAATAAGAATTGAACCCAGAACTTTCTGAAGTTGACTTTCAGAACGTAAATGTTCAAAAATATAAGTATAGGCAAGACACAAAGTAAGGAAGAAGTATGCATGTTAACCACAAATGTTATTTTCCTGTGGACACCTGGCGCAAATTATGATCGATCGTTTTAAGGATGTGATTTATCAAGGGAACAATGTAGATAAATATACCTCGACAGAATATGTGTAGTACAGAAAAGAATATAAAATTTAGATTATGAATAACTGATTATTTTCTTTAGTTCATTTGTAATTGTAATCTGATATGGAGGTAGATATTTGCAATTATTTAAAAATATTGAAAAGTAGAGCCTTTCTTAGAAATAGAAATGTTTATTTTGTAAATAAATTTCTTTGAAGTGCAAAACAAAAATTTTCTTTTATTATTTCCGAATAAAACAACATAAAGAAAAATAATACTCTCTTCCAAATCAATCCAAAAAACATAACCAAAAACCTGAAACTACATAAATAAAACGAAAACATTCCATAACGCGTTTTCCATCCAGGAGAAAATATGCCAAAAATTGTTTATCAAGAACTGAAATCACGACATTATATATTTCCCTCTTTGCTAAGAGACAGCTCACATTCTCGACCGAAAACGGAAAATAAAAACGGACCCATACACTGAATCAATTCAGAGGCTCCACAACTTCGTAGCTCGCTTTTCGCTTTCGTTCTTGCTTACGTTCGCTCGAGCATTGGAATCTGTCAGTGGGGCATTTGTTTCGATATCGTTCTCGATTTTAACTTTTCGAACGCGGATCGCCGATTGCATGTATTGATTCGCGACTTGGTGCTGTGTGCTGGCTGTATAGAGTGTCCCAAAACGTTTTGATTTACAGTTTTTATGATGTGACTGAATGATATGCTTTTATCTGGTTTGAATTAATTTTGTGGCGCATTATTTATATTTTGATGTTTTCAATATCTTTTAGTGGTATCTAAAGTAGTTTTGAGGGATGAAAATTAAGAGTGGTTATAGCGATTTTGATATGGGGATATCTGGGGTGAATAAAAAGTTTATATTATCTCTTTTGTTTGTTTCCATGTTAGCACGTTTAACTTAAATGTATCCATTTCAGTTGGTTACGTTCTCAAGAATGGCATTTTTTTCTTCATCTATGTTTGAAATAAATGGTCAGTAAACGCACTTTGAAAATTTGTATTTTATATACATTATTTACTAACACATTTACAAATACAGTATACATTTTGATACAATTCAGAATTTTACTTAAATATGAATATTTGATCTGCGATTAGCAAATACGCATGTTAACTTGTTCTAATTAAATTTCAATAATTAGACAATTATATGCATATTGTTGGAAATATACCGATATTAGGTATTTTTAGTAGCTATGTCAATGGTCATTTAAATTTAAAATTATGAGACAAGAATGAATGTGAATAAACTCGAATATTTGTATCCATAAAAAATAAAGATGCAAAAAGTAAATCGAGAAATGAATTGATGAAAAAATTATTTTTCAGGAATTTGTCGTTTTGTACTTTACTGCTGATATCACCAATAAAGAAGATTGATAATAGTTTATTTTCCTTCAATATTAATTATTTGTATAAAAATGCGGTCAAATATTAATTTACACATTTACAGGAATTGTTTTAGGATTACACTATTAATAATTGCACTATCTTAACTTCATACTTTAAGTGATTATGTTTCGTATCTTAACTTTCTGCAAAAACAAAAAATATATGTGAAGCGGCTTATATTATTTCTGAACGCTTTTATGAAAACAATAATTGATATAAAGAAAAACAAATATAGATAACTTTAATATTCATAGTATTTTGCTCATATGAATACCTTTTTCCTACTTAATAACTATTATTTTATTACTACTCTTTTTAGAAGTGAGTTTTCTGTTTCTTCTTATCCATACTTCAATATTTTTTAGGGCTTAATTATATATATTTCTAAAACAACCTCATATCTCACGTAAATGCAGAGTTTCAAATTTGCAATGACCAGAAATAAATAGTGTACCAAGTACTTATTTAGCAATAGTCGTATGTGAAAGACTTGCACTTGCCATAGTGGTTAGACGTTAGGACTCGAGATAGCGATATGGACTATATATCACGCTCGCTAGCAGCAGAACGGTGGTGGTGGCGGCAAGCGCCATTCATTGTATCGGCGCCGCACATCGCGCATCGTCCGCCGCCATTGGCGACACCGAATCGTGACGCCAGTCAGAGGCGTCAACAGGAAGACTTTCTTTGAATACTTTATTTTACGTAGTTTACATTTGTCTAACACTAACATTGAAATCTTTGGCACATTTTTGTATTATCTTTATATTTTACTCTAAATACGGATAATAGGAACGTAATTATTATACAATAAATTAATTTATATTATTAAAATTATTACTGATCTAGATGTAAGAAGTATATTTCACTTCATAGATAATTTAACCTCTGGGGTACCTAGTTGAAACTTTTATACCTTTGCCTTTTTGGAATTTAAAGGAATATTTATAAAATAGTATTTAGGTAATTAAGAATGCGATTGAGAGTGAACTATTACGTGGACAAATATTATTACAAATGTTATTTTATTACAGAAATACAAATTGGAATACCACCATGATTTGAACCTGGGTTCCTTAAACTCCGGTCAAATGTTCTTATTAATTGAGTTACGGTTGGTAAAGAGTATTTCACAGGAATTAAAAGGATGCAAGTTCAAATCTTCCCAATTTTTTTGTGTATAGTAAAATTAGATTTCATCAATTGTTAAATATATACTTACAAAAAATACAAATGACGGATCCAGTTGTGAGGAACTGATTTGCTGGTATGAAAGGAATTATGAATGTGGATAAGGAAAGACTACAATTAATATTATTTTGTCATATTTAAGAAAACACTACAATTAGTAAGTAGCAAGATTTGTATTCATTTTAGTAAATTCGGTTGTTATATTTACATTACCATTATTTATTTAAAAATAAAGAAAGGTTTGTAAAGTATCAATTACCTCAAATTCAAATACTTTTCTAATTTCTTAGACCTTAGAGCTTTATTTTGCTTTTTTGTGCCCTTGACAAAATACGTTATGACGACGCCTATGATGCAAAGCTCTCGCGCAACTGTTATCAAAACTTGTTTTATGGTAGCTCTGATGTCTTTATGCGATTGATATATGTGAACTTTAAAATTTGAGTGTGAAATGGATGCTTGGATGGAAATGTTGCAGTTTTCAGGTTAATATTTTCAAGATAAATAAGAAAGATTATTATTACTAATAACAATTGGACAGATACAAGTATTTTATTGCGTTTTGCGGCTTTGTGTCACTAATTGATCCTGACATCTCAAAGTTAGTTTATTATTAAACGAGCGTGTATGGATAACTATTACTCATGAGGATGAAGATTTTTATCCGAATGAGTAATAGCTATTACAAGTGTTTGTCAATAATAAATTATTATTTAGGGTTGTTGCTGCGTTGTCACAGTAATTTCTATGTGATTGGCCGCATCCCGTGAGTAACAAATTATTGCTCACGACCGTAAGTAATGATCTGTATTATCTATTAAAAGACGCACATATAATGAATGTATTATTGAATAATCATAACTATTTTTTAAATTGATTAGCTTGACAATAAAGTTTATATGAAACATAAATAAATAAAATAAATATATCATCACGCCTTTTACCCATCACTGGGTGTGGCACTCTGCCTACGCAGATCTTGGTAAGTGATATATTTTTTCGCGTGAAGTGCGGTTACCAGCCGTCAAATCACGGCCTCCAAAGATATTAGTGGTGGAGGAGCCACAGGGGTAGATTTTTTAAATTGGTGAAAATTGTTTGTCGCCTGTGGGGATCGAACCAGGGTTCTCAAGATACACAGGCCGACTCGATACCACTGAGCCACCTACCCCATAAAACATATATATGAAACATAGTATACTAGAATGTAAATAATAGGTAGGTGGCAGTGGGATCGAGTCGAACTATGGATTTGAGAACCCGGGTTCGATTCCCACATTAAATTTCTTTCTGTAGCTCTTCTTGAAACCACACTTCACGCGTATAAATATATCACTTACCGAAATCTGCTACGTTAGAGTACCACATCACTTAATTTAAATAAATAACAGATAGGTCACTTGATACATTATATAAACTAGATAGTTATTCACATATTAAATTTGCCGCTAACATAGTACATTACACAATTTTGTTGATGTAATCATTTATCTTCAAACATCACTTTAAGAGTCTACATCTGCTTCATAGTAATTCCTAGAAATTACGAATGTATCAATTCATAATTAAAATGTATACTTTATCAACAATCACTTGAAACTACATTCGTAACATAAAAGACTCATATTATAGATATGAAAACCAATTTAGTAGCTTTATGCTATCATCAAATTTTACAGCCCCCTAAAACAGTAAAAACAGATTAAAAACTGCCATCGATCTAAACAGCCAAACATCCCTAACTAAATTTGTGCGTGAAATCGCGTCAAGATCTTCAATATAATGGATATTAGTGATGTGACTCCAATAACAAAGTAGAGTATAATTCATTTAAAAACGTCCCCTAGTGCTATTATCTCGATAAACTTATAATTAAATTGCTATATGCGCGCTAACATTATTTTTCTACCAATTACTCCATAATTGTTTTATTAAATTTGAGCTGTTGACAGGGGTAACTTTTAACTGTTGTGAAACGGATTTAGATTCAGGGTTGGAATCCCTCGTTCAAGATGACTGACAGATGATGATATATTATATTTTTGTTACTGTTGCTTTGTTATGATTTTTTGTTGCTTAACGTAGTCTATGTTAAAAGATACCACTAAAAATGTTGGGAGGTGTACATTATGAATATGGACATAAGTTTTTAATATTTATGTATTAATAATTTATATTGTCTCATTAATTGGTTTCTATTGAAAAACTAGAATACAACTATGTTTAATTTTTCAATTGACTTCAATTATGTTACCCTTGATTTTTAAATTTAAATTGTTAATAGTTATTTGATACTAAAATTGCTTGATAATGGTCCAAATATTGGCCGAAACGTCGCCTTCTTAGGTTAATAAAAAAAGTTTAAAAAATGAATAATTAATTTTACCTTTTTAATTCCAATTAAAGCCTGAAATCCAACTAAAATAAACATTTAAAATTAATTAAGAAAATGAAAAAATATCTGAAAATTTTGAAAGTCCTGGTCCAAATTTTGCCAGTCGACTTAAAAAGAAGATACATTTGAAACAAGTGTGTTGCTGTGAGTATAGATAATTCGCCACCTGACATTGAGTATAGGTCATCCAAATTCTTGCAAGTTTTAAAAATGTATTGAATTAGGGGGCGGGACGCAATATAAACGTCCTGCTCAAGATTAAAAATACGTCGGTCAGACTCTGCTCAAAGTATGAGATGCGTACCTTCGGGGGTATATTAAAACTCTTCAAAGAATGCGTGACAATTTTCGGCTATAGGCACAATTAATGCAATTTCACTCCTTTCATTGATAATAAATGATTGAAATTAAGTAAAAATATACATTTTTATTAGTAGTATATAAGGGGGTACTTGGTAACAATAAGCATTTGAGGAGTGATTCACGAATATCTGAAGTTTGGGAAACACTTGTATAATGTATATACCTAAATTTTAAACTACCTATTTTACATTCAAGGCACTAAGGACTATTAAATAAATAAATAAATTAGAGATGGGCGAATATCATCCGCGAATAATCGAATGCCGCGAATATTGACATTATTCGATATTCGAGATTTTCGAATATTAACGTCAGTATAGCGAACATTCGAATACCTCAAATATCGCGCTATATGTTTACCTCAATTTTTGACTATGTTTTTCTTTATCATTTGTACATAAACTTAAAGCTATTACAATACTTTGAAGTTATTAATAACAAAGATATTATATTTCAAATTTGTTTTTCGCCAACATCAGCCCATACGTTTCACCTTAAATTTGAAGTTTTCGTCTTTCTTTTTTGTTTGTACTTTTTATTTTTATTTTATTTTATCTTAACAATTTCATTCAAATAATGAAAAGGACATAATTAAATAATTATTAATAATAAATAAATTAACTTTTAGGAGTGTTCGAATATTCGAGTACCTCGAATATTCGAGATCTGATTAATATTCGTATTCGATATTCGAATTCGAGAAATTTGATATTCGCCCATCTCTAAAATAAATATATCATCACGCCTTTTACCCATTACTGAGTGTGGCACTCTGCCTAAGCAGATATCGGTAAATGATATATTTTTTCGCGTGAAGTGCGGTTACCAGCCGTCAAATTACGGCCTCCAAAGATAATAATGGAGGGGAAGCCACAGGGGTAGATTTAATTTGGTGAAAATTGTTTATCGGCTGTGGGGATCGAACCAGAGTTCTCAAGATCCACAGGCCGACTCGATACTACTGAGCCATCTACCCCATTTTATATATTTTTTTAATTTAATAATAGAAAAAATCCTTGTTCTCAATTTAATAATCGTGCATAATGATCTCATCTAAACAAACAATACACAACCACAAGTAATCTAACCACTTTCAAATCACATTTACCGACCGTACTCACAATCAAGCAACAAATAATACAGCTACTATCCCAGATCCCAATTCCAAGCTTTACGAGATTTCTGTATGCCAATTCACACAACATAAGTAAATAGGCTTTGTCGACTTCTGGCATTTGCGTTTCCTACAAATTCAGATCAGCGGATGCAGCGCTCACCATGACGTCCGGCAGCGGCAGCGGCAGCGGTAGCGAGATCGGGTGGGGCTTGTACGATGTCTCTAAAGGGAAGGGGATGCGCGACGTCTAGATATCTAGTATAATCTAATAGGAAATGAGTACACCACTTTAATCGCACATATACTAATCTGTGAAACCACCACGGTTGGTTGAACGCTTAAAATTGGACAGGCCTGGAATCAGTGATATTTTATATTTTATTTAAGATTGCATTCTAATATTTGTTTAATTAATAGTTAAAACCGTTATTATGGCATGGGGTAAATAGCTTCATTCATTTTGTGGCATTTCATAGATAACCTCCACTAATATCTATAAATGTATACCAAAAACGTGGATGAGGCAGAAATTGCGTGTCAGGAAAGAAATGTTGGTTAAATCTTATTTATATTTCTGCTAATATTGCTAAATAAACTAAGGTGAATTTGTTAATTAAAATAGTCAGATTTAATTTTTTTAGTCGAAGAGCATATGTTTAATTCTGTACGTTTAAATTTGAATGTATCTAATGGTATATAATTCGTTTGCTAGTGAAAGCTATAAAATGGTGAATATCTTGAGTACGGTGCTGCTAAACGCGGTGTCGGTCCATCAGAGCCACCCTAGTACTAAAAGCCTTTTGGATATTACATTGTTAAAATAGGGGTAAGTAATTCGATTTGTACCGTGCTGCTGTATATTCACCACGATGCGTTAGCATCAGCATCAGACGCACTGCCCCTGTCCCCTTCTGTTGCTCGTCGGCTCGTCGCTCCCCGTGGCCCGTCCCTGGGTTGCCAGGGACGACGCGACGCCAAGCTACGCTTTGCGTTGGGTGTGGTGCCCGCGCATTCGCACACACTCACACGCGCATAATGAAATGTTTAATTAACATGCTAACAGTACGAACTGACGTTTGGACTGAGATCGCTTGCGTTGACAGCCGCAGCTGAAGGGGGTGTTGAGAATGTTGAGATTGTGCCTATTGCTATGTCTGCACTTATCTGAATCTGGTCAATCATAAAGAAGATTCACAGTCAATTACTACTCTACAACAGATTCATTAATTTCGTGTTCAATTCAAGCATGCTTCAGTAATAAACTTCATTTTAATTTAGTCCAAAATATACTTGATTTTTAAATTAGAACCGGAGTTCAAGCTGAAAATTAAAGTTGGGTTAGTAACTAACTCATATTTTTATTTCATTTCGTTTGTTGCTCTGCACAACAGGATCTTAATATCAATTAAAGTACAAAGTGTGTGATTAAAAGCCATGTATTGTGACATTTTATCGATGTACAGAATTACGTAATACTGTCCCTTCTATTCCGTATGAAGCAACAATTTTCTGAACTTTCTTTAATAATGAGTCCATTTAAGATTCCTGAATTTTGGCCAGTGGATTCTGAACTGGTATTAAATATTAGTCAACATGTGATTTCAGCAATTTCAAATTCAAGCGTTACGAAGGGAAATTGATATCAAAAAAATTCTTCAGTTCTGTCTATCTAGTCAATTTATTTGTATCATTCAACATTTGCTTTAAGAGTCAGGAAATGTATTCCTTCCTTGCTCCAAGTAATCTTCAAAGACGAATCAAGAGGTATACTTTCTTCCTTGCAAAAAAAAACACTTTTATCTAGTTTCTCATCACCGAATCTTGTTTACGTTGTTCACAAGATTCCTGAACATTGATTTCTTATCGACAGTGGAGTACAGTTTATTGCAGTGTTTTACATTTGATATCGTTTTAATATTGTTTTGAAAAGTAGGTTGAGGTAAACTTGATGATAGTTTTGATTATTAAAATCGGTTAAAAAAATAAAATTTGTATCTATTTTTTTTTTACATTTATACAAATTTAATTTTGATATAATTTTAGAAGCCTTAAAACAAATATTAAGGTCAGATAGGTCCCGGGTTCGCCCGCATCTACAATATACTTAAAATGTATCTTACTCATCGCTAATATCTACGGGTGCATTCTTTGATGACTGGTCATTTAACGTCGTACAAGAAGTAAAATTTATTCAAGTGTTGGTGGCAATTGTAGAATTTAATACTAATAAATTAAATAAATAAAAAATTAATGATTATTAAGATATCTAGTAGGTAGAGTAGGGTCAAAATAAAACCGAAGTGTCGATGTTCCGACAGATTTAAGTTCATTACTTTTTTATAGTCAGAGAAAGATTTTGATTCGAGACAAACTGAATTTCAAACTCGATTACAATAGTGCCTTTTGTGCTAAACACTTATTTATTTATTTATTTATTTATGCTATTCTGTACTACAGAAATTTAATCCCAATTACCGACCCGCAGTGTGGTATTTTATATATTTGTAGCTTGAGTGGGATTTGAAACCGGGATCTTCGGATTCGAATGCCGTCACAACAACCACATCACCGTACGTCCGGATTATACATAGAAAAATTCAGATACTACCGGGTTTTGAAACTAGGACCTTTGAACATTAATCTGTTGCTCTAATCAACTGAGCAATAGCACCCATTTAATTAAAATTCGATGTCATTTTAATTTCTACTCTCTATTTGTTTTATTTCACTATTGTTAAGTATTTACTTAAACAATTCGAATAAAGACGTGAAAAGTAAAAAACTATTTATGTATTTCTAGTTATATAATAAATAGTATGATTAAAACCCTAGGAATGTTTCATTCATCATTAAATAAAGTAACGCGTAAACATCATTGAAATCTAATAATGACATAAAACGATGGTTTTCACCAGAGAAACAACCAACAGCAAGACAAGATGATGCGAGGGTTGACTCTTGTCTATGCTGAAGCTTGTTGCAGGCTGCCAAGCAGTGAGTGACGTAGCACTGGACATTGATTGAATTGTGTTCTTGCAATACTTGCTCTAGTAACACTTAATGATTAACTATAGTGTAGTTCGGAGAGTGTCGTTAAGTTGACTGATTGACACAAATTTACATTTGTTACATTCCTAATGTAATTACTGTATACCCCCGTATAATCAAAATTATTGCGAAAAAATAGTTATATATATATATATATATATAATTTGATTTACAATATCTATTATTTATTAATTAGTGATTAGTCTGGCAGTACGATGGTGTGGTTAGCGTTACGGCGTTCGTATTCGGAGATCCCGAATTCGAATCTCACTCATCCTAACAATATATGAACTATCACACTCCTGTATAACAATTGGAAATTAATTGCATAAATAAGTAAATATATAGAATAAATTTCTTATCTACGATATGTTACATTATTTGAACATAGGTATCGTGTCTAAATTTATGATAAATAATATTTTTAATGCGCGTTAGAAGTTTAAAATAATAAAAATTTATGATAATGTATATTTGATGATATAGGTACGAGTATTATTACTTTATTGACTAAGTTTGTAGAAACTTAATTTATAAATGTTAGACTAAATGAAATCCAAGAACAGGTAAAAGAAAAAAAAACAAAATGTTAAAGAACAAACATGATTTGAAATACAAACGCTAGTAGCTGTCGCTTAGTACTGCTCGAGTCCCGAGGACGAAAATCAAATTACATAAATGAAACACATTGTGAAGTTTTAATTTATGAGGCAGCGCGAATCAAAAGAGACAGAGAAAGAGCATGACATAGCGCAGTAGAAGCGAAAGGGAATCGGGGAAAGCAAGCACTCTTACGTGCGCCACTCGCAATATTAAGTTATCGAAATGAATGTAAAAATTTAGTGTTGTTTATACATGTCGAGGGTAGGGAGCTTTTCTGCTTTCCGCCTGTCGCCACGTTCGCATTCGATATCGGCAGCCAAGGATTAATGTGTACTCGGGAACCAGGAACAAATTAAAACTTGCTGTAAAAACCAGTTTATTTCAAAAGTAAAAACTGAGCGAATGGGTTTTCACCCCGAGTTCTCCTTGCTCGCAGGAAGCAGGAGCAGCAACGGCAGCGCTGTTCGATGGTTAAGTTATAACGGTCGTGTTTGTTAATTGGAGAACCCTGGCGTTTTTCCGTTCTCCGTTTTCGTGACGACCTCAGTCGAAGGCAATCAATATGAATTAAGCAATTAGCTGCGAAAATATTCCCCCACACCTCTCTGGTTGCTGCTTATTTCTGGATGTTGATGTTGCCGTAGCCAAAATCTGCGTTCTACGTTGTTGTCTAAGATCTAGAACATTCATTGCTTCGTGGTCGATTCATTATTTAGATTAGCTGCTACTACTAACTAGAGATGCGCATTTTCAAAATAAATGTAACTCGACTCAACCCGAACCCATTGGGTATCCAACCGGACCCGATGAATACCCATCCCGACGGATAGGGGTAGATATGCAATCCGAGCCAACCTGATGGGTACCCAACTCGACCCGATTAATAATCAACCCAACCCGACCTGATAGATATCCAACCAAACCCGATCTGATTGATATCCAATCTATCCCAAATCTACCGCTGTGGCTTGCCCACCACTAACATCTTTGGGGGCTGTGATTATATATATTATATATATATATATATATATATACGTATTCCATTTAAGTTTTTAAAACTAACCCCCATTCCACCTGTCAGGGGGTGGCGGGTATGTCATGCCTAAATGGAAATACATATATATATATATATATATATATATATATATATATATATATATATATATATATATATATATATATATATATAGCTTGCCAATTTTTCTATAAATACACATTCAATCGATAATAATAATAAATCAGCTCATATTTTACAGTATTTACTTATTCGAGAGTTTTAATTTTCTCGAAGATATATTTCGTTTCGTAGTAACAAATTCTTGTCACAAATATATTTACTAGTCCTTGTCCTAATCCTTAATGTATCAACTATATGCAATACATTCTTGTTCCTCACAATATTTCATATTATTCCATTGTATAACTACATACACATCCTTGCAGTACGGGATATTGCTTCGCTCATAAAAGTATTTGACAATTGACACTAGCATCATAAAATCAAATCAAGCGTTATAATACTACAAATATAGCACTTTACGTCGAAATCCCACCCCTTAATCCGGAAAACACAGAAACGCATAACTTTCAATCACAATAACAGAAATATACGCGTCACTCACGCCATCTGTCGACATTGTCATACATCAAGCGTTAAAACTTCATTCGATCAAATCTCACTAAGAGCATTCTACTTAAAGGGATGCCAAAGTCATTACTAAAGTATGATTTGTAATTTTTTAATATTAATTGATAGATGAACGTGTTAGTTAGTTAGATTAAATTCTAGATCGCGACAATAAAATTTCAGTATATAATAAGTAAATAAAGTCATTCGTGTTCTGCTGTTATTTAATATTTTCGGCTACTGTGACATAATTTGACGTTTGATAACTGCACATCACGATCAAAAATATATCGTATTGATATTTGACAAAGAATGAGTCTTACTCAGGAATGAATAAGATGTGATTATATTTTAATTTATGTCCAGGAATCGAAATGTTTGTGAGATTATTAAAATTATTGTTCGGGTTTTTGAAGAACAGTTCATTTAAAAAATAGTACAGTATTGTATATTTTTTTTTCGAAATTAGGACTGTTTGTCATCAGTATCATTTGTTAGTAGTCGTCAAGCAAAAGTATATTTCCCAGCAGCAACCTAGTAATAATTGTAATTGATACATTTCAATACTTTTGCCAACAAAAATTAACAATTATTTTAATAAGTTCTCCTAATCTCCTAATTCAAATGCATTTATATATTTTTTTATATTAGTTACACAATAATTTTAAATGGGTGTTCCAGTTTGTGAAATTTTTCATTTTAAACTTTGTTATTATCTTAACTAATATTATTATTTCGCTGTTTCAAAATTATAATTTGTGATGAACTAAATTAAGCTGTAGAATTGTTTTACTGTAAGGAAAATATATCCTTCGTAATTGAAAACTTAGTTTAATAGTAGATAAAAAATTAAACAATGGTTCACGATTTTTCGATTCTTAGATTGGGTCAAATTAAATTAAGCTGAATTGCGAAACTGAAAAAAGTTCAGTAACAGGTCAAAATTATATATTTGTGAAATAATGAATACTTAAATAATTAAAGGATTAATACGTCGTCAATTATTTTAAAATATGAACTTTAGGTTAGATAATTTAATTAAATAAAGTTGATCAAATAATGAAGAATAAAACACAGATAAAATGGTTAGAAATAGTAGATTCTGTTTGATTTTTGTTTCCTTAAAGAAAAAGAATCGTTCTCTTTCGATGGGATACAGCACGTACATTTAGTCAAAACATAAATTTAAATATTTCCTTTCGTATTCCACCCTAAAAAACTGTCACTAAGAACTTTTTAAAGTTTATAAAGGATATAAATTTTATCATTTATTCCTACGCTTAAATATTTCTTTCAGCGCCTTCTGAAGCAGAATATTCAATCAATAAATATATTTTTATGACTTAACATTTCCTTAATGAAACTCGGAACAGAGAAACGAGGGGTGCAAATTCTATTGACGCAGTGTTCTGATCATGAATATCATTCTCATTGTTTTTATTCGGCTCGCAGTAAAAACTACCCTTAAAATGAGATGCCATTTGTTCCAAAGAGTCTTGGAATTACCTTGCCATTAAGACGTCGTGATACAAACTAACTTCGTTGTATCACTGCTGCTTATTTCTTTTACCTACAATTTTAATGCACATTCCTAAATTAATATTGTAAATTTTACTGTAACTAAAATTATGTATCAGGGTATTAGAAAAGTGTGGTTCATGCTAAATATTTTACATTAAAAATAATATTTTAGTTATTTAATTCAGGTATTCGTACCACATAAAAATAAAACCATGAAGAAATATAAAAAATCGCCTATAAGTCTGTCTTTTGAAAAATCGGTTTTATAGTTTATAACTTATAATGTGGAAGTATATTGTATTTATATTTAAATTTCTTTATTTAACATGAAAATATTGACATACAGTACAGTACCATAAAAATTTGATTCTATCACTTTTTGTTTGAATTATTAATCTCATCTTTTTTAAATTGTTTTTTATCACTCTAGGTACTAGAGGGCAACAGGGTATTGTTATATCTTCGTTGGAGGATATTGTGACAACTTTTTTTATAGTTAGACATCATTCTTGAAGTTTTTTGTTCTTATATAGTTATATTAAGTAAGGAACTGATATGAAGGGTACCATAGAGTTATTCTAATACCGTTTTTATTATAATCTTAAACCACGTTTTGGTGTTTTTTTACTATATGAGATCGATATTCATCTTATTGAAATTTTTTTTTATTACTTTCAATAACTGATAAAATCTATTGCCTTAACATAAATCTATAAGTATAAAAATATTTCGTGCTAGATAATAGGCATATGTTTGTAAAATATTGCTCCAATATTGCAACAATAACATTTATACAAGTGGTATGAATACATTGGATATTAGAAGGTAAAAAAGGAATGATTTGAAGACTAGTATGAAATACACCTGAAGTTGTCGAAGCAGAGAATCGCATTGCAGTATTCCAAAACTCCAGCGACAGGTAACAAGAGACGAGACAACAAAGAAGAAGGAAGGAAAAAAGAAAAGCATCGTGATTCGAAATCTTTCATCGTTGTTTAAAAATAGAATCATATAAAAACGTGACATAATCTGCGCTATAAAGACCAACAACAGGCCTTCGGAACGATCCTCATATACATTAGTAATAGGTATACACAGATCAGAGTTGTTACGTTTTATATGGCTGTGCCATACGGCGCCTCACGTTGCAATCCGATGCGATCCCTACGACTTTGGGGTTTCGGTTACCTGTGCGTCCAACATCTTTATATGGGAACACTTTGGCGGGATTTACGGCCAAATATGATTGTGCAGAAGTCGGCGGCATAACGGTTGCCCGACTCCTCCAGTCCGTTCGTAATCAGATTGTTTTCTTTTTCATTTCATCGTGTTCGTACTCTGATATGTGTACGGGTTTGTGAGTTTGTTCTTCTTCGCGTATTGCATATGGTTCGTAGTTCACGGTTCAGCATAACTTGAATATAACGTTTTGTTTTACAAACGATGAAATTTTATGATTCTGGGCAGGATGCATCTGTCTCAATATGCGAAATTGCTAGTGCAGTTTCCATTTCTTATTGTTTACTCTAAAATTGCATTGTTATATAAAAATTAGCGACTTAGTCGGTAATTGTCTTTTATTAGTTTTTAAAATATAAATGGGGTAGGTGGCTCAGTGGTATCGAGTCGGCCTGTGGATCTTGAGAACCCTGGTTCGATCCCCACAGCCGACAAACAATTTTCACCAATTTAAAAATCTATCCCTGTGGCTCCCTCTCCACTAATATCTTTGAGGGCCGTGATTTGACGGCTGGTAACCGCATTTCACACGACAAAATATATCACTTACCGAGATCTGCTTAGGCAGAGTGCCACATCCAGTAATGGGTAAAAGGCGTGATGATATATTTATATTTATTTATTTATTTAAAATATATTAGAATAATTAAATTTAAATATATTATATTATTTCATTTACATAATCAAGAGAAAATAAACTAAAGTAGAAGAGTTAAAAAATAAATGATTAACATATTGAGAAAGCTATCATAACTCATGTTTAAATAAGTAAAATAATTTATGGTTGAAGTTCTTTATTAATTTATTTAATTCAATGTTTCGGTACACTACGCTACCTTCGTCAGGAAAATTGAAAATATTAAATAGGTTTATTTAATATCAAATAAATGATTACAGAACTGAAATAAAAAATGGTTGTAATTATTTAAATACATTATTTATTAATTACTATATAAATAATATGTAAAATCATAAATATGCCATAAAAACTAAACAAAATCAAATCAAATTTCACATAAAAGTTAACCCTCAAATTCTACAAATCCCAAAAGCCACAACCACTATCCTAACCCTACAAATAGGGTGCAAACCCCAGTGGCACAAGTGCAAGAATGTATCTGCACACGGGTGTTATATTAAAAAGGCGCGTCACCGCACATCACGCGGCGAGGGCTGTAGGACAGTCCGGTCAACTGTCGTACACGCCTGCACGCTGCACGCATCAGCATCAGCATCAACATCAGCATCATGAACATGGCATGGGAGTGCACCAGGGACAGGACTTTAGGACCGGAGTTTCTAGACTGAGCTTCAACGCGTGTCTGTCGTGTGCGTATGGATGTGGATAAGAATTTGAAACGCAGTGGCGGAGTACTAGAACATTTTACTACGATGTATAAGAAATGGTAAAGATTTTTTTCTTATATATATATATATATATATATATATATATATATATATATATATATATATATATATATATATATATGCGACCGCTAATTGATTCGTGAAGATGATTTTTTTTAAGTGTCAGTTTAATATTCGTTGAACTAAATTGGTCCAAGATGCTAACCCCGGATGACAAAGATACGATAGCCACCATGATTATTAGCAGCAGTTGAAAACGTTTTCTCAGCTATATTCACTGCACTGGAAGAGGAAGTAAAATCATTAAAAAAAGAAAATAATTACCTTAAAGAAAAAAATGTAACTACTGTTCAAAGTGTGGATAGTTTGAAACAGTATATACGGCTTAATAATTTACGTATATTTTAGTGCTACCGGAAATGTGAAATGAAAATATTGATGTATGTATTGTAAATTTATTCCCTCTGCTCTCCTCTATATATATGCGACCACTAATTGATTCGTGAAGATGATTTTTTTAAAATGTCAGTTTAATATTTGTTGAACTAAATTAGTCCAAGATGCTAACCCCGGATGACAAAGATACGATAGCCACCATGATTATTAGCAGCAGTTGAAAACGTTTTCACAGCTATATTCACTGCACTGGAAGAGCAAGTAAGATCATTAAAAAAAGAAAATAATTACCTTAAAGAAAAAAGTGTAACTACTGTTCAAAGTGTGGATAGTTTGAAACAGTATATACGGCGTAATAATTTACGTATAGTTTAGTGCTACCAAAAATGTGAAACGAAAATATTGATGTATGTATCGTAAATTTATTCCGTAATTAACTTGAGGTAAACATTGCCATTAAAGACATTGACCGCTGCCATCGAATTGGAGTACCGAAGAATAACATAAACAGGACTGTAACCATGAAATTTGTTACTTATCGTTGACGTTTTCCAGTTTTCAAGAAGAAAAGACTTAAATGTTCCAGTATTACCATTCGCGAAGATCTAACGAGAACACTTATTTAAACTGATTTTTCCAAGACTTTTGGTATAGTTAATCATAGCATGCTGTTTGCTAAACTTAAATTCTACAATTTTTCCTTTTAAACCATTCGTGGTGTGAGACTTATTTAACCATTAGATGTTTTTGTGTTACCGTGTCAACGGATAGTCAGGTGTTTAATTCTCCTTCTTTTCCTTCATGCTGTGGCATTCCACAAGGCTCCATATTGGATTCATTATTATTTTTGCTTTATGTCGTGGATATATCTTCTACTTTGAATTTTTGTTCTTGACATTCTTATGTCGACGATGCACTACTTCTAGCCTCTGTTCCACTGTTTTAATTGAATCTTGTGCAGCAAACAATGTAGATCTTGTCAATTTTACACTATGGATAAGGAATAATGGACTCAAGATAAATGCTGATAAATAATCTCTATTAGTTCTTGGATCCATCAATATTTGTGATATTTATTTAGATGGAAAGTTATCTCGTAGCCCTATAATGCTTCGGTTTAGATATTGATGATCTTTTATATTTTAAATTACATTTGCTTCATAAACATGTAGCTGCTAGACATACTCTCTTGCGCTATGAACCCATTGGATTTGCTGTTGTTTAGCTAGTGTGCTTGCATTTACATATCAAATCTAACGAAATATGATAAACAAAGAATCACCTTCTTTTAAACTTCATGTTTGAGATATAGTTTTGAGGTAAGAAAATATGATCACTAACCATTTTGAAAAGAGGGCCACGTACAAAATTTTAAAATGTATGGCGGGCCAGAGACATATTTTTATTTATCTATTAAAATCCGGTGTCCATTTAACCTGGTATTCGTTTAATATTCGGATCTCGGATTAAATACGAATCCAGAAGAAACCGGAATCGAAGTAAAATCGGTATCCGACTGCAGTGGCGTTCCTAGGGTATGTGCCGCTCGTGTGTGAGAATAATTTTGCGACCTTCCCTTGTTGATAGTGCTTCAGGAAGCTTTTTTCGATTATTAGACATCTGTACAAAAATACGCATAACATAAAGTGTTAAAGTGCTCGATAAAGATTGATTTTGCTCTCATAACGTAATTATTACAGTGTGTTAAAATATAGAAAATAACTGTATGTATATTTAATGATTATCAATGATTTTATTTTGATCACTTAGAAAAAGTATACTTATTAAAATATATCTATTTAAATTTTTAACGGAGCATAAATTTTTTTATCATAAACAAAACAAACTCAA
Source organism: Pterostichus niger (assembly GCA_947425015.1). Taxonomy (NCBI): domain Eukaryota; kingdom Metazoa; phylum Arthropoda; class Insecta; order Coleoptera; family Carabidae; genus Pterostichus; species Pterostichus niger. The sequence goes on along the minus strand of OX380347.1, from coordinate 21,400,901 downwards.
TTCCACAGGCCGACTCGATACCACTGAGCCACCTACCCCATGTCCATACACATGTAAGGTAAAAAGAAAAGTGTGAAAATATTTGAAGTGCATTCGTCTGAATTTACAGTTGAGAAACGTAAAAATTTATTTGGTAACATTATCACATATGTCACATAAATCACTAGATTGTAATTCAATCTTTTCTGCAATTGAAATTGTAAAATTTCGTTTAAATAAACAACGCAAAGTAACAAAAAATATTGTCACACTTGTTTCATTGGAGCGCTCTTCGTCTTGTAAAACTCCTATAATAATATACTATTGTACTGTGTTATCAGTGTACACAAGAGACACTAATTGTATATAGTAAATGTTAATGACATAAATAAAATTAGTAGGTATGCCTCGTTTCACAAAGGAAAACTATACCATAACTATTTTCCCAAATTAAATGAACTTTAGAGTGCTGGTATCTATAGGTTTCGCTGGAAATTCTTATTCCGATATAAAAATACAATCATTTAAAAAAAAGTTAATTTAATTTTATTGCTTATTTTAGTAACATATGCCTATATTTTAATCTAGTAACATATGCCTATACTTTATCTCGGACACATGTCAAAAAATATAAGTATAATTCAAAAAAAGCATTTTGAAAGCAAATGTATATAGACAATAAATAGGTAACAATTTCCCAGTTTATTCCATTGAAACCCTAATAAAAATTTAACACCCACATAAAACTCAGCATGCACGCCACTGGGCCATATGTGGGAATTACTCATTGCATTCGCATTAAAGTGTGATTTCATACAAATCTCTACAGTGAGCACACACGCCTACTCACGCACATATACGCATGATTCCGTGATGCGCACGCGTCTGGTGTTTGCCCCTCTGGCACATACACATGCACCAGCAGCCGCGTTGACAACAGCTAATCCTCCATTAAGCGCAATAGATGGCGCATGCCATTACACTCTCGTTAGATGACTCGGATTTTCAAAGTATGGATGAGTATCTGAGTGTTTCATTTGCGTGGTTGATAGTTGATGATTGAGAGTTTGCAAGTGTTTTTTTCATTTTTTAGTGAGATTATTTATCTGAAAACTGTTAATGTATATGCTTATGCTATGACAGCTGGCTTCTCAATTGTGTCATTTTTAACCATTACAAAAATACTTTGTAATTTTCTTGAAAGCAAATACTGAAAATGTAAATGGTACACTGCATATAATATTTTGAACAACATACAATATCAAAATTGCCAATTCATTTAACTAATTTGCGCAAAAGTAAATTAATTACTTATATTAGTCAGAGTTCACCAGTGTTTCTGCGAGACTCGAGACCAATGTCGATCTCGGTTCGCCTCGAAAAGTAGGGACAAGATCATAGTTACTGAAACGAATTTTTGTTGTTTTTTTAATTAGTGTACAACATGAAAAAAGTTATTTCTCATATTTCATGTTTTACATTTCTTTGGTGTGTGGCTTACCGTAATGTTTTTCGTTTGTATAAAGTTACTTGCTAAATAAACAAGATGTAGCATTACTAAGGACTGTATGCGTGCCTGTCAGATTTTTCAAATGAAGATGTACTATTCTCATCACTAAAGCCCGGATTTTTAGGCAATTGCCTAGATTCAAATTTTAATATACTTTAGGCAATTTCGTTTTTCTATACATAGGTAATATGTTTACGTGTAATGGAAGGTTTTTTTTTCGTGCCTTAGAGCCTATTTTTTCTATATTTTGGTTATTGTGCCTATTTTACCTTATACAGCCTATTTTGCCTATTTTTGTTGCCTATTCTAACTTTTATTGAGCAGACAAGGTTTATCATCTACTTCGTTGACTAATTCAGCACTCAACAAAGTGTTTCAACCTAACCTATATTTAAAGTACTTACTTTAATCAAGTTTTTGTGTGTGAATTTAAAATGCCGAAAGAAAAAACGTTTCCCTCTCCGAAAATTTCATAGAGCAATTGCTCGTAATATTTTGTGAATTAAAGTATACTACATAATTTGAATTTGCATAATAGTTAATAAAATGAGAACCCTACATTATAATTTTTCAGATTGCGTTAATTTTTGTTTAAAATTATTTTTTTTTCTAACAAAGAGTAGATACGAGTTCCAATATTAGAAGAAGGATTCGTTTATTTTTTTGTAAACAAATTATTTACATTTATGCTGCCTAAAATCCCGCCTATTTTAGAGTAATTACCGGCCTATTTGCCTGCTTATTTTAGTGTTTTTAAGAGCCTAAATATCCGGGCTTTACTCATCACCTATGTTAATTTAATATGATTTAAATTATAACATAATATACTTGTCACTATAATTTGATAACATTTGTCTCGACATTTGTGGTTGATATTCTATCTAAAGTGAATCCTTGATTAATATTTTTTTATAAAATAAATTTGTTTTCTTCAATTACCGATTCAATTTAAATAGTTTATATTTTGAAATTATTCTAATCTCAAATTTAATGTTGAATTTTTATTAGTATTAAATTTAAATATCTACAAAAAACCTGATATCTGTACAAGATATTTGCATACGAAAAGTATATAAATGTATAGAATTTCTGGTTCTTATCAAATAAGAAATTTTACAATTTAAATCATTTTACAATATTGTATATAGTACATTTGTCAGTTGCTCTTATTAAGTAGTCACCTAAATAGCAGTAAATAATAATATTGTTAGGACACTTGCTTATTTTACTTGTGAATTTGATAAGTATTAACTAATTATTATGTATTGAACATATAACATTAATTGCAGAGAATACAAAATGTATTTGTTCTTCTATTCTGTGCTCTAGTTTTTCTAAAGTATTGTAAAATTTGTATTTAGATGATATTGTCCAATACTGTAGTTAAGTTAACATCCAGCACCAACCAGAAGTCGTTCGTTGTTGGTTCGCAGTTCGCAGTCTCTATGCGGTGTCCATATATCGCAAAATGAATGTTTGCGGGCTGAGCACTAAGTGGCCGTTTGTTTGGGTTAGCGACGCCACGTTACCACACCAGCGTTCTCACATCGCAGTCTCCAGCTCTCCGTCTCGCAAACCTTTTAACGCGTCGTTGCTTGTTAACGTGTAGGGATAAATGTGACAATTAACTAACGTGTCGTACAATGTCGTAGTGTCGCCAGGGAAAGATAACTGGCCAAACGGCTAAAAGATACGCAATAGATGTGTGGTCTAAAGGAGTTGTTCTTCACAAATCATCGGAGTTTTATGTTGTCTGGCCGCTGTGTTGATGTAATATCAAATGTGTTTGCGTTGTTGACGATGGAAAAGATAGAATTAGGATGGGATTTTCAGGAAATTAAGAGTTTAAATTGATTCTGTAATTTATGATCATGTTCTAGAGTCTACACTGGCTGATATTAATGATGATAAGATTTTGGATTATTTATTATTATTTTATTCATATGCGGAAATCCTACAATTTTGTGACCAATTACAAGTGCACACAGCTTACAATATAAATATATTTGTACAAGTGACCAACATTACAAAATGTAAGAATCAGCTTGAAATACATGGTAAATAGAATAATAAAGAAAAAAACACACATAAAAAGGACAAATTATAGTTCCTTTAAGATATTAAGTACACTTCTCTTAAATGCATTTTACACAATTGTACGAAAAATGTAACTAATGAATCATGCGTTTGTCCTTATAATTAATTTCGCTAAACATTCATAATTCCTGTCATACAAGCTCGTTTGTTCTTCACGCTCGAAATCTTTCGTACACGCAATCATCCTTCAATCATATTTATCCATTTATTCCTTGGCCGTCCACGCAAACTTTTACCTTAATTTTCACCAACATACATATCCATTATTTTCTTTATTTATTTCGCCCCCGTGGTGAAAATGAAAAGTCGGCGCCTGTGGGTATCAGCATTGGTTTATAACTGGTATACAGCCTTCAAATGGCAAGCACGCTATAAGTGTATGTGTGTGCAAGGCGCAAGGGGAAACAAAAGCAAATAAGAAATATTTCACACCGGATCTCTGAACGTGGGGTGGTAGGCGGTGGGCATTATAGATTCCATCCGAGTTTTTGAATTCAATTTTCGTAGCCATAATCCACAGTTGCTATTGGTCAGCCGCATTCGAAATTCAATTCTTATTCTCACGAGATAGATTCTGCGAGATAACGACGGCGGCGGCGGTCGGTTGCAGGGGTGCGAGAAGCGAGATGGTCAGTTCAAAGCTCTGTATGCGGAGATACGAAGCTTCGGGAGGAAGCAAAGCGTCCTTGCCTTCTTGCACACTCTCCGTATGTAAATCACACGACAAACACCTTCGTATCGTATTTCTTTCCCTAAACGCACAGCGAAACAACAACGCACTGTTGTTTATTGGATTTTTATATCATTTTACAATCGTTAAATTGACAATTAATACTATAGTACCGTATGTTACTAGTTTTATAAACGTTTTAGAGAAATAATCTAGCACATCAAGAATGATTAAATTAGCTCTTTGTATAAGCGAGATATGTAAAATTTAAAAGTTATACAATATTTTGGTTTTTGCAATTAAGTTTGCTGTGGATTAGGATAAAAAATAAGAAAAAAATAAAAATGTCAATGGCAAATTACGTCAAATACTTGCAATTAAAAAAATATCTATAGTACAAGGAAGTCATGTGATGTCCACATCAGATTTTTAATTTTTAGAATAATTGGATAATACATTCTTTGTGATAATTACAAAATTTAAAAGTTCGAAATTATTTTTCCATGAAATTCGCTCCAACCTTCTTAAGATGTTTTTAGCGCCATGGAAATCAGTACGTTAAATGACATTTTAATAACAGGAGTAGAAAAATAGTACTGTACAGAGAAAAAAAAAATTAATTATGAGAAGCCATTTTAATTTATAAATATATTATAATGCTATTTTATCCATTGCGGAGTTTAAAATTCTACTACTGTACTTTTAAGTAAGTGATAAATTTTTGCGCGTGAAATTAGGTTACGTAGGTAAGTGGATAAAAATGTCTGAATTATATAGTGTAACAAAATAAATTAAAAATTATAATTATTGAAGATGAACGACTAGGAGAAAGGGGGCTAAACATCAATTTTCGGCTGTGAAAATCGAACTCTGGTTCTCAATTTTACCAACGAACTATTTATCTTATAAATTGGTTGTATGTTATGAACTCAAATAAAAATATATTTAACAAACCATTAATGAGAATAGTTTTTAAGTTAATAATTTGGTTATTTTTATTTGACACTTTGATCAAGAGATGGGCGCAGGCCGTGAAATTGACCGTGAGTAAAATAATTTCAAAATTGTTCCGTGATTGTGTGTGAACGCGAGTGATCGAAAACTATCATACTTGAATTATTTTAAGAGTGATACAATATTTACGACTTATGAAAAATACAGAAATGATATTAACAATTATTTACATTTCTGACTAACATCTTCATTACACCAATATTTTAAAAACTAAATTTCTGAAATATTAAATATTCGAGTGTGCAAAAACTTTTGTTTAGAAAATAGGAAAACCTGATCAAATTGCCAATATTTTTAGTGACTTACTGTGTTTTAATGAATTATATGTATATTTTTCTCCCCCTATTGAACGATCCATCAGCATATAAAATATACGCGAGTAATACACTTGTCCCATTCCTATATCAAATTAGAAACGGACCAATAAACGGCAAGTATATGAAGCTAAATAAAAGATTGAAAGGAAAATAAGTTAGCCAATACCTATTGAATATGATTGATGACACAGATAGCTAAGGAACGAATATGTAAAAGAGTATTTTTGCAATTCATTTCGAAATGTCTTTTCTGTACGGGGGACCCTTTCTAATTTCTGAAATAAAGAAAGTAATCCGTCTGTCGTCGTGGCGAACTGAATCGAGCAAGTGTTGCTATCTCTGTCGAGATGGCAGTGCGCAATGAGACAGAAAGAAAGAGAAACAGGTCAACCAGTCGCTGCGAACTGCCGACGGAAATCTCGAAATGACAAGCACATGTGTCGTCACTATTAAATTAAATTTCTTTTCCCCTGCGAAAAGAATGGTTCAAATTTCTAAAATTCGAATTATCTACTTTACATTCATTTTAAATTTAGAATGCACAAGCAAAAGTTTGAACGTTTTTAATATTTAATTTCATTTGATTTACGATTGTAGTCATGTTCAGTATGACAAGGGTGCGCTGTGACGGCGCATTATTTACGAGTGTGAGTGTGCCGCTGTGCGCGTCGCGACGCCTCGAGTTTGTTCTCGGTCAGTGGCGTTTTATCAGCTTAAGAAGTCAGGGGCTAATTTTCTTTAGTGGCCGTCCCAAGTTAATAGACACTACACGAACAGATAGACGATCAAAATACAAATAAATCACCGACATCTTTAAATGAATAGTTACTTGGATTTTGACATTTCTGTTTTAAGTATTTTATAAAAAAAAATTAATTGAAAATTATGAACAGCTAATAACTTTCAGTGACTTCTTTGCATAACAAAGGAGTTAGTTCGAAATATAATACAAATCTGATTTTCTATATCCTGATATTGTAGTAATTACAAAAATTGCCGTATAATATTATTAAAGAAACAAAAATCTCTGTATATCTATAACGGCATTCTTAATTTTTAGCTTTTATTCTAAATTTTGTTACAGCAAGACATTCAAAGTTGTGCAGATAATAGTTAAATGATAATTTGAAATAAATCAGTATTTTCAAATAATCTGAATCGTCTCCAAAATATGAACAAATATGCAATAAATTTCAATTTGTCGCATTTCATTCTCTACCGAATAATTAAATTTTCATATTTTTGTGCGTGATTAGGCGTGAGTGAAAAATGTTAATTGTGATTTTTTTTTGTGGATAACCGTGCGTGAATGGGCGTAATTAAAACTATTTTTTCGTGAGCGGGCCTGGTCGTTTGTAAAAATTTATTCCAGTGCCTCTTCTAACGTAGATTATGGTGCTAGTGAATATTACTAATGAGGCGAAGTCAAGTATGATATCATGACGTGTACCATAATAAATGATTGCGATCCGTATTACATTCAAAAATCAGATATGGTATTTTTGAGGTTGGTTGGTAACATACTGTATGGTAACGAGGACTATAATGAATAGCTTTATTGTACTCAAACAGAGGTCTATAATGTTGTTATTATGACACGGCATCAGATAAAATACATATTTATGCTTCAGAATCCCACAGACGACAACTGATTTTGAACATATTAAAATGACTTCTGTGGTTCATCTTCCATTTTGCGCGTAACAATAAATCACTTACTGTGACCTAGTATAGTAAAGTGTCTCACTGAGTAATGGATGGAACTAGCAAATGATTTAGAAAGTCAATTTTACATTATTTATATTTCTAAGTTAATTGTATTAGTTTTTTAATCACACGGAATGCATAAACTTTGATTAACAATTATGCTAAGGGAAATAGCCCCTTTCGCCCATAAGATAAAACGGCGCTGCTTCCAGTCGCCTCGGAGTCCGGAGTGTCGGAGCTACCGCCGGTCATGTGCCGGAAAGCGCTAACTCGACGCTAATGCGCAAACAATTGCTGCTGGCTCGCTATGAATTCTCTTCCAAGAAAATTACTTTTTCATTTTATCTTACGGCCATTTGCGGCGGCCGCGTTAGGATCGGCCAGGCCCACGGGAGTGGATACGAATACGGGACACGTCGCACTGTTTCGGTGCTCGCTCTGGGTTCCGGTGTCGCCGCCGACATATGTTCTAGCCGACTGTCGCTCGTGAACATTATTTAATGATGATTTAACACGCTCACACTGTTTGCGCCCTCGCTTCGCTTCGCTGCGCTGCTCACTTGCTGCAGTATCCTTACAGCTACCTGACTGTTACTGTGACTATGTACGTACGTACCGCGTACCGCGTACCGCAAATCGCATAGTTTGCGACGATCCTACTCTTGCTCATGGGTTGTAAACTAAAACTTGCTAACTCGCTAATTCTCCCATTTAATTTGTGTTTAATAAAATGTTATGGCGCTACACATGAACTGGACACTAAATCAATTCTACATTCTCTTTATTGCGTCCTTAATTCAGCTACAAAATTCTTCTACAATCATACAAACGCTAACTACTTCCTCTTTAAATATTATGCTCTATTAACAATTATCCAAATATCACATATCACCAAGATTTATATATATAAATAATCAAATTATAACTGAATAAATAAATAAATTTAAAAGAATAAATCTATAATTTTGTAATTCTACTCCTAAACATAAATAAAAGTAAATTAAATACTTTTAAAATGTTACTGGTTTGAACCCTGAAATTTAAACATTAATTTCAAATAAAAATATAATTACCACTTTGAAAATTATATATTTTTAAAATGATTCAACAGCTACAGGTAATAGGTTCCAAAATAAGTTAGATATTTTTGATTAAGCGTATTTTAAAAAAATTACATACCTTGGATGCAAATCCTACAATTTTAAGTTCTGGTATGCGAATGTACATTTCAATAAATAAAATATTTTCACATTATAACACTCTCATGGTTTGGATGAATATGGATAAATTTGATGAAATTTGTGAATATTAAAAACACTACAAATACCTACAAATTATAACCCTAGATCTCTCATTTGATGACGTTATTATTACTAGTTCTGATTTAAACCATTTCTCTTATAGTTTAAAAGATAAATTCATATTCGTTTACTATTATTTAAAAAAAAACATAGCGCGGAAATGTGAGTGAACAGCGTACGGCGTAAATAAAAGAAATGTATCTGACGAGGATTCTTGTTATTGATGTTGTGTTGTTACGTCAGTCCGCAACACATGTGTGTAGACCTGCATCCACCGATATCGTCGGACCATCTATCCGCACTCGTATCCCGTTATCCGTCTCCCCATCCGCCTATCGTCTAACCGACAATGTCCATATATTGTCTTAATATATCTGTCTTTGCAGAATAAATCGGTCACGTTCATCGGCAAGTTGAAAAAATACATGTTTTTAAAGTAACAATGCCAAAGTTATGATAAATAAATAGCTGTTTCTGTTTCTCCATTATACAGGGCAAGTTTTGTGACAATGAGAGTCATCAATCCTGAGATTTGGAGAAATCTTTACGTGTACGTTTTCGATCGCTTAGAAAAGATGCGGATATTTTCATTATCTTTCTTTAATAGCATGTTCTTATATCTACACTTTAAAAAATAAGACAAATGTATAGCAGAAGAATACATTTTAATACATTTAAAATTAAATAGTATTTCATGTTTTCTCGACGATTATTCTGTTCAGTTCAGTTCACAACGTTGTTGAAACGGATTCGGATAATTTTGAATGAAGTTGAAGTCGGAGTCGTAATAAATTTCTCGACTCCATCTACAAATTTCGCGAAACAAAAATTACTTTTCTTAATATTGAATAAATTGTAAAGTGTGCTTCATTATAACATTGTTTGTTACTGCAAATCGTTTCATATGAATTTACAGTCAAACATTAAAAGTTGAGTCGATTTGGAAATATTTTAGCTTGCTCCAAAACATTGCGGTCAATTAATACACAACTGGTAATAAAAACCATCAACAATAAAATCGAAACTAGATCGCCACACTCTAATCACGGAGCAGATGTATCGCAAACAGCCGATTGCCAAATTATACCCATGATAGGTAGATGTTTCAATTGTGGAAGTAAAGAAGATATCTTCACTCAGTGTTCCAACCGGAAACAAGATTTTTCCTATGTGTTTAAAAGCAGGACATCGCGCTAAAAATAATGTCTATACTTTAAACACAAAAGCTACCTCAAAAGAGACTCAAAGACAGCTTAAGATTAGATAAGAAGATTAGAGTCGTGAGTTTCGATAGTGAACAGGTAAAGCAAGTCACACTTAAATTGAAAAGTAATTGTCACATTTTTGATTGATACTGATGCAGCAGTATTGTGACGAGTTATAACAGACTCGTTGGCAAAATGTTGGCATTTTGTTGCTCGGGCGCCACCGGTCGGATAACCATGTCGGAGATCAGAGGGTTTAACAGAATAAAACACAATCTTAGGTGAAATGATGAGTGACGTTTTTATTATAAGCCAAAAGTGCTACAAAGATGTTGTTGGTCTTGCGAGGGTGTAGGATAGACTTGGTGGAGGTCAGAAAATACGGAGATGGAGTTTTTAGTGAAACGACGCCGGGCGTTGAGACCTCGAGGAAGCACGGTACGGTCATTATTGGAGTGCTTTGCTTACCTGGAGAACGGTGTCGTCGGCTCTCTAGATGATGCTGTAGTAGGTTTAAACGAACTGTTTTGGAAGGCCTAACTGACTTTCCAAGAAGCGCTGCTTTTTTATCTCTCCTCACTTGTTACTGGAAGATGATGCAGACCAACCAGTACAGACTTATCCGTTCCGTTCGTCACAATTCTGATTTTTGAGGATATATATATATATATATATATATATATATATATATATATATATATATATATATATATATATATATATATATATATATATACCCGGAGTTTTTTTTATCAGTAAACATAGGGATATGCCATTACCAAAGTTACAGTTACAAAGTTTGTCAGCAATGTATTAGAGCGTTTATTTTAAAATTAAACATAGGGAAAATAACATTGCTGTCATCTATAGTTGTCAAAGTAATAAAACTGTCCTCTTTCAAAATCAGACCGGATTAATAGGAGATCAAATACTGGGGCGTTTTTATATAAATAGAAATTTAAATCGGGAAAAATATTTAGAGTTGTTACAAGAGAGAGTAATATTGAGTAAATATTGAGGAAGTGTGGTTCCAACAAAATGTACGAAATTATCTGCACCGGATATTACCCCAACGATGGATAGGACGAGGTGCAGAAGTGGAGTGGCCTGCAAGGTCACCAGATCTTGCGCCAAACGATTTTTTTCTTTGGGGTCACTTAAAAAGTAAATTTTATAATGGTGGTAGAATGAGTGTAGAACAATTAAAACGTAGAATTAGTGTTGCATCGCATGAGATTCCTCCAGAGCAAATAAATAATGCTATAAATTCATTTTATAATCGTTTAGGCTATTGTTTACAGGTAAATGGGGGTAATTTTGAACAGTTATTGAATTAAAATTCCTATTTAAACTAAATAAAATTTTATTTTTTGGAGTTGTGATTTGACAACTGGTTACTGTACTTAACGGCTTAAAATGTATAGTTTATTATGCCATGTTCATGAATGAGCAAAATTTTGACATATAAACATGCAGATGTGAATTCCTGGTTGAACCAGTTCAAAAAGTCAAAATTTTTATAATTGGTTCTATATAGTTCAGAGCACGAGAAATGCACTCGTTCAAACCGCGTTTCAATATCTCTTTTAATTTTGAAGTTACAGCGATTTTTGACTTTTTTTAAAGCTCAACTTTGAGACGCCATAACTCAAAACGAGTGTATTTCTCGTGCGCTACTTAACTTTTGAAAATTTTGAAAATTTTTAATTTTTTTTCGAAATTTTCTTTTGTCGATATTTCAAATAGTTGAAAAGATAATGGAAATCTGAAAACACCAGTGAATTTCTCGCGTGAAAATACATAGGTATGCAAATTTTCAGAAGAAAATTCGAACGGATACATTTTTTATTACAAAAAATCGAAAATTGCCGTTTTCTGAAAATTTCTTAAGGGGTACCCCTTGGTGTTTTTTCGAATTTTGGCCATTTTTCGTTTTTTTGTAATAAAAAAGTTATCCGTGCGAATTTTGTTGTAAAAATTTGCGTACCTATGTATTTTTACGAGCGAAATTCACTGGTGTTTTCAGATTTTTATTATCTTTTCAAGTTTTTGAAATATTGAGGAAGAAAAATTTTGAAAAAATTGAAAATTTTTCAATATTTTCAAAACACCTGTACAACTTAAGTAGCGCACGAGAAATACACTCGTTCAAACCGCATTTCAATATCTCTTTTAGTTTTTAAGTTATAGGCTTTCAAAGTTGAGCTTTAAAAAAAGTCAAAAATCGCTGTAACTCAAAAACTAAAAAAGATATGAAGATGCGCCATTCGATTTCTCGTGGTCTGAATTATATAGAACCACATTTTAATAATCTTCGATTTTTGAACTGGTTCAACCCGTACGAGCTCGTAAACGAAGAATTAGCGAACAAACCTCTACACAAAAGGTATATATATATATTAGTTCGAACCGGTACTGAACTAGAATTGAACCTCCAAAAAAAAAACATTTTGAACCCGTAACGAACCTATTATTCTGCAGTTTCTGATCCCTAGCTATTTAGTGGTACTAGTACCATCTATTATATAGGGGTTGAAACATAGCAGTAGAAAAGGAAATCAGTTTCTATACATAAATTTCAAATAATTCTAGACCGAAAATAGAGATGTCGCTAATAATACTATTTTGCCGAGCCATATTTCCAAGAATTTGAGTTTTAATAATACTCACAATACGAAACTAGAAAAGAATAAAATTCCCAATATTAACTGCACTGTGCAGTTAGCATTAATTGCATCCAGATGCATGTATTATTAAGTACACATACTTACCTTGTAATAAAATATCTTACCGTGCATAACATATATTATAAATATCTAGTTTATTAGTGAGTAATATGCAAGAACATTATGTAAATGTGATGGAAACCTAACAGTTACTATCTTTGGATAAATAATGCATCACAAATTTTCGTATAGAGGTACGTTTGCCGTTCTATCTCTGTTTGGATGTAATTTTTGTTCTTTATGTTTTTATAAAGAATGTAATGCCATTTACTTCAAAATGGAAAATATGGCAAGAGATCAAAGAATAAAAGAAAAAAAAGGAAACTCAATAATCAGGAGAGGAGTAGAAATAGCTACGTGATAATTATTTATAGTGACATATATCATTATTATTTATTAGTAGTTTCTATTATTAAGAAAAATTTGTACACAGTAGACAAGTTTGAGGCGTGGTGTTGACCAAATGTCAAGGTCACAAACTATCTTGTGTCTCAGATCAATCCTTAACTACAGCAATCAGTGTTATTCAGTATTCATTTAAAATATTAGTTTAGTATCTAATAGTTAACATAGTTTTTATTTATTCAATTAAAGGTTATTTGATTTTAGCGTCGTATATAAGAATATCTTCAAGTTGAAATCAATATAGTATATATTGAAGAAAAATGTTTAGTAGGCTAATATTAAATATCTACAATAACGTATTCAATGATAGTCTTATTTCTATCAATACAAAATTAATATTACATATATATCTAGTATTGCGAAGTTAAAATTTCCAGTTTGAAAATTTCAAATGCAATGAAAAATATAAAATAGTAAATGATTACATAAGAACATGTATGTCTGTATGTATATTATTATTTTTTATTAAAACCAGATATTTTAAAATAATGATGGAAGTAAATAAATGGAACATTGAAATTACAATTGATACACAATTTACTAGTACATATAACAGATTTATTCTGCAGCCCAAATATCTCTGTTGAATACATAAATTTAGCCAGATATGCTCAGCATTACTGGAATTACTATATAATATTTGTTCTAAAATAATTACATCTAACAGTATTAACTGAGAATTCTACTTTACAGACATTATATGTAGGTATATTTTAATATATTAAGTATTTCAACAGTTATACTTGGGCCTTTGTATAACAAGACTATATATTTATATACAAACAAATTCAATAAAGCATGTTTATATATTTCATATACATTTCATATTTTTCAATAAATTTATAATCTCATAGAATTTTCCAAATAAATTTCATTGAAAAATCCTAAACAACATCATTTTATTTATTTTAATTGAATAACACTAATATAATAATTTCAACAAAATGCAAACATAATTATCTATCAATGGTGTTGAGTCAAGTACAATATTTATGTTAGTCATAACTCAGACATTTTTACATGCAGAAAATTCACGCTAGTCTATATATATATATTATATATTATCTATAACATTCAATTAAAAACATTATTCAATTTTCTCTAACGTCCCTATTACGTATTTTCTATATATATTCCATATTATGTAACATTTAATCTTATTTGCATTTATAAAGAAGTACGATACAGATACTCATACATACGCACAGGTTTCGTTTTCGAACACATTCATACGTCGATTGAACAGAACTTTAGACAAAACATTTAAACATAAATGTTTTACGATACTTGGTGAAATTTGTATCACATTTTACGTCAATCTAATTTGCTTGAATTTAACGATTAACCCTTTTATTTCATAATGTAGTAACAAGTTAGAGCCTTTATGACATTCAAAGTCAAAGTATGAGAACTCTTACTAGTAAAGTGGTGAAATATATAGCAATTCGCACTGTAATATTAAATTTTGATTTATCACTGAAGAATGCCACATTTCTATTCAGGTACGCATAGTTTCGAAATTATTTAAACAATTCAAAATTTGTTGGAACAAAATTGGAACGTAAATTAATTGAAAATAGACAAAATTAGCCATTAAACTTATATATAATGTACCCTTGATTTACAAAAACAAATAATTTTACCACATACAGTCAATAATTGACTAAATTACAGATTGTACCTAAAATTAGACACCAATAAAATTGAACTCTCCATATTCTATACACATCTCAAATCTACCTTTAATTTGACACAGTATTATTACTTATTTTAAGAACTACACAAGCAATCATTTCGAGCATATCTAAAAGATTTTACTTAGCACAGCCCAAGAGGAGGGCACAAATAAGTACTGGTCAAACAACTTATATTTAGGAAAAAAAAATACTAAAATGTATAATGTATGTCCCTGCAAACATTTATCACTTAGTTTTTAGAAAGAAAATTTTCTAAATGAATTTCGAAAATATTTGTAAAATAATTTTATGTTAATCGTTTTACCAATTGGTGTATAAATATTGAAAATAAGCAAGTACTTATTATGTCAAATTTATTTAAATATCAAGTCTGTTTTAGAAATATATTAAATAGTGTGCATAGAATTTTTTTATAAATGTATATTTATTTTATTTAATATATGTATATAATGGTCAAATGTCTACATTTTATACTATATATTTATATTATATTGCAATTTTATTGCAGTAAATTTTTAATAAATTCATTTAAAATTACAACATTTAATAGTGCAATTTCTCTGAAATTATAATTCTACATTATAATTTCTCTATATAGGCACCTACATTTAAAATTTAAAAGATCTATAAAATAATGAATTCTTTATAACATTATAAATATATCTATAGCATGCTTCTCGAACTTTATTTAACTATAAATAAATTTATAAGATAAATGTAAATATAATCATTTGGGTTTATCTGAACTTTAACATCAGTTTCCCATGTTTAGTTATATTTGGCAAATACATTTGACAGTATATGTTAGATTTTAAATTTTTTAATTATTTCCCTGATTTGGATCTCACAATCAGTATTAGTACAATTTGTATTTTATCGTATTTTTTTGCATGTTTCCGCAATATGCGTTAACTTGTTACTATAGAATGAATTAAAATCAATTTAATGTGACGTAAACAATGTATAAAAGTACGGCTGCCTATTTCGCTGAAACTTTGTTAAAAATGTCATGACAGATTTCGATAGTAATGCTAAAAGTATCAGACTTTATAATCGACAACGCTAGAATAAGTAGTTATATTTAATTAAATTTAGATAGCACATTAATCTACCCTCAATAAAAAATTGTCATTTTTCATCGAGTTATAAAAATTGATGCTATTGCCGAAAAAATCGGAAGTTATATTAAAAATATATTATCATTGTTAAATCACCTTTCTTATACTTCACAAAAGTATTCAATTATAAACGGCATTTTTGGTATGTCCCAAAATTTGATCCACCCAAAAAGGTGGTACTCAGTAATTTCATTGAAATATTCGTAGCTGTACAAACGGTTCGATTTATGCTACATTCAAAATGTGTCCATGAACAATCTATTTATAACAGTAATCTCAAAGATATTTTGACAATAACAGCTAAAACACTGCTTTAAATATTTTTAAGTACTGCCCTGAAACAGCGAAATATTTCTTAACCTACTTACAGATCTTGTATGAACAATAAGGACATGTAAATAAAGTACCAGTATTATGTAAATTAATTTACAGATCATTTAAGTACGTTTTGATTTAAGTAAGTTATGAAATTTTTTCAAATTTGTATTCAGGTTCATTATTGAGCGATGAAATAGATTAGGTGGTCACATTTAGAACAATCATTTCCTGTGAGTCCACTGCATAAACTCATCCTGTTAAAAATCGAACCAGTTTCTACAACGTCTTTGATTTCAATGATTTACCTTGTTTGAATTTTAACCATGCAGAGAAGGCGAAATATGAATTAATTTGAATATGAAATGAAAATACTGTGACTCCCCCTTACATAGGCGTACTTATAGACATATACATTTAAACTACAGTATTTTATATACAATCTACTTGAAACATAATTATAATGATCTATTTCTACACTATGATACATAGGTCCGATATATTATTTCTTTGGAATAAATTACAGATGCTTGGTTTTAGTTACGCATCTTATTAAAATAAAATGTTACTCCTCATTTTTAAAGATCTTACGGTAAATATATCAATAACTATCATATTTTAAAACTTTTCTTAAAAGGTAGGTAGGTATATAAATCAGTGTTGGTAAGTAAAAAGTGAGACAAGTTTGGAAAGGAGGCAAAATTATCAGAATTTTTATCCAAGATAAAGGACAACTCATTTTTAATATTTATTATATTATTTTATATATTATTTATTAGCAATTTTAAACTAAATTTGATGTGACCTGAGGAATACTGTTACCTAATACTGCTTAGTATTTATTACTATTTTAGTTAATAAATATAAAATTTATTTCACATATGATTCGCAATACTCCCAATATTCGAAGGTAAATTTTCCTATTTCAGTCAAAACAGACTACAGATAAAGATAACAAAGGTTTATCTGTTACACCAGAATTCCAACACTGAATTAGAATAGGTTAGTTATGAATACGATTACGATTGACGACAATGGCATTAATGAAACCGGCCAAGAAGCATCAGTCATCTAATAAAATTAATTAATTTATTATCTATATGACGAAGATGATATGAGGCACAAAGTATTAAGAATAAATGGTTATTACTTCTTGACCACCTCCCCTCACCATTAGTACTCTTTCTAAGCCTTCTGTCAACACCTCTAAGAATTCCATGTCTGTGAAAAATGGTTAAGGAAACATTTTAAAACATTGTTGATGTTAATATTCATTAAAATCAAAATTCCCTATTCTGCAACTTTATCATTATTTGTAACCGATCAGTATATTTAGGATCACTATTTTGGTATTTAATGAATAATATCATGTAAAACCTTAGCTTTCATATCACTTTGTTCTTGTTTGTACAAAGCTTTCATTGTATCATTTTATAATGACAACTTCATATGAATTCAAAATACGTACGTAGAAGTAAAAGAGAAATAACAGATTAAAGTCAGAATACAGAGATGGTGACAATTATAAAAATAATCACTGATAGTTGTCATTAACGTATCGATCGATAATATGATAACCGATAATAAACCAGTTACAGAATAGGTGACTAAGATAAATAAGCGAAAACGATTCATGCAAGTAACAGAACATGCAAACTTAGCATAGTTAATATATTTTAATAAAAAGAATTGGAAGTTTATGCCATATCCCAAAAAAGTGCCGTTATAAAAATATTTGCATACGCCACTGGTTAGTGTTTACTTTGTTGTTTGATTAATTTTGTTCAATATGGAAGCATTTACGAATTAACTGAAAAATTCACCATTATTTAGTGGTCTAAGGGAATTTTTAGAAACACAAAAACACGATAAGATTAACCCTCAAATGTGCACAAAAAATGTTTAATCAAATTTAACATGTTGTTTGGTAAATAAAATATATATATATATATATATACAAAATAATGATAATAATAATAATAAATTAAAATTGAATCACAAGAGCACAAAATCTCCTGATAAATTTAAATTTTTATTTTACACAATTCTTTGGCCGCGGGTTTTACCTAACGTCGTTTCCTCGACTGATTTTTTTACATGAAGAAAAAAAAAACTTGAGGTCCTTGAAAATGATTTGAGAGATAAAGTAAAAAATATATTATGTCAAACTGACAGCATAAAACATAAATAAAATAATTTTATGTTAAATTTACAGCATATAAACACATTTAGTTGGTGACGGGATTTTACCCTAGTAACGGGATTTTATCATTTTAAGTGTGCTTACTGGCCAAGGGAAATTATCTTAGTAAAATATGTTATTAAGTAATGCTAATTTTCTGAATAAAAGAAAAGCATTTAAAAAGAATAAAATAGATGTTAAACGGTTCTAAACTAAGCATTTGAGAAAATAAAGTAGAACATTTGTGAAATTGTACTTTGCAGAATTTACAAAATGAAGTATCATAAAACTAAATGATAATATATTTCTATTCATTTTGAATGAGTCTACACAGAAGTGTTATTTGTGGCGTTATAACTGCAACAGATTTATATAAACTACTATATGTATGTAAATTTAAACTCAAGCAATCTAAGCATATAAATAATAATTTCTTACAATATCTAAATATATATGTTATAACAAGGATACAGTTTGATTCTCTTTCCATTTTCGTATCCTTGGGAGGTCCAGGTAAATTTAAAATGACTAACTGAGCATCATGAGATCTGTTGACGATTACTTCGTTTAGTTTTACAGCCGTGTGCATTCGACGAACGTTGCCTTCATCTCTGTAACCATAGAAATAGGTTATAAGAAAAACTTGAAAAATGTTTTGAAGTAGTATCAAGAACATTCAACCTCCAACAAAAAGCAAAGAACGTACATGTATAACAGAAAAAAAGGTGAACACAATTTTGAAAAGGATCAATATCAAAGTTTTTGTGTACCTACAATATTGTAAAAAGTAAATCGTGCAATATTAATAATATTTTGAATTAAATTGAGATAAAAAATTAAATGTGTCATGTTTTCTGGTACTTACGGTGTGAACGAAATTTTCTTCACATTCTCACTCGGTTCTGATTTCTCCTTTTCTGGTATCGAGTTCTGTATCTTCTCTGATTTTTCTTTTTCTGTCTTTTCCTTTTCCATTTTTTCTAGTTTCTCGGACTTTTCTGTGGTTTCGTCATTATCTTCAACAGGGGACTTACATTTTTCATCTTCGCAATTCTTGTTATTTTCCTGAGATTCCAGTTTCTAAATTTAAAGAATTACACATAGGTATATCTAATTAGACAACATTCAAATAGATATTTCATTAATGATTAAATGTACCAAAGTATTGCTAATATTTTATAGGAAAATAAATTTTTATGTTTCATAAATTTAGTGGCCAGGGTACCTCTGGATACTTTATAATTTATCAATTTATATTTAAATAATAAATAAATAATTAAAATAAATGAAAGAATAATTAAATAAAATTGGAAATACCTACCATTTACCTTCAAAAGTACATTACATGCACAAACTGTACGACAAAAATGATAATTATAACATTCATCTGAAGTAAATACAAAACAAATTAATATTACCTTACACCTTACGCGCAACTGAATTCTATAATTGTAAAATAATTACAGTATTACAGCATACATTTATTGTAAGCAACCAAATATATATGCGAAAATACAGTTCATGCATCTGCATATACTTATTAATCACAACAAAAATTGTAGCGAAACCCTAAAATGCGCAATATCGAATGTTTTTCGTGGGGTTTCCCAAACCCAATTTAGATATTTTTCTATATTTTGTTGATTGTAGTACGGATTATAACGTAATACATTTTCGTATACCCTTGTAAATTTATGTTTTTGTATGTATTTTTGTGTCCGTTTTTTATTAGTTATTTAGATATTTGAAATATGAACTAATATATTACCTAATACAAAATTATTCTTAGATTCTTAGGTAAATGAAAGTATGAAAAAATCATTACTTGAAAGAAAATATAATGATTCATAAGAGTAGCAATATTTTTGTTCATATTTCTTTTTAGTTTGTTTATTAATTATTTCAAAGAGTGTTACAGTGTGTTATTTTTGCGAACTTGGTGTATAGCACCTTTCAATAAAACTACCAAACTACTTTAATATTTAAACATAAATTAAATTTAAAATTATAATTTATAACAGTTTCAAATTTATAAATAAATTAATAGCATATTTACTCAAAAATGAAAAAAAAATAAATAGACATATTTTAAATAAAAGTATAAAAACTTAGTATAACATTTCATTGAAATAGTTACTGTAAACACAAGTAATGATGATTATTTTGAGGCTAACTCGTCAAAGTTAAAACAAACATTTTTATCATGCTGTTAGTAAATCGACTATAGTTATACATTATGTTATTTAAAAGGCCACAACATACAAATATAATACATACTTCGACAAGGCAATCATCGTTAAGAACAGGACTAGGACTTTCTGTCTCTTCTGTGGTAATTTTATTTGGTTCTTGGAAACGAACTTTGGTAGCAATTTTAGCGTCAACTTGATGATGATGATCGACAATGGCTTGCACCTATATAAAAAATGAAGCATCATTGAAAAATCGGCCTACTAGAAATTTCGCAGCTAAGATTCAATCTAGGACGCCAAGCGATTATTATGGCGTTAGTTATTTTCAAACTCAACAAAACGTTATTTTAGCCATACGTGCAATAAACATTTACGGTATAGCTGATGATCTGCTCTTCTAGCTATCTGCTGCTAAACTGGTCATCATACTATGAGAGAATGATTTCTACACATGAGAATGCATTATTGAGTATCATAATTGTGTAGGGTATATCGACGAAACATATCTGTTTAGGGTAATTTGACAGATCACATTTTTTCGACTGCGCATTTTTGTTAAGATAGACACCACAATCAAAATACACACTGCAAATTATGTATACGAAAAGTATTACGTTATTCTTATACTTAAGAAATATACCACATATAGGGACCGCAGAAAACGAACGAAGAAACAACAAAAGAAACAACTGTAAATAGAAAATATAATTATTTTTACAATTTCATCCAGTGCTTGAAAAAAAAACAACTTGCAAACTGTGCTGGCAAAAAGAGAATTAAAATATTTTAATTAAACATTAAATTAGAGAATAATTGAGGTTTTAACTTTCTTCCCGAGCTCTAATGAATACAATAGAACTATACATTAATACTAGTTATTATATTTTATACTGCGTTAAAACTATTTTAGTCTCAATTTTAAATCATATTAAAATAGAATAAAATATATTTTAAATGGGGGTAGTGAATAAATAAAAACTACCATTTAATTGGATATCTGGGCTTTCCTGATTTTTATTTGTATTTAATTTAAAAACGACGTTTCGGGACTACGGGTTTGCCATTATCAAGTAAAGTTAAAAAACATATAAACTAAATTTTAGTTACAATAGTTCCAACATGTTACAAATATTAACACATTCTGTGAACAAGTTCAAGAATGTACAGTCAGATAGTGGTGATGCCAACAGTTATACATGTGTTTTTAATATGTTGTAACTATTGTAACTAAAATTTAGTTTTTTTATGTGTTTCTTTACTTGACTTGATAATGGGACCAACCTGTAATCCAAAAACGTAGTCTTCTTCATGAATTAAATACAAATAAACATCAGGAAAGCTTAGATATCCAACAAATTAGTTATTTTTATTCATTTACCACCTCCTTTCAAACATATTACGGCTTAATCAACACAAAAAATCTTCGGATTTTTTGGATTAAGAAATATTTTAGTTCTTTTTATGATCAAGTACAAAACGTAGTGTATTACTTCAAAAAATAAGATAATTAATTTATATAACTGAATAAAATAAATAAATGAAAAAATTAATAATATTTATAAAGGCAACAGAACTAAAATATGCATATTAAAGAATTATATATTTTAAAATTTTACTATTATTGCTAGGAAGTTTATAAAACACTTCATCTTCTCGAATGTTGTCATCATTTTAATAAAGAATCCATTTTTAATATAACTTACCACTCCCAGACTTTCCTTCTTATTGAGCCGAAGTTCTCGCAGCATCTGATTTCTTTGTTCCATCATCAGAGTTCTTTCATACGTGTAAGCAGATATATCGCTGTCCATCTGCAAATATAAACATTTTTATCCTGCCTCTTAATCCTATTTATATTTCTAGCACAGATTCTTTATTTTACTGAAACTTAGTTGACTTAATATGTATTTTTCTTGAAGTAGTTTATTAGTAGAGTTTAATTTATTGATTTAATCCATGTGCAACAGAAATTGATTCCAAATACAATCTATAGTCAAACAGATAGTACAATTCAAACCACTCGACCGCATAGTTAGCGAAATTTGAATTAACTTGCGTTAGCTTATGCAGCACGAGTGCTAACAGATAAGTCACATCTAATAGCAAGTATACCTACGTACAATTATTTTACCTAATTACCGATTAAAGTAAGTTCATAATTACTTATTTTCATTATTGAATTTTTATAATTTATAGGTATTCTATATTATACAATACGGCACTCTGGCTAATTTAGGAAGAAAATACCTATATACCCCAGCAAGATTTAATTGACAAATTATTTGTATAGCTTGGGAAACATATACATAAACAGTCTTCATTTAAATGTCCCTA
This sequence comes from Pterostichus niger, assembly GCA_947425015.1. NCBI lineage: Eukaryota > Metazoa > Arthropoda > Insecta > Coleoptera > Carabidae > Pterostichus > Pterostichus niger. The sequence continues at coordinate 21,378,132 of OX380347.1, read as the reverse complement.
AACATAAGCCCAATAATGATAGTACCTATATATCAGATTCGTACAGAAATCAAGTCGTAATTGAAATATGAATTAGCAAACAAAATGCCCATATGCATTTGCATAAAAGTATCAGCTCTATTTATATGACAATATTTTGATAATAAGATCGATTTATTTTAAGTAGTTAAAGATGTTCGTTTTTGTGTTATATGATGATGCTATTTTTAGTGTTTCTGTATGTTTATTACATTTATTTATAATACGAGTATGTTTTAGCTTTAGTTGTCTTGCATGTATCACGTAAGATACTTACTACGGTAAGTTGTTCAACTTTTTAATACACAGTCAACTCTCTCTAAGCCAAAATCTCCTTATGTCATAAAGCTTCGAAAGTAAAAGCTATTTAAACGGTATACGGTCGTTCTTTATAGTTACATAGAAGTTTCATACCTTCTTCAAAGAACTTGACTTTTAAAAGCACAAGATTTGTAGAATTTTGGTCATTGCGCTAGTTTTAAGTTATATATATAAGAGAGGAGTATAATCTGACTTACCATTTCGACGACTTCAACTTCTGCTTCAATACGTAAATTGTATAAGAACTTCTTGAGGTCCTTCTTCATCAATATTGAGTTGTCTTCCATTTGAGCAACTGTAAAGATACGCATGCGACAGTTTTTCCAAGTACGGTGCTGCTTCAATAAGAACGGCAACAGCATCAGCAGACCACCATCATGAACTATCCACCAAATATCAATATTTCCAATAACCTATAACAAATAATCAAATCATAACTCAACTATTCTAAATTCCATAAATAATTCATTTATATATTTTAGTTAATTATCAGTGTTTAGTTTTTTTTTTAATATTAAAAATATTGTTTCAATTTTGATAATTATATTTTGATATTTTATTAAATATAATTTTATCTATTAAATTTAGTCACACACGCATTCATATACCATAGCACCCAGATAACCAAAATTTTGTAAAAATATAACTTATATTACATGAATTTTATTTTATATAGAAAATTTGATTCAATATTTAATTAAAACATTTCGCTACCAGTGCCAGTGTCAGTATAAAATGAATTGAAAAGTAAATGCATCCAATGTTTTAAATTCAATGCAGTTTCTTCTCTTGTAAGAAATTAAATTCAATCTAGTTTCAAATCTGGAAATCTAAGAGAATTTATCGCTCGTAATTTCAATCATTTAATCCTTCAAGCGAAAGAGCCATTAAAAGATTCAAAAGACATAATTATTTCGTGATCACAAAAATCAATCACTGGTTAATACGTCGCATTCTCGAATTTTCAGTATTATAAACTTAGAGAAATATTTTACTAGAAACCAATATACTGCACTCAGTTCAGTCTCATTTAATCAAGTCATTCATTCAATGTGTTCTTTATTTTTCTTCTGGTTCCCTTCCAAATCTTCAAGCAGTACAGCAACGCAGCACAAAAGCACCCATTGACAATGTTACAACAAACGTAACACACATAAAACCATAACAATGACATGGAAACACTGATACATTGGAATATCAAAACACAATTCGACACCGTACTTACCGCAAATCACATTCAACAATAAACACTTATTCAAGCTCCTACCTTCAATTAAGCTTCTAATTTTCCATTTTTTGCATGAGCAATATCATTACAATCAGTTATTAACATTCATTTAGATTTTATATAATTTTTTAAATGGCTTTTAACTCTGTTACTTACATATGAAGCTAAATTATAGATTAGTTAACAGATGGAATTAGTGAATTATGTAGTCCTCATGGTGTACCTAACTGACAGTTTCAATGACATTTTATGATTATGATTTCGAAAATAATCGTGCACAGAGCAAAATTGTTTTTCATGGTGAATTCAAAATGCAAAATATGATCTGTTGAATTATAAAAAATGATGGATTGTCTTGGTTATCTGAGCGATATAATAATATAAAATAAAAACAGTAATACCTTTTCGGTAGAGTCGGGGAAGAAATTGATTCCTTTCGGTACAAGCAGCGCCATACGTGCAGAAGTAACGTTTCGAACGGTTTGGAGAAATACTTGCCAAGTGCGGTCATCTTCGGATTGTCTCCAACCATAGGGCCAGCCTAATATCACAGTGTTGGGTTTCAATCCTCCTAAACCGCTTGTTTGGACTCTGTAAAGAATGCTTTTAGATAAAATACAACTAGAATATTTGTTTTTGTTTATACAAATGACACAATCCATCCGTTATGTTTCGCGCTACCAAAACATCGACAAAACCTTTGACTCGTTCTTCGTCCATAGTTTTGCGAAGATTTTGTTTAGCTGCCATTGCTTCACTATATGAGCGGGTGTAATCTCCCCCAATTGTGGACACGCAAACCGTTAAACCTTTGCCTATAAAACAAGTTTGAAAACTTTTGATACTTTTCTCACAAATAAGAAATGACGTAAATATTAAGAAAGGTAACATTACGGCATTCAAATACGGTAAATGATAATAGGTACTTTACCTGCTTTAAGTTGAGCAGCAAATGTAAATAATTTCCTGTACTTGGGAACCAAATCGGCAGTTAATTTGGCCAGAATAAGAATCTGTGGACGCCAGTTTTTGGTGTGTGGCGGTCCTTCTTCCAGTCTTAACAGAGAATATCTCGCTGCTGATAAAGCTAATCCTCGGATGCCATCACCCCATTCTTTCTCAGCTCTAAAAACGGATTGATTACGAAAAAGTACTCAACTAATATATAACAATTTACCCTCTGTATTCAATGTATTTGTAAATTAATCCAGCCATACCCATAGCCAAAAGGGCGTAGTACCAAGAGGTCATGAACATAATAGCAATACATAATGCCAGACCAAATAACGAGAGAGACCTACAACGCATTTCATTATTTAACAAATTTGATCAATATTCATTACATTCAGCAAAGCGAAGTTATGAAAAAAAAATCAGCTATAGACATTTGCACATATTTAAAATGCTAGTTTTTATTTATGTACAAAGAAAATCATGAAACGACTTTATACTATGATTCGCTTTGACTATTTATAGTAATACATACCAGTGATAATATCTGAATCTGGGCCTCCAGTTAGGAGTTCTGAGCAAAGTTTGTAGAGCACAAGCCAGATTAACAAACCCATAACACATCAAGAAAAACATGGACAGTAGAGGAGCCAAGTAGTCAACATTTCCAAGTAAAATACCACACTGACAAATAAGAATGGTCAAAACAAGGGCTCTGGTAGGTTCACCACGGCTGGATGAAACAGCAAACGGAGCTAAGAATGGAATAATTCCATCTTTTGCTATAGCCTGAAGTAGCCTAGGAGCTCCTGTAAGAGATTGTAATCCAGCACCCAAAGTGGACAAGAATGAGCCGATGAGAATGACCCATTGATTAGGCCAAGCTATGTTTGCTACCACGAGTCTACCACCTATTGATACACCGAATCTAAAAATATTTTCAATTAGATCTATTCTCTATAATAGTTTACGAGAAGTTTTTGTATTATCTATAATTACAACAATTCTTTCATAGAGCGACTTCTAATAATTAGTTCCAAGTATTGATTACGTCAACAGACAGTTACATTCTTATAACTTTTATATCATTCAGAAGTTCTATCGTGTTCTAAGTTTCAATAAAATAAGAAATCTTCTATTTGAAATTTTTGAAGTTTCCTAAATTTGACCTTTCAGTACATTTAATTATAAAAAGTTACTAAAGTTAAACATTTTGATCATTAAGTTCAAAAAGATGTATACATGTCATGGAATCCTCTTTCTGCATAATTGCAATTTTAAAATTTGTAAAATATTGTAAATTTTTAGAACAATGTTAAAATATGTTATACTTTGTTGATTGTAAAGTAGATACTACAAAAATCTCGTCTTGTACTGTATTTTGTTTTACTTGTCTCGAAGAAGCAAATTATCAACAGTTCCAGCGAATAACAAGACGGACGATAGGTATACGGTGGAAGTTGTCAATATTGCACAAATTGTTCCAATAGGAATAGACCTTTGGGCATCAGCTAAATCTCCAGATCTGTTTGAACCAGCCATAATACCTATGGAATTTAACAAATAGTACATCTAAATCGTAAAATGTTTATATAATTCATACAAAATGATATTTTCTGATAACATAATTTTTAGTTTCTTGATTAGCCAATAATTGTTGGTAAAAAAATGTTTTAAAATCTTACGCTGCAGATGGACAATTGTAAATATATACATATATGTAATTTATTAATAAAATTGTCATCAATTACCAATATCACCATGTGGAAAGGTCTTGGAAACAATATTTACCAGTTACCGAAGGGAAGAAAATACCAATAAGAATGGTAAAGCTAGTCGTAATATCTGCATAAACTTGGTTGTAAGTTGGTCTGTCTAAACGTTCAACTTCTTCGGGATCTTTGCTTTTAGCAATGTATTGACCATCTTCCAAAAAACTGTCAAAAATGTTATCTGTCCACAAAACAGAAATAACACATCAGTTACATACAGCCTTAATACACCTTCTTTCAAAAGTACGGTTTTAAACTGGAGAAAGCCGAATTGTTAGAAACGTACCCATAAAAACTCCAGAAGCAAGGCCTTTGATCCCCTGTACTATAGAAACATTGTGAGTTTCATAATAAGGATCACAGGTTGTAGCGTTAAGGCAAAATAATTCGTGCAACGGACCACCAACAGTTTTGTTACAATGTTCTAAGGAGATGTCTTTCACCAATCGTTTCCCAAGGACACACATACTACAAATAAGTTTATACAAGTTAATAGTTGATAACGATGTTTTACAGAGGTGCTTATTATACTCTAAGAGCTCATTACATGCTCATGCATAGCTGCGAGCGAATGGTCCGTACTACATATGTTCATCACTTGTCAATTCCGTTGTTTATAAATGAATTATAATTATCGTTGATTTATCAAAATAGCACAATCATCATTTTGAGCGAAATAATGCATTCAAACTAATTTATTACTGTTTAAATTAATCAATTGAACAATATATTTTCCCAAGCAGATAATTATCTTCTATTAATAGTACTATAATATTCATTATCTTATTTTAGATATAAATTAAATTTAAACTTATGGCCTGTCACTAAAATGAACAGTAAGTATCTAATCTAAATCTATCAAGTGAGTTACTCAATATTGCCATAAATTAAAATTTATTTAAGTTTAAAAAAACTTGAAGTAAAAAATATAGATAAACTTGATTTATAAACAACTGACAGAATGATTCAGTATGATGTTCGAACCAGTTAAATTACAGCATTACATTTAGCAGTTGTTACTAATAAGTAATTCGAAGATTCTAATTCTGAAATAAATTTTTATTAAAAATGGTACAGTTATACTATATACAAGACAAAAGTAAGATCTTCCGAACCCTGTACTCTTTTTGGGCGAGCAAAAGTAAAACTCACAAAATAATTTAAATTTTCAAATAGTTACATAATTTTTATTTAAATTAAAAAAAATATATAATCCACTAACATAACCGAATTTCAGTCATAAATTAGCAAGTCAAAATTGTATTAAAATATAATGTATATCTTTATCTCCAACTACATATCAATTAAAATTTTACTAAAACATGTAGCATAATTCTATATTTGTTTCAAATTCACAAATTTTTGTACTACGGAAAATAAAGATTGTTTGTATTAAGACAGTAATATTTGATTACACAGATCTAAGAAAGTATGCATACTGTGTCGTTAAAGACGCTTAAATTAATTAATAAATAAGTTATTTATTAATTGAATGTAAGTTGAAACTTTAAATAAAATAATGAGTCTACTATTGTTATCATTTTCTAAAATATTTTGTCATTATTAAATTTTTGATACAAATTTTAATCTTTAATTACAACATAACGTTTCACGATAAAATTCATTATTAAATTATTATAAAATGTCAATTATGGAACGATATATTGGAAAAGTAAATGTCATTTAATTTGTTAGCAGAATCTGTGTCATTTTTGATCTTGCTTTTTATTTTTCTCTATTACTCAACCTTTCAAAATGATTTCCTCTTCGTTACTCAACTGTATTAGATAAAAACGGATGTCAGTAAAAAAATTATTGAATCCTTATTCGAACCGAGCAAAAAATCTATTTTCGGCATTTCGACGTAAATACCAATCTATTTTAAGGAAAAATATGTGAGAAAACAATTTCACAATATAATAGCGACGAGCGAGTGAAAAAATAATAACTTTGCGTTATAAGATTCTCTTGAAAGTAAAAGTTTATCTTGAAGCTATGCTGCTCCTGATCTAATAAATGTCTTTCCTTTAACGGAAAATTCAAACTTTATTTTCGGAGTTCTTTAGGGCTCAATCCGAAACCGAAACTTGTCACTTACCCACAATATTACTATTTTTACAGAATAAAACTTACTATGCTTTCGACAGTTCGCTAAAAAGTTTATACAAAATAATTTAATATTTAAAACTTAATGCTAATCCTGCTATTAAATAAATAAAAGTCTAGAGATGTCGCAAAAATTATTTCTGTGTTATGAAGAGAAAAATGTTGTAAAACAGTGGTCTAGATCTAGGATAATAGAATGATATCAAAGATTTTTAATAAAATACTTTTTTGTTTTGCGATATATTTGCCTGAAATTCTCAAATTCCTTGTATACGTCCAATATCCATATTTTAAAAAATAATTGCCATGATTTGTAACTCTGATCTTTCATAAGAACGAAATGTTCAAAGACTGCTGAAAAGTATCCTGTATATCCCTTTGTATTAATATTATGTAAACCTATGTTGTTCTTGTGTTTCAAATATGTGTTCAATGTTCCTTTGCAATGCTCAAGTTCGCATGATGAATATTTTAATCAAATGATAACAAGTGATTTCCAAGACTATAAAGAAATTTGAAATATATAATATAAAAATATTCATTATTAATACATAGGTTATAAAGATATCCTTTGATATATTTTAATAACAATTTTTTGCATTCAATAAAAAACAATAGATGCGCGCAGCTAAAACTAGAAAACTGTACCAGCAAAACTTCAAAGCTATCAACAATGGGGTAGTTTACAATTCAATTTTTTTGCAGTCCGCTTCAAAAGATTACAGTGCAAACATGTAATAAAATATCTTTTTTTAATTGTGTACATAGATGCATAATACTGTTCAACAAATAAAATTTTTATCTCTACTGTCATTTTATTTTTATCGTATTAAATAAAAAGTCTTCACTAATACATTTGTGATAAAAGCTAGAGTGATTATTTATAAGATAAAACATAAATATTACCTATTCAGAAAATTACCCCATATGATTATTTATACAATATTCTGAAAAATACGACAGATAATACACACTTACACCCATGCAACAGCAATTCTACAACTAAATATTATTATTAAAATATTTTAACAGGGCTACAGTGACAGAAATGCTAAAAAGTTGAAATTATATGACATAATTATACTGAATTTCAAACTTTTGCCAACTGGATAAATGGTTGTTAGCTAAAATTAAGCAAAGAAAAAAAAATTCTGTCATTTCATATCAATCCAACCCTGATGATAATAAGACAAGAATGAAAAGAACCAGAAAATAAAATCTAAACTAATTATAACTTGAATACTAACTGTAGGTTGTCATTTCCATTGATGTTAACAAATATTCCAATGTAGACTGCCAAAATGGAGAGAAGAACGCACGCCAGCGCTACAGTCGCGAATTTGTTGACAAATTTGACACCAATAAACACGATTGTCCCCATTACTACGAGCAGACCTGTCCCGTACACTCGAAAATTGTTGTACATGGCACTGGCATCTTTCGTGAAATCTCCAAACAAGGAGATAGACGGTGCCATATACGTCTGAAAACATTTCATATTTGTGTTAGGATTTTGTGGGGGTTTTGTCAACATCGAGTTTTTCAAAAGGATTTATACTTCAAGTTGTCTCTCTCATATTTTTTTTTTATTCTGTTATTCCAATTCGAAATACAACATGTTTAAATTGTACGATATTTTTTTGCAGAATTTTGAACAATTGTAAAAATAAATTAATTTAATTAATTATTACATTTTTGTCTTCATAATTAATATATTAAAAACTTGTACTGAAATATTATAATCATTAAAATTATAAAATGAATTGATTAAAGTTCATTCACAACATTTCAGTAAAATATGAGTATAAACGCTTTTCATACAGATGTCAAAATACCACCGCAAACCGTTGGACTAATATAATACCGCTTTAAAGTACTTATTTACGATTAATATTAAGCAACTGATCTATTTTCGAGGTTACCCCTGGGTAACCAATGTTGAACGCGTAATATTTTGATATTATTTAATTTCATTTATAACGATTATTGTTTTTACCACCTTTCAGAGGTGGTTTGTACCCCTAAAAAGCAACTTCCGGAAGAAAAAAAATAGGGGTTCAATATTTTATAGGGTTCTATTAGTGTACCAAGTTTCATTTAAATCGGTGAGTGACAGTTGGGTAGTGTTACTTGTTAGTCAAAGGTTTAATAGCCACTGGTACAATTTCCTGACTTACGCAATTGGCTTTTACTGATTTATGTAAACCAAACCAAAATAATTTTATCTTACTAACATAATCGTTAATTAAGAAATAATAATATATTAAATATGTACTTAAAATATAGTTAGTAAAACAGTACACAAGCATAGTAGAAGGAATTCTGAATAGATTAGATGAACGAGTTCACTTAGAAGATGCCGAAGGAGGCACAATTTCTCTCCGTCAGCCGTCTCCGATCTATCGTTTAGCATAAATAATCTGCAAAATATTCACCGAATATTCGGTTATTCGGCATACGGTCCTATCTAATATTCGGTATTCGGTATTCTGCAAATTTACTACTCGTTGCAACTCTAATTAAAATACGATAGAAATGTGTTTGCATATGTATTCCTTGTGATGTACCTATATAAACTTTATGATGAGAGTATCAATAGCCGATAGAAACATCTACTCAGAAAAAATCGATGTTGACTATTTATTCTAACTTCACGTCGAAAGTGTCATAAAACATAACCAGTTTTAGAGCGTGATAGTACGAAATACCTCTCATAAATCACTGAAACTCTAATAAATATTTAACAGCAAATCGCATTTTATCTACATAGTCTACATGTGTACGGACGTGAAAAAATAAATAGCGAATTTGTCATTATAGCGCCAAAGGCGTTGGTAATCGCACTCTGTTTTGCGGCGTGGACATATTTATCGGATCGCTTTGTGTGCACGGAAATATTTAAACAAAGCAATTACACGATTAATGCATTATGGCACTTTCATTGAATTATTTATATAGCGTGTTCCAATTTTGAGGTTTATTTTAAAAATTTGGATGTTTCAAAATTTTCCTTTCGAGTATATAACGATTATGTTATAAATCTAGTCGCAGCTAATAATTTTGATTATCAGGCCCATGAATTAATGAAGGGTAAATTTTGGATAAAAAATAGATGTTCTGCCACCAATTTTGAATTTGTGATATATTTATGAATTTCAAAAAAGGAACACACACTATTTTTGTTATATAAATATGCTTATGGGAAATAGATAATAAAGATTTATTACGAAAATATTAATAAATAGAAGATAAAGCGATATTATTAAAATATATTATTATAAAACAAACCTATTTAAAGCATTTATATTAATGTCTAATAATAGTCTTAATAAAACAATATGGAAAAGTGAAAAAACAAAGGAATTAAACCGAACTAGATAAAAAACTATAAAGGGTGCGTACTGCAATTGGCTTGTGTGTATATAAAAAAATTTAATTCGTCAATTTTAAAGATACTGGTTTCTTTGCATAAAATCCCACTTTTTTGGGTTTCTTGCGTACATGCATAGGTATTTGTGCATATTTCAGCATATTTTTACGTACTCAACATACCTATTTAAATGATATTTGATCTGCTGAACAAAAAATACCATATTCAATTCAAACAGAATCGATTATACAATCTGATTTTGAACCAAGATAATAACCGCATTGATAAAAAAAGTATTTTTGCAAATTCTTACAAAAATCTAAAATGCTGGTCGATTTTCAATATGCATGAGTTCTCTTTGCGAGAATTAAAATATTAACAATTTATATATTAGAATCATTTATTCTTTTAAAACTAAAGAAATTAAAATGTGTTAATTTTGAACAATACTGTACATAGTCTGGTAAAGGGATATAGGAAATGCAACAAAAATGAGCTTTAACTACTGCGAGGATATTAATATCTTTATAATATTCAGTTCAATCAAGTAAGTCACTATGAAAAAGTTATTTAAAAAAAAATACTAGAACTTCTAATCAACAATAGTTGCTACAAAAGTTGTTCTTAATGTAACTTGTTATTAGCGTTATTAACTTATATACTTATAAAATAGAAATATATTCTTTACTCAGATTGTACAAACGATACACTTCCCAGACCTTTATGCTCCTTGATCAGACTATATTTTACAAATAACGACCGAGTTTTCATTCACAGCAATTCCTCTTTAAATATATATTACGTATTAAATTTGAATATATCTTGAATAAAATTATTGTTTGTTATATATTCAAGTAGAGTTGTTTTGGAACCTGCATTTGCGCAAATTTTATGTGTTAGAATTAGTAGGTCTTAAACTTAAAGCTAAAAGTAAGAGAACAGTTAAGTACATAAAAAACTTACTATTGGAAAATATAGTATTCTATTTTATGAAAATAACTATAAACTAATGATTAATTAAATATCTCAAAAATATGAAAATATACTTGTACAATTGTCGGTAAATATAAATTAAAAACAAAACAAAAATTCAAATAATATAAATTAAAAAATAGTAAAATGATATTCTAAATAAAAGATTTTGAAATGCTTCTCCAATATGAAAAGTTTTTAAATTCTTCTTATACATGCTAATTAAATTTGTTAAATAATCCATAAATTAATGCAAACTACATCCAATTTAAAATGTAAAACGAAATATAAAATTTTATACTTAATGCGAAACAACAAATTGAAGTACTACTTCTCAAATATGAACATTTGATAAACTCCTCTTATAAATGGTAATATTAATATTTGTTATGAAAGTCATAAATTTACTTGAACTTTAATCAAAATTCGTAATGAAATATATAAGTTGAAACTAATTCAAAACAGCAAATTTAATTAGTTGAAAATGTAAGAAAACGTTTATACTTGTATTTAAAATTTCATACATATAAATTATTTTAAAAGAATAAAATATGTATGTTGGTAGTACATATCTGGATAGAAATATTAAAGCTTTGGATACAAATATGTCAGATGACAGTAACATTCGAAACTCAACGTTTTGCGATGTCATATTGAACTCAAATCTAATATCAAAAGCAATATCAGCTCTTTTATATCTTTTGTATCGTTTTTATGCCATGATTGACACTATGAGAAGAAAAGTTTTCTATTATTGGCTTGACAGATTTTTATTTTTAAGAGCTCCTTATACTCTGCTAGAAAATAAATCTAACATAGGACAACAACGTACATATTTAACATTTATGCCGTACGGGTTTAATTTATGTAGAAGATATTACTCACTATAATTTTCATGACACAAAATAATTAATCTTGTTTACTACGTGAGACAAAATATGCTTTAATTCTGTTCCTAAATATCTCAACATTGCAAACAAAAGAAAAACAAAGCATTTATTTTATAACGTAGGAACTCGGGATTTTGACTTATTTAAATTTAACTTTTGTATTTACAATTATGAAAATTATATATGTATACACAAAAAAGAACAAACATTTGAATTAAAATTTTATTTTTAATTGTATTGCATATTTGTGAAATTATGCTATTAAATTTCAATTAAATTAGTACATTTCGAACAAAATCGAAAAGCAATAACATATTTATAATTTAATAAAATTAACCACACAATCAATAATTAATTTAGAAATTATAACCCATTATTCAAAAAGCAATTTATCATCAACTAATATCTAAATATTTGTAACCAAGCTTTACTTTAGAAAAATTAAACTTCACAGGAAATATTACCTTCAAATGTCATTGTTTAGAAACTTTACTATTCATAAATTCAACATTTTGATAGTACATATGAATAATATTAGATTTTGATGCTTACCCTTTCTTTGTGGCTTTCATCTATTAATTTTTCCTTTACTCTTGTTGATTTCATTCCAAAAAACTTCATTCTTTCATAAATTAAGTAAATTCAACTCTCTGATAATAAAGCATATCACCCAGTTAGATTTCATTACTTATAATAATAATAATGTACCTATTTATCGAAAACTGTTATCAGAACCGTTCTTTACCCTAGATTATTTTGTTCAACAAACTTCATAATAACGTATTACGTGTCTTATTCCTTTTACATCAACTGCTTTTTTGCAAATAAATGTAACTATTTATAAGGTTATAAGTCCTTTCCTATACGCATTACGTTTTTTATTAACTAATAAAGTATTAATACCCAAACCTTTTCTTTTCTTCGATTATTTTATTCAAAAAAACTTTACAAATGCGTACCCTCAAATACCCTTTACATCCCCAAGGACTACACAAGCTAGACCAGTCTACCACTGGTCAAAACGTCAAAAGTTTTCACAAAGGTATCTTTGCCAGCAACCGCTAATTTTGTGGAAACTTCTTCTTTGAGGAATAACTTTGAGAGAAGTTATCACAAAGAGAACATTTGCGCGAGTGTGAGTGAAGTAGAAGTATTACAGTGCTATTTAGACATCAGACTTACCAGGACAATCTCCACAGCGCCCACGATGTACATAGCTGCTGCTAAGGTGGTACCCGTGTAAAAGAGCATACCAACGGCGCCGCCGAACTCAGGTCCTAATGATCGGGAGATCATGAAGTAGCTGCCGCCGCCTGGTACGACACCATTGGTCGCGATGGCGGACATTGAAATCGCAGTGAGCATTGTCTGAAATAAATACAAAATATTTTGTAAACTAAGGAGCAGTAAATTCTGAAGTAACTGCATCATCTTCCACGGCGTCTATACAGCAGATACATTGAAATGCAAACTGTATTTTTATAAGCCGACTCAAATAAAGACATCACATATTTTAATTAATTAATAAATCACCATGCCTGTTTAACCATTACTAGATGTGACACTGCGTCGTAGTAGATATCGGAAAGTGACATATTTTTATGTACACTTAAGAAATTATGACAAAAAAAGTTTTAAAAAATTAAACTGTATTTTACAGGTACACTTTCAAAAATTAAAATAATGACTAATAATTATAACATGTGCTTATTATTATAAACTAAAGGAAATTATTTTAGAATTAGAACAATAAGAAAAGTATTTTTTAACGTTTAATAGCAAATTGCAGGGTTCGAAGATATATATCGATCGATATATATCATGATATTTATTTTGATATATATCGTCATATTTTTGCAATGATATATATCCATTACATAAAAATATCAAATAGTTTTTGAGATATAGCCTCCGGAGAAGTGAAGTTTTTCGAATTTTTCAGTTTTTCTACATTTCCGAGGCTATATCTCAAAAACTAAATGTGATATGAAAACGCGGTCAACGGCATTAATTTTCTCGTGCTTAAGTTAACTTATAAACATAGTTTCAGCGATTTTTATTTTTTTTCAATTTTCCGCCAAAAAAAATCGCAAAAAGCGGTTTTTTAACATTTTCTCGAAAACCAGAAGTCATATGCATTTGAAGATTGCACCACTGGATTCAGTGGGTCAAAATACATATGTATGTAAATTTTCGTTTTAATAATCCTACGATTAAGGATTTTTGGTAAAATTGAATTAAAATCTGAAAAAACCATAGGGGTACCCCTTAGGAAATAATTAAAAATATTAAATTGCATAAAATTGTATGAAAATTTGCTTACAAGTCAATTCGGACACGGGGAATTCAACGCCGTTGAGCGCATTTCCATATCTTGTTTAGTTTTTGAGATATAGCCTCCGGAAAAGTGAAATTTTTCGAATTTTTCAGTTTTTCTACTTTTCCGAGGCTATATCTCGAAAACTAAATGTGATATGAAAACGCGGTCAACGGCATTAATTTTCTCGTGCTTCAGTTAACTTATAAACAGGGTTCGAAGATATATATCCATTATATAAAAATATCAAATAGTCTATAATAAATACAGTATTATTACTTTCATTAATTCTGTTAAAATTATATTCTAAAGATAATTTTTACTTTACTAGCTTTTGACTAACTTCACATCAACGACATAAATCCAAATTGTGTGCCATTTGTAATGTCATTAACGGCAAAGTCTGAACCATTTCCAAAATTTTTATTTGGTACTCATTTTAGAAATACAAATCCTTTAATATGGTGGAAAAGTGTAACTATCAATGAGTCAGAGTGGCCAAATAAAAGTACATTTATTGAACTATGTGAACAGTTACACACTGCTGTAGCAGCCACAGCAGGGCTGGAACGATATTTTTTTTCCACTTGGCATTGTCCAATCTCAATTACGTAATCGTCTCGGTAACGCCAACGCCGGTAAATTAGTTTTTATGTTTAAATATTTAAACCAAAAAGAAACTACAAAAAAAAAACTAATTTAGATTGGATTTGGCCAAGTGAGTCTATCTGCAACGCTATGTTCAGGAAGTTCATCAGAAGATGATGATTTGCCCCTATTTAGGATATAGGATTATTTAAATATTCTTACTATTCTTAGTACTATATAATATTTGTGTATCCATTCAATGTATATTTACTTTTTTTCATTACCTATGTTAATTTTTTATTTAGGAGTAATAATTTATTTTGTATTTCCTATTGTGATAATAAATGTGTACAAAAACTAAAATTAAAAAATAAATATCCAAAAAGTGATATTTATCTGATATATATCCTATATATCAGATATTTTGATATTTATTATAAATATCATGATATTTACGAACCCTGGCAAATTGCCACAGCTGTTGTTTTAATTATTTTAATTTATAAAATTGACTTGTGACACATTTTTAAATTAAGAATTTAACGTAAATGTAAAAATATACAGATTATTACATTTAAAATTTATGCCAGTGATTTGTTTATCATGTATACATAAAATTTGTGCCACATTTGATAAGTTATAAATAAAAAAATTAATAGGGGTGCAGCGCTTTCTGTGTAATAAAAAATATTTGTCATACATGTATTTTTATTAATAACAACGTTCCCTTACATAAAATTCACGGTACACCACTGGTTTGTGTTATACACCATTAGTATGAGATGACGTTCTTTCATCCACTTACCGTGTGTCATTTCAACGTACTTTTCTTTCTAGATTTTATAATTGCTTGGCATACTACCACTCCTTTGTATTATATTTTAATCATCGTCGTATTATAAATAAAAATGCTGGCTGTGTAAAACCAGATGCTTATGACCCACTAATACACGTTTTACGAGAGGATAAAAAAGCCTTTTCACGATTCGTGAATCAAAACAAGTAATAAAAAATATCACAAAACGATCTTTATATTTTTCAGATCCTGCACCTTACATCCGATTTTGTCGTAACACATTTGCGATCCAGAGCCGGCTTCAGGGGTAAACGCAGTCGAGAAATCTACAAATCAACACATGGTATGTCCTATTGATTATAGTTGTTTTATATTATTGCAACAGTTACTTAAAATATGTATAATGTTGTTTGAATTTTATGTTATATGCTACGTGTAACTACAATTGAAAATTAAAGGCAATAATTTTGAAGTCACATGTTACGAAAAGACAATTAAAATACACACACCACCATTTACGGATAGTAATCCAATTAGATTTCATATTTCTGTATTGCTGCAACAATATTTTAACGTACAATTGATTTTAAATGTAATGATGTTCAAGTCATTACACGCGCGAATCAAAGAAATGAGAAATAAATATATCTTCTCGTACGCAACTTTTTCACTCGCACGTAGTGTGCTTGTTACAATTCTCGTTATGTAATATACTATTACATAACGAGAATTTAACTTGAACCTTATGAACTCCAGTTATATGCTTTAACCAACTAAGCCACGGTCAGATCGAGACTTTATAAAACGTAACACAAATAGAGGGAAAAATAATAATATAATTTAATTTGATTTACTTTAAAAAATACTAATTAATTAAATTGATTGATTTTTCAAATATATATTAGAAAATTAAATTC
Organism: Pterostichus niger; assembly: GCA_947425015.1. Classification (NCBI taxonomy): domain Eukaryota; kingdom Metazoa; phylum Arthropoda; class Insecta; order Coleoptera; family Carabidae; genus Pterostichus; species Pterostichus niger. Next base: position 21,361,886 of record OX380347.1, on the reverse strand, counting down.
ATTTAAAGTTATTATTTTATTTGGAAATAATTTTAGAGACTATCTATTTTATTTATATTAGTAAGATACTATGCAGTTTGGCGTAAGCATACGAAAAAGGAGTGTGGAAAAAAGAAATGATGTAGTTATTATATTTTAAAAAATGAATTGAAATCAATTTGACAGTGCGAAATTGGTAAAGTTTCCAGCAGTAATATCTTGTCTTTCTTTCTGTTCAAATTTTGTTTTTATTTGCATCCCTTCAAACATGAATTTAGTTTTAGTGTTCTAAAACTTTATGACATCCATTTTGTCATTTTTCAAAAACTTTTTAATTTTCCTATTTACTTCAAAGAAATATTCATGACTGAAGGTAAAACGTATTTTTGCTGGCTTCGAGCATCAAGTTTCATTTGATAACAGAATTTTGCTTTCAAATTTCCTTTTGCTACAAATTGCTTTTTAAAATTTGAACTTTAGCTTTCAATAAAACCTACTAGCTAGAATTTCTTTTTAAATTCTGTTTATATTAAGTGGCTCTTTCCTCACACGGTAAATCTCATTTATTTTATTTAAGCACCACTAAAATCAGTTTATATTCACAAACGAAAATTGTAAAAAGGATTCAGTACACATAAATATGGAATAAAATTGTAGTAAGACAGATAATTCATTTATTAAATTCTGCCAATCTCTAGCTGTTAGCTTTTTTGATTGATTGTCCTAATTAGGTCCATTCAATTCTCCTGAGAGAATTTTCGTTGAATAAATAATATGAAGAACCTAATAAAATTACTTCTACTGATTTTTGTCAATTTTTGTCGGGTATTGAAACTTTCTCAAGTTAATTTACTTTATTCAATTAAATATAAACTTTTTCATTTGTTATCAACAAAATAACTAATAAATATCAAAGGAGGTATAATAATATCAGAGGAAGTTCCTTACTTATTAATTCTATTACTCACGGACCAGGCTCAAAGCTCCTTTTACTTTTCTTCTTAAATAACCTAATTAATCAATTAGGAACTATTTATTTAATCAGTTAGGAACAAATTCAGTTAGAAGTTCTTCTAAACTTGCAAACAACAAATGGCAAAAGTATCAACATAAATGATATAGATCCATTTGTATAACGAACACTCGAGATAGAGTACCTAACTATAAATACATATCATTACTGGTGATGAGATATAAAATTCCAAGCCAAACAACAATTTATTTAATTCATAATTTTTATTGTATTTACTGTTTTTGTATATAATGATAATTTTTGCACATATGTTTAAAATTTAATTTTGAGTTATTTTTTTTATAAAATTACTATGAAATAAAAAAAATAACTGTGCATGATTGTAGAATTTTGTTATAAATATGGAATTATTGTAATTTTCTTTTAAACCAAATTTTTACAATAATTAGACTATTTAAATTAAATTAATTGATTCATTAGATATAAACTTAAATTATTTATACCTTTTATTTCAGAACGTCTTTCTCTTAAAGTTTGAGAAAAGCAAAGTTTGCCAATAAACTCATTTTTCATATTAAATGTTTATGTAACACTATTCCGTAGACATCTAATACTGATAAAAGATTGACATAAATACTTCATTAAATTAAAATCTTTTTTTACTGATTTGTTATCAAATCAATGACCAATTAATTAAAGCTAAGTTAAAACGAATAATCATAACCTTAAATGTTCAACTATAGTGTACAGTTCTAGCAAACTAAATTAATTTTTTATAAATTTCAACATACTACTGAGATATTTCCACAACAATAAGCACATTTATATTAATTAATTTATAACACAAATTATAACTGAAGCAATAGTTGTGGTTGTCATTGTAGACTGCAGCGTGTCTTCTGATTAGCTTCTAGTTCTTGTTTTTTGTCCCTGGGATTCAATTCCAGTGAGTAGACTGAGCTTATCTAGGATAAAGTTTTTGCAGAGGTTGACAACTCAATGTACGCGAAATTGAAACGTAATGAATCAAACAGAATAACTGTTTAGAATATTTATTAGTTGAGACAAAAGTATATTCAACTGAAGGTGTATGATTAATTTTGTTTCAAAACTGATAATGAAGGTACGACTTTAAAACAATTTTAATATAAAATTGACGAAAAGTGTTTATTTACATCTCTTTCTACGTAGTGAATGCCGCAATTTAGTAACTAGTAACAACTATTTTATTATACTTTCAGTTGCAACTAAATTGCTATTTTTTATTTTGGTAATAACGAAGTCTCTCAGTATACGTAACCAAATATATACTAAAATACATGGAATGGTATACAATAAAATAATTCACAAAATGTAAATTGAAATGGTCCAATCTATAGGTGTAAAATACGATTAAGGGTTTCTCCAATCAGAATTTCAATTTCTGGATGCAAAATTTTCAGTTTGTCCCTGTGGCAACCGTGACACCCATTAAACTGTACGTACATTAGTGATTTCCATTTCCAATCATTTGATTCCGAATCAAAAATGCGGAAACGCAAATATCGAAATTTTCTGTTCCGAATATTGGAATCAGAATTCGATCCCGAAAATCTATTTTTCGAATGCTATATACCTATTTCACGCTTCAATTTTTCCTGACTAACAGACAGTTTCAGATTTAATATCCGGAGCTACCTCTTTAACATAGTCATTCTCAGGAGTAATATTATTTCTCTCAACTACACGCTAGAAGTGGTACTAGTAGTAGACAACAGTTTTTGTTGAACTATAATTGAGGTTACGAAAGACGTACCAAGCTTACAACGAAATACAAATCTTGGCATACGTTTCTTTTCAGAAAGGCGTTAATAAACAATTCTAAAAAGTAACTAGTAAGTAACCACATTTCGTGCGCATAAATATATCACTTATTGAGATCTTCTACGAACATAGTGTCGCATCTAGTAATTGATGACATTTGCTATTTAGATATTGAGTTAAATTTTTCCTATATATACGATTTAATAGTATTAAAGGATTGAAAACTAACATAACATGAGTAAAAAAACTCACCACGCAGCAACAACAAAGTACTATCATGAATCCCTGCATGGCGCCGGCAGTACCGACGACCCAGGTGAGTCGGATGAAGAGGATGACGCCGAATATGTTCTGGATACACGGTAGGAACACGCCAATCAGTGTGCCCATGCGAGCGCCACCTCCCGTCGGCCGCGCGTCCGGGTCGTTGGACGCCGGCGGAATCGTATTGGAGTAGTTGGCCAGTGAGCTGATGAGCGTGGATATCCGTGGACGGTCTTCCATTTCCTCCTGCACATCAAATCAGTATTAACATTTCCAATAAAAACAAGAAAATAATAGGTTCATTGCAAAATAACTTCTATAACAATCTCAACTTGTCGTAATATACTGTTTTGCAAACATAAATATAAGGTATATCATTTAACTAATTGTACTACTCTCGCTATACACTCAACTATTAACTATAGTTACCCATAAACCTATCAATGGATATTGTATCAAACTAAATATTTAAATAGAGCATTCAATTTGTCGTACGACGGATTTCAATACAAGTCAAAGATCTTCAGATGTCAGACACAACTGTATTGTATCTACAACTACAACATATACATCTTTACATACTTTTCCAATAATTTTTCAAACATAAACAGTCATGACGGTAATATATATGAACCGTTGAAAACCAGTGAGTGGATTTGCTAAAGAATATATTTAGTGGATCTATATTCTGTGTCTAGGTGCAGAATAAAACAATTAATTGATTTGTTAATCACGTGTCATCGATATCCAACTGATTCTCAGGAAATATAATATATAAATGTCAAGCATAATTTATTTGTGCTACAGTTATTTGTGCCAAAGATAGTTCGAATAATAGAAAACATTATTTTAGAGGTGTAGGAACCTCTCTATCAATGATACAGAGCTACTAATATAACATAATATAGTCTTGGGTAATAAATATATAGTTATCTCGAAGGAGTAATAGATATTACATAGAAACAAAAATTACAAATCAAAATAAAATTACAACCGTATTGATTTCATTTTCATTATTAAATCAAGCGTTTAGAAATTAATATGAACATTTGAAAATAATTCCACTAAATGCATATTGTAATGACCTGTCAATGATATTATAAAAAAAATTACTTTGACATTTATATATTATTAATGCATATTTATTTGATATATTAATTAATGAACTATCATTCATATAAATTGCATGAATTCGGAAACAAACAATCCAAAATAATGATGAAATTTAAAACAAATACTTAGTGCACGCATTTTTAACAAATTCGAATCGTTCCACCTACAAAAATATATAGTTTTAAATTAACAAATTTTGACATAATTACAGGTACGCGATTTGTTCATGTTTTTTAGGGGTGTTTCTTTACAGTAGAAGTAGGTTAAATATGCTAGCTTGGCATCAAATCTAGGAACTTCCATTCAAGTAAATACTTCTACTCTTGTGCTCTGGTTCTGGTATTATAATCGCGTCCAGGTGACTTGAGATTGTTGAGCTATTTACGGCTGTCAGCATATACGGTGGGATCTAGATCTGAATTTGGAAATTTGTTGAGGAGGTACGATTGTCCAATATATTGAATGACGGTGCTAATTGATCGCGTCCAGGTTTGACCCCAATTAGCTGTAGTTCGCATTATTATTATTGTTATTATTATTTTGAATAAAATATTACAATACACGTTCAGGTACAATTTATTATTAATTTCGGGTAATCAATTTTATTTATTTAATGAACTTGTCAAATTAAAGCTATAATTTTATTTTTTAAAGCAACAACCGAAATACTAGATCGTTAGTTTTATTTGACAAATATAACACCACAAGTATATTCACTAATACAATATTTTTCCGCTTGTATTTATTTTAACTTCACGAAAGATTTTAGTTAAAAATATGGTCGAGCTAGCTACTTACGAACTGAATAATGTATTCGTCGTACTTGGAAAATTTTTTGGTTTATGTATGCTAGCGCCACTCGCCTCAAAAACTAAATATTTACATAAAATTTTCAAGTAGTACCCTTTTTGGCAAAGACTATTTTTAATAATTTGCATAAATGTAATCGTAATATCTATATTTATAATTCAGTTTGAAAGTACGGACAATATTTTGTTCTGTTTAAGTAAAGTAATAAGAAAGCAACTAAATTTTACCATTACTAACTATATTAAATTTTAATCTTGAAATTAAAATCAACTAACTTCTAAAAACATTCATTAATATTTAATTTACATTTCAAGTTCTCTTTAAAAAGCAAATATCTCCTTTAAATATTGTTCACTCAGTAACTTTCAGCTTACTAGGCAATATAATGTTTTGTTGAACAAAAAGATTATTTAATAAAAATAATATAATGATTTTGCTTTAATATTTAAGAATATATTTGTAAACCAAAAAAAGATGTGAGCGCAGTGGGACATAGGTGTAAAAAATAAAATACAAATTGTTATTAATAAAATAAACAATATTTATTAATCAAATTTATATTAAAGAGAAAAATTCGGACTAAGTCGGAATTTGGATCCAGAACCTTTCAGCAGCTGTTAAGTTTTTATTAAAAAAAAAAATATATATAATGCTTACGAATTTCTAAAAGTTTCTCAATTCCTATCATATTCAAAAATGACTAATACCCATATATCTTATAAAGCAATTAAATTAAATGTCTTTTGCCGTAATCGTTGATACCTACACAATGAAAAATAAAAGAAAATTAAATAGTAAATAATTTAAAACCGCTAAAGTACGTTTTTCTACCTTCGTAAATTTTTATCAACTCGACATTCTCCGTAGAAAAACAGGTAGTGCCCTAAAACCATCCTTCATTCTATTTAAAGATATTGAAAGTTTTTATGTTCGCATGTACACATCTAAATATATATAGCATAGACATTATATATGTAATAGTAATTGTAGCAGTGCATCAATAAAAAGTGAAAGCACTTTTCATTTTCAAATTGAACATAAAGGATCAAATATAGAAAAAGAGTTCAATATACTCATTCAGAACCTGGTCTTTGACTGAATACGAGATCAATATGAATAACTTACGTGTCTAAATATAAGACATTTAAATATCAATATCAAAATAAATAAATAGAGACACGTAGGTATTTTTAGAAATTGAATAAAACCATGAATGAAAAGAGAATGACATACAAATTATTTCAAGAAACACATGTAAACATTCGTTTTCCGAGGATTTTACAAAACACCAGTGAAATAAAATTTACAAGGAATGAGTTTCTTCATCTAAATCATAGATATATAGCTAAATAAGATCGTATCGGCTTAAGGAATTAAGAATTGGAGTTCTATCTCCGCTGATTTCTCCACAAATAAATTACCTCTATTGCTAACATCTTTACGAACAATGATTTGACGGCTGGTGACCGAAATTTACGTGCAAAAATATATTACCGGCAGAGTTTCTACATCCAGTAATGGGAAAAATAGCATGAAAATATAAAATAACCAACAAATGTAATCAAACTCTTATCAAAATTAGGTTTAAAAAATATAAATAATTATTTTCATATTTGATGCTTTTTTACAAAACTGATCAGAGAAGTAAAATTTACGAATAAACTTATACGTATTTCGCATATAAAATGGAAAACACCTGCCTAAACATATTTTTGTGGACATCTGGAAAGCGTACGAAGCATTTACTAATGTGGAGACAATCACTAACTAAAATAGCTACAAAACTGAAAACTCTTCCTCTTGCTGCATACCTATAACTATAATATATAGCAGTGGTGTTCAACTTTTGCATTTCAAATTATTTTGCGATCGACAGATTGTAATACAAATAAAACAAATAAATTAGAGCAAAATTATATGTGTGTTTATTGGTTAATTTCCAAAAATATCAATTTTTACAAAAATACATAAATAAACAATTTTATTTATTATTTAAAAATATGTTAAATTTGACACTACATTGATAACACAATATTCATAGTCTGATAAACATTCATCCAAACGTTCATTTGTAATTTAATTTCTTAGTTTGTGTTTTGAAATAAACGATTAATAACATTTCATTATTAATGAAAAATAAACAATAACAAAATATATAATAAATGTAAAAAAAACTAATTTTACTTACCGAATATAAATACAAGTTTGTTTCATATCCGGAGGCTTTTTCGGGTACGAAAGGCTGATCTTCGGTGCCATCTCCTAAAAGACAAATAAAAACATTTTAGTGATTATATATTATGTCACAAGGATAGCATTCAAAAACAAATATAACTATACAGGCTGTTATGTACGTAAACGTACATAGCTCAATAGAATGTTAAGTGACTATTTGGAACATTAATCTGCAATAATTCGATGTTTAACTCTTTTCATATACGAGTAGTAGCAGAAGAAGTTTGAGGTGGCCCAATGAGGAATAATTCCGAAGTTATTGAAATTAAAATTGTCTACAAAAATTTAAAAAATATATGGAACTGTCAAAATTGATACACAGGGTGATATCATACTTTGGGGAAAAAATGAAGGCTATATACTCTATGACGTATTGATTACAGTAATAAATTTTTTTTTTTTTAATTTTGCATTTTTATAACGCGTGTAGCTATTCTTAATAACTGTATTTACATCTACTACGAAATACAAGTATTTGTTTACACAACACCTAATAAATGATGTGTAATTAATATCAATAATTTAATTTACTTCAATGCAGTGTATTTTCGTTAATCTTATTTCTTTGCTGGTTTATTGTTTTCATTGTGCAGTGCAATGCATTGCATTGTTTATGAAAATGAATGCATGTAGTGAATATGCTGTTAGTTTATAGTAGGGCAAAATTCACCACTGGCACAACGTTTGCCCTAACAACTGCATCTCAAAATAACATATTGAGTTTTTATAGAAAGCATTTAAAATAAATATTATTGCTAGATTTACTATCTATGTGGTCAGTTTTACCATCGATTAAGCATTGTACGCTTACTTAAATAACACTCTGTATATTACAAGAAAGGAATAATTGATGAATACGAACCACTTAAGTAAGTATCAGGATAGGAATATTTAGCAAAGGTTAATTTTGAATTGCGGATTGATTTTGAAGCATAGAAGTGCCATGAATAGTATTCATTGAATATCTGATGAGTTCATAACACGTTTCACTCCACTTAGTGGCCTACAGAATGTTATGATGTATGTATATTGCAAATAATATCATTACGGGTGCTATTTATTGTCAAATACTGTACGGCAACAACACTTATTTAGTACTGAATTTTGTCTCCATGTAGTCCTGGCCAACTAAGGACTAGGATTTCCTTCTCTGGATAAAAGAGCAGATAACTATCGGCAGGAAACAAAAAACTCTGGCATTATAAAATGTATAAATTTTTACATTTGTGTTGTTTCCGATGTAATATTTTTTATATCAAAACAAAGATATCGAAAACTAAAATACTTCAATGGTATCGATAATATCGCAACATTCCTATGTGTAGGAGCCTTATAGAGTAGGAATTGGAATTATATAAGTTCTTGAGAATAGTACATTTTAAAAATGATGAAATATGTGTGGCGAACCAATAAAAGCCAAACATAATAAATCGGTAACATATATTAAAATGTGATTTGGGGGAAAATGAAATCAGCGTCAACTGTCCAATTTCAAATTGCACATCCTCATTTCATTAATAATTTAAACTCAATGGATAACCAACAACGAGACGCGATGAAATGATACATCACTAACTAGCTAAAATTGTAACAAAACCACAAAGCTTAATTTTATCTGAATCGCATGTGAAATTGCGTGAATTGTATCAATGACGCAAATAAACAGATTTCTAGTTCAACTCACTCATTATTTCACTCGAATTTGAGTAATCATTTAAGTAACTTGATGCTGTTCAACTTAATACTGATATTGTGAAAATGATGTTAATTGTTGAATTAAAATATGATTAGAATACTTATATCAATTACATTTTTGTACATCGTGGTATTTGCCATCTCCATATCACATATGTATATTGGCTCGCCGAATAATTAGCTTCTGCCCTCCATAAAGTTACATGAGTGCCTGACGCATGAGTACTTCAAACATGATCTGGCTTCTCCTTTTGCACATTTAACGACAGTGCGCTGTAAATTATTGGAATATGATGTGAAATAGATTATTAAGTAATAATTTAATCAAGTGATTATAACAAAAATTATATTTTAGTGAAAATGTGGAAGGAAATACCTTCGGCATTTCCAATGATTGCTATATAGAATATTTATTAGAACAAAATTTGTAAGTAGTTGACTATGTCACCCTTTGAGTCTGAGACAGTCTGTACATTAGTAATTGAGTTAGAATGTACATTGGTAATTAACTCGATCTTTGAAGTTTAAATTAAGTCTTTCTCACTATCTCGTTCTCTATTCAGAGAGATTTCTGAATCGTATAACATAATATGTGTTGTCCATAGATTATAACATCACTCCTTTATGTTTTACGATTGGCTTTGAGATTGGTCTTTGATGCAAGCGAGGATGTTTACCCGTCATAATTGCGTTGCTTTGGGATTACATTTGCTTATGCAGATATTATCATTAAATATTATTGATTTCAGTAAATGCTGCATAAATCTGTATGTCTCTTACTTTCAATGATCTATAGTTCACACGGACAATTTATTTCACAACAGATTCTAAAAGCGTAACTGTGTAAACGGAAATTCTCGCGAAGTAGGTACAGGCTGCGAGAGAATGTTTCATGTTCACTTAATGTGAGGTTTAATTAGTTTATTTATTATAGGGAAATACATTATTTTGCAAAACAAAGTAATTGGGCTGTAATATCTTTAACAAGTATTTGTTTGACTTATATGGATATTTTTATTTAGGAACTAATATTAAATGAAAGATTGAAGAGAAGATTTTTCTTATTTTTGGTTATTAGAATCTCCGTTGACTTATTATTATATTAATAAAACTTTTTAGTCAATGTTTGTAGTTATTACAACCTACCTAGAACTACAACGTAGAAATGTAGATATGTTACGGTTACGGATTAGTGATAAAAAAGAAAAGGAATACTAAATAAACCATTGTACCAATGCAAGGATATACAATGAACCAAAATTTTTAATTTAGCGGATTTCAATAGAATTTTGACTATTTTGTTGATTTGCTGTATATTTCAATGCGATAATTTATTCATTTAACCCGCCAGTAGTTACCGAAGCTTTATCCAGAAGTCATCATTTTTGTACAATGGAAGCAAGCTGTATCTGTCTTTTAGTTTCAAGTATCGTCACTGCGAGCGGAATCATATTTAAAAATTACATATTTATTTATTATTTTTATTTTTTAGTACTAACTTTTCATTTGAATACGATTCTGCTTTCTGTTGATAAATTTTGTTTATTATTTGGCTAATCACGTGTTAAGGAGAGAAATACATGGTGACCTATTTAAAAATAAAAATTAATAGCAGAGTTTTGAGGCATTCTCCAAGGCATCGTAAATAGCAACTAATTTACAGTACGTAATTAAACCAAAAACCGTGTATTCACTGTGGAGAAATATGTTGCTCATGTGTGGGAAAATGTGTGAGTGTGTGTGTTATTTCATTGCACAGATTATTAACGATCATCATAAAAAAATATTCTGGGGTATTAATTAGTTTAGCGTTTACATAAAATTTACGGGGAATTGGTATTCAATTACGATAAAACGAGATCATCAACCCTCCAATACTTCACCAATATTTCTTTTAAAGAAAAATTACTATTGAATAAACATGTTTCACACCATTCGATTGCAATATAGTTAAAAAGGCACAATGAAAATTTGAACAATATTGTTGAAAGACGCCCTATTTATTTCTGTAAAAGGATATCTTAATTATCCGGACAAAAATTGCGATACCGTTCGTATTTCTCCAACATATTTCACTATATATGAGAACATATAGTTAAATAAAATAAATAAATATATCATTACGCCTTTTACCCATCACTGGGTGTGACACTCTGCCGGAGCAGATCTCGGAAAGAGATATATTTATTCTCGTAAAGTGCGGTTACCAGCCGTCAAATCATCCAAAGATGTTAGTTATAGATGTACAAAATAAATAATAAATATACTCGTAGATATCTATCTATACCCTTGTCTAACTTTCCTAAATTATATTAAAGAAAAATATGTTGAATAAAAAATACGAAGACCAAAATTTCTTGCAGGTTCATTTATATAATATGTTTGACAACAAGAAACATTATTATATTTAATCCCAAATATTATTTTGTCTTTTCTTACAACTGAGTGGTTGCAAAAATTAAGGGAGTATGAAGCGAACTCTGCTAAAATGCTATATGTACTTTTAGAGGTATATTTTATTTACAATTATATGACAATTGGTGACCGTGTTGAACAATGCTGCAATAGAGATTCAAATGCGAGTACGAAACAAAAAGAAACAATTAGATTAATAAAAACTGTAGCCTTTAATCTGAAACTAAATCATTAATTTACTATCTACACTAAGTAATGTAATAAACATTAAGCTGTCAAAGTGAAGGAAATAAAATAACGCCAGTTGGCCAGTTACAGGATTAAATTAATTTAATACACGATAAATTATCTCCAAATGTTCAAATTTAGGTTACGTAGCTGTCGATAATGACAAGTTGCAATTCAGTAAGTCGGATATTTAAAATATATCAATTTCAATAAAGTTGTTAGCCATCCCTAATTGAATTTTTTATCTACTGTTTTGCGAGCCGCGAACTAAATTGGAATCGTGTTTTTGCTACACTATGGATTATTGAATTTCCGTACCATTTGTTAAATTTAAATTTTAGCTTTCAAGCTTTTAATGATTGAAAAGTGTTTTCCTCTAAATATATTACTTGCAGGATATGTTAGTGTAATTTTTAAATTAAAATGACACAAAAAATATCAAAAGTCGGATTTTCAAATTCACAGTTCGACGCATTGCCACTAACCCATCTACTCCATAAGTGATTTTACCCAAAAATAAATAATACGTGTGGGCACACCCTTATTCATTGCGCACGCCTATAAAAATGGATGCTGTTTTAGATTCTTAATCCTTAGTTTCTTGCGTGGCGCCAGAGAGGCGACAGACACATTTTCAATATTTGTAGCTCTTATTCTTTCCAACGTAGCAACTTAATATTTTATTTTTTAATTCTATACTTAGCAATAAATAAAAGTTATTTTAAATTGCGTAACCTGCGCGTATATGGGATTTTTATGATTTTGAACGAGTGAATTCCCCGTGTCCGAATATACAAATTTTTAGCTCATTTAAAGCAAATTAACTTTTCAACCTTTCAGACCGCATATCAATATCTTGCTTAGTTTTCGAGTTATAGCCTCGGGAAAGTTAAAAATCTGATTTTGAAAATTGTTTGAAAACAGCAAATCTTCTAGGGGCTATAACTCAAAAAGTAAGCAAGCTATTGATATGCGGTTTGAACGAGTGAATTCCCCGTGTTCGAATCTACTTGTATACAAATTTTTAGCTCATTTAAAGCAAATTAACTTTTTTGAAATTTTTTAATTATTTTCCTTGGGACTTTTATGATTTTTAAACAAATTGCTCTAAAACTATTTCTCGTATGAATAACGTAACGAAATTTTACATACATATGTATTTCGACGTGCTGAATCCAATGGTGTAACGTTTATGTCCATAAGTCTTATAGTTTTTGAGATAATGGTCAAAAACTGTACGAGGAAAAAAAATTGGCGAAAATTTTTCAAAAAATAAAAATCGCTAAAAACTTGCTTAAAGGTCAATTGAAACACGGGGAATTCAACCTTTCAGACCGCATCTCAATATGTTGCTTAGTTTTCGAGTTATAGCCTCGGGAAAGTTGAAAATCTGATTTTGAACATTGTTTGAAAACGACATCTTAAATATGAGTCATAAATACGAGTAATTAAGAATAAAATTTATCCTTATTCATACTATGTTTTATTTAGCAATTATATTATTTGTTGAAATTAATTCAAATACAATTATTTTACTCGGCATATTGTGCTCGCAAAATATTCATATAACATTTTCAATCTCTTTTCATAACGTACGAGAATCTCTTTTAAGAATACCTTTTTCTTGTTTACGAGCTAGACATCATGTACTTACACAGGTATTTCAAAAATTCTTTGGCGTTCGTATAATATTGTGTTCCAGTTTTCCTTTTCTAAATATCTACGTGAAGCACTTGTAGGTATTTACTATAAAGCTTTCTACAATACTGAAAGTACATTCTGAAAAGATACAATATTTTTCAGACAAAATATGAAAACCCTTTGAAGAACACAAATGAAAACATTCCAAAATATACAGAACTACTCGAATACAAATAAAATATAAAATTTTTCGATAAAGATATGCATTGGCAACAAAGTCACATTCGATCCGAAACCAAGACTAATCGTTTATCTATGTTTGACTATATCTTGAAATAAGTTTTATGTTTCCCTTGATTTTACTTAATTTTTCAATCTTCCAATTTATGTTAAAAGCTGTAAAATTTTAGGCAATTTTCTATTAGTTTATTGAAATTTTTAATACTAAACAGTTTTTATAATTTAAAAGAGATTTATTATTACAAAGAATAGGGCCTAAATTTTTTCAAGTTAATCGGAAATAAATTATTCATAATAATAGTAATAATACAAATTAAGTTGCTATAGCGGATATGGACGACAATACACACACATTGGTCAGCAACTAGCATTACGTAACTGCACTGATGTTTGTCTATGTCAGACATTGGTTTATCTGGAAAAGAAATCGACCAGTGGCGTGTAGTAATTTTTATAAAAAGGGAAGTATATGTTTGATACATATTTTTTATTACACAGAAAGATAGCCACCCCCATTAATTTTTTCTATGAGTAAACATATATATATATATGTATAAATAATAAACATATCACTTAGAGTTTAATAGGAAGTGGCATAAATATTAAATCGAACATATTTTTACATTTTGCGTTTCGATGGTAAATTCTCAATATAATAATATGGCACAAGTCAATTTTTTTATTAAAAAATAATTTAAAATGTTAAAAACAAAAGTTTGCTGTGACTTTATTTAAAATAATTGAATTACGGAAGATATATCTATTCGCTGTAATCACATTATTGTTCAATATTTGTTTTACATAATTATTATAGTTGTATTTGATCCATATATTTAAATCATTTGAAAATCATAAACATGGCCAAGAGTGATTACAAATATTTACAACCACATCATTAGGGTTGTAAATATTTTTATTAAAATGTTTCGTGTAATTCTTTATTTTGTATTCTGAATTTAAATGTTGCATCGGTTTTCATTTTGAAATATTTTTTCTTTTGTTTTGTTCTAATAAAGATTCCATATAGAAATCATAGAAATTGGCGGAGATATTTCCTTTCATTTTTCCCTAAAAAGTATTTATGTTATAATCTCTTGATTATTCACATCATAGTCTAATAATTTATAGCGTACTGTCGTAAATGTGCAAAAGAAATCTTAGAATTTACACTTTAGGAGGTATGCAGGCTACTCGAACACAGCTTCTATGTAACTTGGAACTCAGATCATGTTTGAAGTACGCATCCGTCAGGCACTCACGTAACTTTATGGAGGGCACTTTTTTTTATAAGTAAATTAAATTAAAAAGATATATCTTTAAGAAAATTTCAAGGCAAGCGCTGCTTTCAACGCTTTCATGGACCGCCTCTAAAAATGACGCAAATAAAAATGTATATGACAAAATATTAAACAGTTTTATTTGCAACCGGTGCTCAGAAATACGACGAGTATGTTTTGATCTCTTCTTAACGAACAGTATATTTAAAAGAAAATATCGTTTTATTTGCCATCGAATTACAGTCGCAATACGTAAAAATCTAATTCTAATTAGGTTTGCATGTTTCAGATAATGAATAAAATATTAATAAGTAATAAAATATTTGTATTAATATGAATTCAATGCTATAAATATAATACTATTATCGTAAATTTTTATCATATAATTTTTATTTCATATAATGTGATAAATACAGAGTGGTGATCACGACACTGAAATATAGGACTTTAACTTGTAAAATAATATTTTTATAATTCCTGTTTCCTTTAGTATTTTAGAGAAAAAAGGTCATTCCTATTTTTAAGCTAATTTTCAATTTAATTCCTGGCGTTATAAAGTATGAAGAATTAATTCTGTTTATTGATCTTACAACATTTATTTGAAGCTTTTTTCTCTAAAGTAATAAGAGAACAGAAAATGATAAAAATATGATTTTACATGTTAAAGTCCTATGTTCCAGAGTCGTGGTCACCATCCTTGTATATTATCGATTTCACAGTTTTGTTAAAATATATTTGGATTACTAATATTTTGATAGCAAACCATATAATATGTTGTATTATGACCTATAAACCACGAAAACATAAACAAAGGTAATGTATGATACAGACAAGAAAATTATATAATATAGTCAGGTGGTAACACATAATATACTTGTTATTCTCTCCAACAGCTAGAATAATTACATATTTTACTTAATTCAAATTTAACACGTAGAATATATTAGGCATGCAGTTTGCTATGCCTCGGATTAGGGTTGCGTAGTTTAGGTTAAAATTATAATCGAAAATTAAAAAATCAAAAGAACTTTCAGTTCTTTAGATTTATGTGGATCTTGAGAACCCTGGTTCAATCCCCACAGTCGACAAACAATTTTCACTAATTTAAATCTACCCCTGTGGCTCCCCCTCCACTAACACTTTACGCGAAAAAATATATCACTTACCGAGATCTGCTTAGGTAGATTGCCACACCCAGTAATGAAAAGGCGTGATGATATATTTATTTATTTATTTAGTAACAGTAAAATAATCACTTCCGTTAGAAGAGAAGTAAATAAAAAAAACCTGAATTCTAAATTTCATTTCATAGAAAAGAAAATGGATGACGAAGGATAATATTTTCTTTCATTTGAACTTATTTGAACTCTTTTTAAAAATTGCCGAGTAAACGAACAATTTTACTATTTTCTCCGCAAATTAGAAGGTAATTTGAAGTAGAATAATTATTATTATCTCATGTCACACAAATACTGTGAATTTTCTGGGAACTAACACGAACTTTTTAAACATTCATTTAATTATTTAATCGGGTCAGACACATTCAGACGTAATATTTCTTGTTGCATATTAAATATAGGTAATTTCAGGTAATCAAGTGTTAACTATGGGCTAATCGATATAAACTAAAGAATTAAACAGCTTTTAAATTTTGATAAGTTGCATATCGGAAATATTCGATTAATTACACTCTATTGGAACAGAAGAATTTAAACAAAATAGGTTTAAAATAAATCAATCCTTTTACCCAACTTTGAACAATGGAGTAATGTTTAATATAGTGCATTACCGCTTAAATTAGATAGGGGACCACTCAGAACTTATATTCTATTCTTATTCTATTTTCTTTTATTACTGATCTGATATCAACAAAACATGCAAATAAAATTTGACATTTGAGTAGTATCAACGTTATGAATTGAGACAGAAGACACATGCGCTTGCTGTGTTGTTATTGGATACAAGAATTATTGCGTCACTTGACAAGAAGTGAAATTCACCCGCTTTTTGAATAGTTTGATTTTTAATAATTAATATTAGCTTACTGAGACATAATTAACGAAAAAGAAAAAAATACGGAATAAATATTTTATGGGATTTCGTTTAAATTTAAATAAAGAATAAATTCGCACAAGACCTCATTGAAGAAATCTGTAGTAGTTTTAATGAACTGAGAACTAAAACTGAATTATTTGAATACAATATTTAAAAATGTATTTTTACTTTTGTTGTTTTACAACTTTAAAATATTCACATATTAATTCTTGAAATCATGTATTACAATATTTAACCTTAATATTATAAACGACAAGGATTTGTAAAAACTTCTACATAATAGAATCGAGTTCTCTGAAATCTGGATTATTGATTAAACTGGCTCAAGCACAATTAACATCCAGTATTAAAGAAAATTTTGATACAAAGTCAAGATGTAATTATGAACTTGATATCTTGCAAGTGAAGAGATAATTAACTACTGACTAGTATACAGTCCCAAGTGTTTGTTCATAATTATTCCACTTATAAATAAAAGATTATGGTATATAGGTATGTCATCTTTAATAATATGTCTTTAGAGAAAACGCCTATAAAATTTTCCTTGCGAAAATATATGAGAACAGTAATTGAGAGATATAAAGTAAAATAATATACTATTAATGTAATTTGTAATCAAATATATATTCCATTCGAAATATATAAGTTTTTTAGTTGAAAAACAAATAGTGATATCATAGATTAATAGCTACTACTATTTGCAATGTGTATTGTAATATACATCATGATAGGTGATCGAAATCGCTAAATTAAATCGCAATGTAATGGAACACTGAAAATAAAAAAAATGACATTTTAGAACGTCTCTAATTAGAAAATTTAATGAATGCCACGTATCTGATCCGCGTTCAAGCAGTAGCTCTACTCTTGTCAGCTTCAGCCGAAGCCTGTAACCGTAACTGAAGGCACTTGACATGTTTACGTCGTTTACGAAAAGACACGAATTGCTAGTTTGACATAAAATTTGAACTGTATTCGCTGATTGGCAATTATATTCATTCTAGAGACTCTAGGTGTCTGTGTCACCATGTTCATGTAAAACAATTGTTCTTAATGTATATATCATTTAGAATATCCATATAAGTTAACGAAATAATATAAAATCTGAGATAAAATACAGACATGCTTGGCTTGAAATTTTAAATTCTTACTTAAATTACTGCAACCGTTTTCATTTTATACTTAAATTTATGGCAATAATACGTACTCATAACTGAACGTCAAAATATTTATTTATATACATCAAATGTCATGTAATGGATAATGGAATTAAACACTGCAACTTAAAAAAATAATATCATATATAATACTTTTTAGCATCCATAGATTATATAAAATTTAGTGTAAAACTAAATCATTAAATAAATCAAATGTCAAATTAAATAGAAATATAAAAATGGAATGGTAAAATTTATAGAATTACTTACAAATGTATGTTAATGTAACTAAACAAATTGACCGAAGATAGCAAATAACAACGTATGAACTTAAGTTACTACATAGCAAGACAACAAGTTGCTAATCCAAAAGCCAAGCTACCACTATCAGTATTTAGTATCTAAATTAAATCCAAAGCGCCCTTGGAAAAATGTAAATATTTCACAGCCGTCGTCGAAAATTCTAAATGAAACATTAATTTAAAGCGAAAAAAACTTGACAATTTGTGAACCAACATCAATGTATCACTTTCCACATTAAAAACATAACAAAAATTGAACTTAGATATTATTTTTAAAAAGTCTAAATTTTAAACATATTTGTCAGGCCGAATCGGTTTTGATGACATAGTAACATGGACCCGCAAATCACGAAAATAATACGGGTGTAGAATTGAAATATGTAGCAGGAATGGTATTTGTTAATATAATGATTGTTGCTTCCCTAATGAAATTAGACCAAAAGTGTAAATATAAAAAATTGTAATTGTATTTTAATTAAATTGATCATAAAAGAGACAAAAAAAGCATTTAGGTTTTAACTGTCAAAGTTCATTAAATGTTTATTTGTCTGCCAATACCATTCAAAAAATTACTTTTTTAAGCAGCTTTGTTCGAATTTTACGGATAAAAATAAAACTTTTTGCATGCATAATGAATAGATTTTTTTTTACAAAATACACATTCATCTGAATTGCAAATATTTTGTTGACTGCGTGATATATTTGAAACATTATAGATTATTCGTTATTTGATACTTTGGTGGATAGATTATAGTTATTATTAATTTTTTTTTCAATATTAAACCTTTTAAATTAACTTTATAAAATCCTGGATTTTCGTACATACGACACATGATTACGGTGAATATATTTGCGTATATTTGCTCTAATACCAAATTATTACCAAAATATTCGCTGTTATACTCGGTTTGGTTAAAAACTAAAACATTTTAATTGGTTTATAATATTACTAGGGAAATAGTCAACGAGAAAATCACGGTTAATATTAGAAATGCTATTTAAACTGTCAAATAAAACCATAAAATAAGCATATGTTCGTGATTGCAAATATCTTTTGCAATAAATGGATTAAATATGATTTAAAAAAATGTCCAAATTAAATTAAATTACGAACTACTCGGTTCAAGCGCCTGTTTCAAAAAGCGTTTTGTACTATAACAATCGCTGCAGACATGGTTACAACTATTTGATCCAGTTTTATTTGACACAATGCAAGAAACTAAATACTATAGTAGTAGAAATGAGTCATAATTCTAGATTCAACTTGCACATGATTCAGTTGGCATAAACTTGAGCCAAAAGTACCATTAAAATATATCTTAATTTATATAAGACCACCTGCATTTAATATATGAACTAGCTAAAATAAGATTTTCGAACTGATTTTAGTAAAATAATTTTTTGAAAATATGAAAATAAATCTCTCTAATGTTTTCAAATATTCATTAAGTATTCTTGTATAAAAACATTGGTTTGAGTATTATTGTATAACAAGATTGGTTTAGCTATTAATATTGCTAAAATATATTTGTTTGTATATAATTATAAAAATATAAGTTCAAGTTCATTCCATATATTTTTATTATTATTATTGATTCATATAGTATACTCATAAACCTGCAAATTGATGATACAACAGTAATGTAAATATAATATTTATTATTATTATTTGCTATTCCCCGCACAATAGCAACTTTATTCCAAGTCCGAAAGATTTGAACTCGCGAACATTTAAGTTTGGGACTAAAATTATATCCACTGATCTACGATTGCCTATTTTTGATATAGGACCCCACTGACTTATTATCTTTTTCTGACAGCTGCCCTACTATATACATGTAAATGAAGTTTTCACGTCTCATACTTGTATATCATTTTTTTTTTAAATGTCTATAAGCATTAATATAAGTATTTTTTTGTTACGTGATGATTTAAATTAGGCTACTTCATTGTTGTATTTAAATTTGTAATATAGACAAACAAAATCTCGAAAAATTTCGTGTCGTCCGCTTCACTAGTAAATACAACCAAGCACCAAAGAAAAGCAGTAAATAGAAGTAAAACATTGTCATGACCCAAATTCGATTCCAACTAAATTCAACACAGTTTTTTCTCGAGGCAGTAAATGAAAAATACACATTTCAGATAAATAAAACAACACAAACGTATAACGAATGTCACGTAGTACGTAGAAATGGCCGCATCTGTTATCAAACTATACTGTTAGAATATAAAACACAAAGCGTACAGCGAACCCAAGTGTGTTCAATTAGAAACCAACAAATAAATATTTCATGTTTGTTCTTATATTCGCAGTTTAGAACTTATTTTCTTGTTTATCGGATACTTAAGAGAGTCGGTTCGGTAACAGAACTATTAACTGTGTAATTATTATGTTGACTTAAACGTTTCAATTATATCTAATTAAGAAAATAGTGAGTTAATTGCTTTCTGGGTCATGCGACGATGTTTTCGCTTTCTGTTCGCGACTTTGAAATAAACTGAAATTAGCTATCGAAATCATTAAAGGCGACCGACCGAACAAGACTAGGCGAGAATATTGTTTTCTAGTCTTATCCTTATCTTACATCGCCGTAAGCTGCTCATCATTGCTAACTATTTTGTTTTGTCAGATAAATGGTTCAATGGGCAAAGTAGTGCCATTTCTACAACAATTTTAATTGTATAAAATTCTAAATAATTAAATATCGAATAAGGAAGCTACAAAAATAAAATGCTTTTTTGAGCTTAAGAATTAACACTATGCTAAAGTTGATAATAATCAAGATATTTAACATTAAAGTTCACATGAGAACAAATAATAATTTTAATGTATCTATTTAAAATATTCACGAATAAATTATTTAAAATCTTAATTGTTGATAATAGTTTTTCACTTCGTATTCAACGCAATTAAACACGTTTTATTTAATCATGTTTTTCATAAGTACCTACGTCCCCACTTAAATGCTAACTTTTGCATCGGAAATGACAGACATAAGGTTAAGTGAATACCACACCTAGTAATGTCAAAAATGGCGTGATGATATATTCATTTAATGATTCTAAATTGTAAACAATTGGATATTTTGATGTTTAAGCGAATTATAATAAAAATAACATTTATAACAAATATGACTATTGAAATGCTTTTTTCGGATTTATATAAAAAAGTTCTTTATAATTATGTCACTAAATTAATATGATGTATGAGATTTAATTAAAACAATTGTGATATTATTTATGCATAAAATAAAATGGCCTCTCTGTCATTTATTTAAATAAAAACGAAAATTCTTGCTTTCAACGAATTTTTGTTATAGAGCAATTTTATTATGTTGGACACAAATCAACTGATGATATATTGAATCAAATAATAAATGATTTTCATATTGAAATGAATACTGAACACATGAGTTTTTCAGTTTTAAATTAAATTAGTATATATTATGAGATACTTTTATAGAAATGGATACTGAACTTTTGTTTTCTATCAGTTTCAAAATAAATTACGTTAACTTTTATTATAACTGCGAATAAGGTTTCAGCGCTTCAATTAAAGTAATCGAAAAACAATAATACAAATGAAAACTAAGTATATCAAAAAACAATTTGCTCTTTAGCATGTTCAACAGAAATTTAATACTATTTAACTGGTATTTAAATACAGTCTTCAAGAAAATGAAGAAGAAAACATGAAAAGAACAATGTAATAATCGTGAATTCATATTTACAAAAATAAAATTTTGAACTAAAACATAAACATAACCTAGACAAACATAAAAATATCAGAATTTAAAAAAAATGTATAATAAAGGAATTCAAGAGACCGTAAAATGAATAAAACAAAAATTTAATAAAGTACAATATGACCCACGTCCGTCTTATAGCATCTACAAAATACTCTCTCTGTATCCAACTCGTCATTTAGTAGTCAACAAAAATAAATAATAATGATAGAATACAAACATAATTTATATTTTTGTTAACTTATTATTAAATTTTAATGAAGCTTTCAGAAGCAGATTTTCTTTCTGTGTGCCGTGGATTGATTGTTTTTCAATACTATTTTGATTACAAATTGCTCCAAGTTTTTACTTAATCATTGCCATAAACAAAAACTCTGTTAAACTTATTTCGACAAAAAATATATTTAAAATATATGGAAATAAAATTGAGTTATAAAACGTTTGAAACATTTAAATGTAAGTGCCATTGATAAAACTTATCTAAAATCGATTAAAAAAAATATTTTTAAACCGGTATGGCCCTTTTAAAAAGTAATAGCATATAATTAAAAAAAACATCAAAATACGATTGTTGCTATATTATATTTGAATATTTAAAAAGTATGTATTTATTTATATATAACAAACATAAAACAATCCTCAAAAAATAAACAGAAACAAGTATATAAATACTGTAGGAATATTTATCAACAATAACTTTTTTTATAAATATTATATTTGTTTTGTTCCTTTATTTTACATCCCTGTGTTTTGTATGTCAAAAAAGTTTATATCCATGATCCATAAGCACAACTTTCGAAAAACAAACCTCAAGATCCAAACAAAATGACCTTAAGAAATTCCCAACACACAGAATTTCCAAACACTGTCACTTAAAAGTCAGTGATTCGATCCCAAGTGACAGCTAATGCTCCGTAACACTAAATCTACGACGACAAATACAACCAAGATCAAACATATTACAACCGCGCCTGATATTTTATGGGCTTACAAACCACACATCATAAATGTACGGCCGGTAGACTAGAGGATTTTAGCGCCAGCTTGTGTGCAGTGCACGGCATCGTCGAGAACGTCGGCAGGACGCGCGACTTATAGAGACAAACGTCTGCGAACGTGAATCCCTGTCACCTGTCAAAATCATCTCGGAACGAAGTAGAGATATTTCCGCTTACTGCTTATCTAAAATAGCTACATGGAGGATATATTATTGTAATTGTGTCAAATTGTGCTTCTGGCCAACTGACTGGAAAGAAAAGAAGTGAGTTATACCATACTGATGAGCTCTAATAATAAGAGCGAAACTCGTCTATGGTTACTAACTGTACTAGCCAGCCTCTGACGATGCCTTCATAAGGTGATTTGGAGGCTGAATTTTGTGAAACATAGCCAAGTGTTTACCTTATATTTTTTATTAAAAGATAACAATTTGAAGTATTCATTTCGCTTAGTGCTTTTGGATTTTTAAATTAGAAAAAATTGTTTTATAAGTTTTTTTTAAAGTATTTATTTATTCACATTTTGTATTTTTACTTTCTCCAGATTCAAATCTCGATGTTGCCCGAATTTATTCCTGTAATAATGAATCCGAATACAAAAAATACGGTTCGGTTTTGAGTCAAGGTTCAATTAACATTTTTGGTTCTGCTTTTTTGTTTCGGTACAATAGTTTTCTTTTGAATTGGTTTAGGAACCGGTTCAATTTAGGTTCAGTTAGCGATTAAAAAAATGTAAATTAGAAATGCGTATACTTAGATTCAGTAATGTAATATAAATAAATGTTATTTCATTTTCTATTATAAAGTTGCTAGAGCTATTTATTTGTATTTAAATATTTTGTGAAACCAAGATATAAATCCATTAAACTTGAGCTAAACTCTTCTCAAAACAAATTGAAATGTTAATTATACTCAATCAACACCTATTTGCATATTTACAAAATACGTAATTTATCTTCGTCACAAATTCGAACACAATAGCCACTTTTCGCTAACATTCCTGTATTCCAGTTCATCGAAATCAAAACCGCTGTTTTTATAAATTTAAGCAAACCTGAATTTAACCGTCCAAGTTTCCAGTTTTTTGATAACAGGGTGCAGAGAAAATACTACATAACGTCATTATAGCGATTACGCTAAAAAACTGAACAAGGCTTTTTGTTCTGTACATAATAACTGGTATTGTTTATGAATCCTTAGAAACAATTTTACATGTTTATCTTATGCTTCACTTCTGTTCATTACTGATATTTGGGGTTCGGTTTGTGTTTTTTTGTACGAATAAACAAAATATCTAAATAAACTTGAAAAGCAACCTATCATCAAAGCAGCAAATCTACTCAACAATATACTTATAGAGTTAAGATAACTGACCTACCATATAGATTCCATTAATTTAAATAATTAATTATGTTATAACTTATAAGAACGAATATTAATGAATATTCCTTTTCCAGGATACTGTGAATATTATATCATTTAATTATTAGCTGTTGGCAGATAGATTGTAAATTAAATTATGCAATGAAAAAAATAACATTTTAGCACATATGAATTTATTTTCAGAAGTAAATAAATATGTTCTGCATAAATAGATATCAGAAACTGGTATTTTATACTTGATTTACCACACAATAACCCCTACATAGGAAGTGAGGCATAAATCTTAAATAAAAGTTAGCGTATAAATATTCCGATAAATTCTTTTTTTTAAATAAGGATCTGCATCATTAGTAAGTTTATTTAAAAATCGAAAGATGCGTGGTAAGATGAATTCTGTAGAATACTAAATATCAAATTATTTTCTCATCATTTCAATAAACGCAGAATACGCAAAATTGTTTACTACTTCAACTTAAAATGACGGAGTGGTGTTCCGACTGTATTTAAATTTCTGTTGTGATAGTCTACACGGAGAATTAATTATACTTGCCAAAGAAAACTTGAAATTTGTTTTTAATTATAAATTGAAGTCTATGACATTTGTATTCTTGAATTCTTTTATGATTTGGGAAACCCACCCGTAATGAACAACATTAAATTAAAATACGAATTTATCTTATTGAGACATCGTATGAAATTTCAAACAGATTCGCGAAAGAATACTCGAAAAATTCCAAAATGAGCTGCGACCAGATTTAAATGTTGATAAGCGATCAGTTCAGTTCAGAAGGTTAAAAGCAGGGTTCGTAAATATCATGATATTTATAATAAATATCAAAATATCTGATATATAGGATATATATCAGATAAATATCACTTTTTGGATATTTATTTTTTAATGTTAGTTTTTGTACACATTTATTATCACAATAGGAAATACAAAATAAATTATTACTCCTAAATAAAAAATTAACATAGGTAATGAAAAAAAGTAAATATACATTGAATGGATACACAAATATTATATAGTACTAAGAATAGTAAGAATATTTAAATAATCCTATATCCTAAATAGGGGCAAATCATCATCTTCTGATGAACTTCCTGAACATAGCGTTGCAGATAAACTCACTTGGCCAAATCCAATCTAAATTAGTTTTTTTTTGTAGTTTCTTTTTGGTTTAAATATTTAAACATAAAAACTAATCTTTGTCGTTACCGAGACAATTACGTAATTGAGATTGGACAATGCCAAGTGGAGAAATATCGTATAACTGTTCAATGTGTGATTTGTCGTAAAATATAAAAAATACAGTTACATGTATTTATCACACTCGGGCGCTATAAATTAGTCACTTATTCGCCTTAAATACTGTAGCATTTGACTACGAAAACCGGCAGTACGGCAGTGTAAAAACTGCGGCTCGGTGTGTCCGGTAGGCCCAAGCCCGATTTGGGCCATCAGAAGAAGAACTGTTCACATAGTTCAATAAATGTACTTTTATTTGGCCACTCTGACTCATTGATAGTTACACTTTTCCACCATATTAAAGGATTTGTATTTCTAAAATGAGTACCAAATAAAAATTTTGGAAATGGTTCAGACTTTGCCATTAATGACATCACAAATGACACACAATTTGGATTTATGTCGTTGATGTGAAGTTAGTCAAAAGCTAGTAAAGTAAGAATTATCTTTAGAATATAATTTTAACAGAATTAATGAAAGTAATAATGAGAGGTATACTGTATTTATTATAGACTATTTGATATTTTTATATAATGGATATATATCTTCGAATCCTGTCTATAAGTTAACTGAAGCACGAGAAAATTAATGCCGTTGAGCGCGTTTTCATATCACATTTAGTTTTCGAGATATAGCCTCGGAAAAGTAGAAAAACTGAAAAATTCGAATAATTTCACTTTTCCGGAGGTTATATCTCAAAAACTAAACAAGATATGGAAATGCGCTCAACGGCGTTGAATTCCCCGTGTCCGAATTGACTTATAAGCAAATTTTCATACAATTTTATGCAATTTAATATTTTTAATTATTTCCTAAGGTTTTTTCAGATTTTAATTCAATTTTCCCAAAAATCCTTAATCGTAGGATTATTAAAACGAAAATTTACATACATATGTATTTTGACCCACTGAATCCAGTGGTGCAATCTACAAATGCATATGACTTCTGGTTTTCGAGAAAATGTTAAATAACCGCTTTTTGCAATTTTTTTGGCGGAAAATTGAAAAAAAATAAAAATCGCTGAAACTATGTTTATAAGTTAACTGAAGCACGAGAAAATTAATGCCGTTGAGCGCGTTTTCATATCACATTTAGTTTTTGAGATATAGCCTTGGAAAAGTAGAAAAATTGAAAAATACGATAAATTTCACTTTTCCGGAGGCTATATCACAAAAACTATTTGATATTTTTATATAATGGATATATATCATTGCAAAAATATGACGATATATATCAAAATAAATATCATGATATATATCGATCGATATATATCTTCGAACCCTGGTTAAAAGTACGTGAGAACAAGTAAAATCTGATGGAAATAAAGAGTAGCTAAAATGTAAATAATTGTGAAATAGTGTTAATTATTTTTATTAAGTTTCTATTAATTTTGTTTAATAAATTCGTTTTGTGAAAATAAATTACGTTTAAATCAGTGATCTGTGGGATATTACGCTTGTTACATTTAAACAATAATTATACGACACCACATAGTGAAGATATAAATTGAATAAATATGATGTGGTCCCGAAATCCCGTTACTCTCCCGAATAAACTTTATATTAAACTTTAAACGATAACTCAACATCAAATATTTACATATCTGATCATTGATTTTATCGAATTCTATCTCATCGTACACGAGCAATTGTCATATCAGCAAGCTGAGCAGATACCGAATTGTTTCTTTTTTGTGATAAATGTATTAAATTAATGTATCCCTCATTTGTTCTTGTTTGCTTTCTGATATTTTTATTTATTTGAAATAAATAGAAAGAAAAATTTCATGAAAGATTTAGATTCTTAGATCCATTCACTTAGTGTAAAGCACTTTATCTGTAACAATATCTACAAACAGAAGTGAATCTAAAAATATAACACAATACATGTTTTTCTCCCTTTTATATTCTTTAATATAGACTTTATTATGATATGTACTTAACATCCTAATATGTCAGCTGTCTTGATACAAAAGACGTATCATGTTTAAAAATTGCTTAAATATTTCTTATAATTTAATTCTGGCAAGTTTACTGGCATTCAGATGAAACTTAAAGTAAATTAAGTGGTTTTATTATTTTGATTAAAAAAGCGGTTTCATTCTGGTTAAAACCAGCTTCTGACTATTTTGCAACCAACAAGAAATGCGGCTAAACTAGATTTCAAACATATTATATTAATATCCGTATGGCCATTAACGAAATTACTCTATTGCAGTTGTTTTTGTAAAAGGTATTTCGGTTTAAACCAGATATGATGGTTTAGTTAAAAATACATTACCATTGGATTGTAGAAATAAAATAATGACATACAAATCAAAATTAGATTGCAAATAATCATTGACTCCCAATTTTATTGAATTTTCCTCGTTAATTTTTCCCTAGAGAAGCTAATTTTAAAGTTTACGTTCACATTGAATTTAAACAAAAATATACACTACGATCAAACAGAACCGCAATTAATTACCTAGCTTATAATATTGGGAGAATTTCTATTTTGTAACCAGAATAGCATACAACTAAATAAAATTACTCCAAGCACCATTTATTTTTGCTCTCTATGTTGAGTAGGTACTAATATGTTTTACAGTTATTAATCATATTTCAAATTTTCATCTACGAAAAATAAAAAGGACTTTTCCATAGTTGAAAAAAAGAATGAACTGTATTTTTGATAAAGATAGGTCAATATATTACCTGATAGTATTAAAATCATAACCAGTATTACCAATTCTAAAAAGTTACTTAAATAATTTTATTTAGAAAATCAGTAATTATAAAAACTGTATAGAATTTTCACTTGTTATTATAATTTGTACTTAGTTTTTTGGTAGAGAACTAGGTATATGTGATTAGTATATACAATATTTGTAATGTAAAATTGTAGCTACGAGTTACTCAATAAATTTATTATTATTATTATTATTATATGTGCAGAATTATGACAGAGACGAAGTAGTATACTTTTTATTTTATTTTTTATAACTGGTAAATACAATTTTGATGATAACCGATAAAATGTAATAAATAAAATAATCTAAACATTACATTAATTGAAATTAAATCTATTGTACTTACTATAATTAATTTTAAGCACGTATTCGAATTTGGTTAAAAAGTAATTAACCAAATTTATATTTAAACATCTTTTAAATTATGTTATAATGTAGCAGACTTTTAAAATACAATTTATTTTAAATTAAACACAATTCGATACTTTTAAAATATGTGTTCCTGAAAATATTTCACATATCATATTCATATAAATATTTATTCTTCAGCTAATTATTGGGATGGTTGTTGAGCCGTTGTTCGTATCTTGTTGAGCAAGCTTTAATTTGTTCAGAAACATATTTTATTTTTATATCATGTAATGATTCATTAGTAACGTATCAAGGTATACCTAGGTTCTTATATTTTAAACTGAATATTAAATTACGATACAGACAATATTTTACAGTAATAAAAGAATTTAACGTGAAAAACAAATTTAAATTGCAAACAATCATTTAAGATCTTAATTGAAATAATGCAAGTACTATCAAGTTTCTTAATTTGCGTAATTGGAATTTGCTATAAATTACATATGATATTAAACTTCAAGACTCTCTGTCGTAAGTCGCTAATGCAAATCAAATTTAAATTACATTCATTTGCCCATATCAAGTTACCTGCACAAGTAAATAGACCAAAAACGCGTTAATCATATTTTGATCAACAAAATGAGCGAATGCATTGTACTAATTTAATTCAATGCTATTTTAGCCAATTTCAAATTACTTATTATTCAATATTTCATTATTGCCGCCCCCTTTCTTCAGGTTTCGAAGAATTAATTTTTGCAACTATTGAAAACTAAAATATATAATAAAAATGAAATGGCGTATCAATTTTTCACAGTTATTTAACATATAAACTCAAGTTAAATCCATTAGTATAAAAGTTCATGTTACTATACTTATATACTTCATTTAAAATTATCCATGAGATTTGTTACTAAGCTCCAGGGATCTGAAAGAACTACGTAAATAATGATAATGATAATAGTAATCAAAATAATACGAATAAAAATAAAATGAATAAATATATCACGCATTTTATCCAATACTGGATTACCAGCCGTCAAATAACGACCACCAAATATGTTATTGGAGAGGAAGTCACATGGGTCAAAATTGTCGGCTATAGGAATCGAACCCGAATTCTCAAATCCACAGGCTGACTCGATACCACTGAGCCACCTACCCCATAAAAATAATATATAAAAGAGAGTGGATATAAACTGTAGATAGAGAAAAAAGGGAGTATAATTGGTTTCTAAAATATAGGGTTATTATCCAAAAATAGATATCCATTTCAACTGTTGATAATTAAGTCATTTTTAAATCATAACAACGCAATAAATTACAAAAGAAATACGTTGTTGTTTTCTTGAAAAATATTCAATATGTAAATGAAAGAAACAAAAAGATAAACAAATTCTGTAGCATAACTGGTATATCCAATCAATATTGATGACAAAACTATCTCGCAATATATAGTAAAGCTCCATTCAAAATTTAACTCTTCATGTGTTGCAATGGTAGGATCAAAGCCATGCCCCGCGGTGCCAAATTTCATTTTATCACATTTTGAATTTATTGATGACAACAAATATGTATTTCATATTAGTATATACTTTATAGAAACCACTGGTGCCTCCGGCACCGACGGATTTTTTTATTCACAATGTGCCGGGAAAAGGAATACTTTGCAGTGTTATATATTTTTGGTAAGTATTCACTATACATTTCAGTTTCAAATAAAATTGAAGATAACGTTAACGTAATAAATGTTCTAGCTTCGGTATCGTATAACCCTAATGTGAGTTTAAGAGAAATTGCATCAGGTTAGGAATTCTTCACTCCACGGACTTTGAAATAATTTTTAAAAAAAGTCTTTTAAATTTTCTCGCCACAAGATATTTTTGAACACAATAAAGTAAACCGCATGATATTTTTCGAAACGATAATGGAAATGGCGAATACGGATAGAAATTTTATCAAGAATATTTACATTTAGTGTTAATGGAGAACCAAATGTTCAACATTCTGTAATTGGCATATAAACAAAATCAACATTTAGTTTTAAATAACTATTCTCTCAATATCGTGAAAGGGTTAACGTTTGTGTTAGAATGTTAGGTTCCTATATTATAGGACCTTTTTTTATTGATGGCACACTAATTTCGAAAAATATTTAGAATTACTCCAGACCGAGATTGATAACGCTGCAGGGAAAATATGATTAGGTTTCAGCAGGATGGTTTTTCTGCTCATATTACAAATGAAGTTAGAACATTTTTAAATCAATCTTTCCCAAATTGTTGGATAGGACACGGCGGTCCAGTAAACTGGCCAGCGCGATCCCAGGATTTGTCCCCAAATGACTTTTTTATAAGAGCAGTTAAAAAATAATATCTAAATAACTAGATATGTAAATGCAAACTCTTTGAAACGAAAAATTGTGGAGGAGTGCAGAAAAATTACAAACCGACAATTACAAAATATGTAACGCAATTTTTATCACAGACTTGGATTTTGTTTGGCAAATAATTGAGATTTATTTCAGCACTTAATTTATGATAATTCTGTATTAAATTTAAAATACAATCAACACATAATATTATTGATAATAACAAAAACAACGGTTCATTTTGTCATAAAAATTAATAATTTAATATTATTTTTTCTTCAGACAATTCCCAAGGCTATCCCCATTTTTAACCTAATTTGCAACATTTTCAATGTAATTTCTGCCATTATAAAACATGCAAAACTAATTCTATTTATTGATTTTAATGTAGAATTTTATACTCTACAACGGTGGTCTATATCGACCCCCAGGAATCGACGACAACCTGCAGTAAATCTCATTTAAGCAATGAATGCAATAATCCACATACACAGATAGATTTGTTGTTACTTATCCTGTATTACGGAATATCGCGAGAAAGTTTTTAATTGCTTTTCCATCCTCATATCTAGTTGAAAGGGGTTTTACCGAGGTTTCCAATCTCCTGGCAAAAAAGAAATAGAATGGACATCACTAACCGAGGAGATTTGAGATTAAACCTAACTAAATAACAGAAAATTTTATAATTCCAATAGCAGGGAACAAATCCATAATTGTTATCCATATTGGTTTATTGCTCAATAGATTCATGTATTGATTGAATCAACTCTTGTCAAACGATTTATTAATAAAATAAATTATGTACTTTACTAGTCGATGTCTTGAACGAATTTTATTTTTATTGTTTTTAAAAATCATTTTCAAATTTTTAACTGAAAAGATCATTTATTATCAAAATTAATGTTCAAAGTATTTGTGAAAACGCTTATTGTAGAATTACAATATTTACGGTTTTGCAGCAAGAGAATATGACGTAAGTATTGTAACTATTTATATCATTATGAATCGTGAGAATTCTTCGTAAAAATGTATAAAAAATCTGAATTGCGATTATTGTTGACTAAAAATATCTTTGAAACCATATGTGTAATAACTCAATGTTAAAATATTTAACTTTTCAGTGTCAACTGCATGAATAAAATTGTTAATAAGATGGTTTTGTTAATTGTCGGAATATCTTTCATACGACACATTTTTTCGTGAAGTTGCTTGAAACGACTCTTTCATGTAAATATTTAAATTACGCTGACGCTTCTATATGTGTAGGAATGCAGCTTTATATCACCTTAATTATTTTAATTCTGTCCCTTTGTTCCTTCATGTAATTGTTTTATCTTTAACGCTTTCACCTCTTCTGTGGCATGCGTAACTAATGTCATTATAGATAACGCTGTGTAAACTATATATAGACAGAGAGATAAAAATACATTCACGGATTTTATACGTTTATTCGCCCTTATATCTTTTTGCAAATCATTCAGTATTTCTTGTTTTGGAATTAATTTCATATTTATATGATTCTGTACGCTATTTGCATATTAAGTTTCCGAGGTAATGAAGTGTGAAATATAATACCTATGTATTTTTTATTTAAACTTGAATTATCGATAATTACCTTAAACATCAATTAAATATCTATAATTATCTTTAGATATAGATAAATTTTGTTAAGTATCTATATTTAGCAATGATTATTGATATTTTGATAAAACATAAAATATATATTGATAGAGCATGATATTGATATTTACGGGCCATTCACAAAATACGTCACGCAATCTGGAGACAAGTAGTTTCGGCAGTGTGATTAAATGTTACATAGGGGAGCGAAGTTGGCTATCATAAGTCACGTCACGTAAATTGTATTTCAATTTTTCGCGTGTAACACAATATGTTGTCTATGGCAATTCATGTGCATTTATTATATGCTTTGAAAATTGGATTTTAATTTTTTGTTACGATGCTAAAAAGTTTAAAAAACGAATGGCATCTTATTGATAAATATATAATTTTTACAGTTC
Organism: Pterostichus niger; assembly: GCA_947425015.1. Classification (NCBI taxonomy): domain Eukaryota; kingdom Metazoa; phylum Arthropoda; class Insecta; order Coleoptera; family Carabidae; genus Pterostichus; species Pterostichus niger. The sequence goes on along the minus strand of OX380347.1, from coordinate 21,328,846 downwards.
TAGCATATCTGTACTTCACTGTAGTCTATAGTATTACAATTTAATTTGTAAACACAAAATCGATTCTATTCACACTTCAGTTGCATTCGAAAGATATTAAACGTTACGTAAATAGAATTAACTTTTAGACAAATTATCAACCTACGTAGGTAATGTTGGTATGTCATTAGTTTCTTCTCTTTCTTAATGAAGAGTAAATTTATATCTTCAATGCTGCACAATCAAAACAAGGACAAAATTAAATGGATAGAAATGGAATAAATAAAACTTTCATGCTGTAATACTGACGCTGAAAGTAAAAGTGAGAAATTATGAAAATCGAATTTATAATCGTCGTACTTATATATTGTTATTAATTTTAAAAACACATAAAAAGCAAAGACTACAAACTACAACCAAGCCAGTAAAGATAACGAAAAAGCGAATACATAATTGTCCAGTTTATTACTGACGTATACTTGAATCATCTATTGTGAAAAGTTTGTACAACTGTTTATTGTTGTGTCATTTGAACAAAGGTGAAACTTCTACATAATACCTATAGATATCTAGATAAACATAATACATTGTTATCAACAGAATGGGAAAATTATAATGATGAATATTAATAAAGTTGTATCTATTTTTGCGCCCACAGGCAACAATATAAATAAAATATATGTATATTACATATGCTATACAAACATACAAATACTCGTATCAATTCGGTAATTTGAATCGAGTTTAATAGGTTGAGTTTGTTGGGCGATACGTGAGTAATTTGTCCGTTAAAAGATGCGATAGTTAAAAAAACTTAATTTTAAATAACCATAGTAACCTGGTGCACATTCTTAACTGGAATATAAAAATTGTATTCATTAAAACATATATTTACTGTAAATTTTATTCAAAATAAGTATATATTTATTGTAATGTACATATAACATTTAAAACAAATTGCGTATAAATTTCAGGATCAGGAAATCATAAAATATTAGAAAATAAAAAAACATATTTTAAAAGGAAATTATACATACAGTGACTGAACTAAAGCGGCTTATTTACAAAATGTCTTAAATTAGTATTACAATAAATTGCAAACAATATCAAAACATTTAAATTATTAATATGTAGAATAACATATCAATTTACTATTTGATGTTGACATCAGTGAATTTTCTTAGATAAAACTGGGTTAATAAAGTGACAGTGTAAGATTCAACTAAGGAAATATATTTATAAAGTATAATGCAAAAAAAAACGTAGAATGTAATTAAGGAAGCAAGTAAATTGTTAGCGTAGATAAGTCTAGAGCGAGACATGGATCTAGTTTGGTTAAAGTGGCAAAAACTGGGCAAAATCGAGCGAGCACTGTCTTCCCGTGCTCCAAATTTGGGCTAAAGCCCTGGACCAGAATTTAATCGAAACTAGCGCAGGAGTGGAAAGTAGGTCACTTGCTCCCCGAAGCCGTAGTCTGGAATCTGGCATCGGCGAATCGTTCTCCGGTGTTTCGTATCTCGTTCGCTTTTAGTTCTCCGTTCTTTGTACGTTCTTTCGTTCTCAGTTGTCTGTTCACGTAAGTTTTCCCCGGGTCTATCATTTTTCTGCCCTGATATCCCACTTGAATTTATATAATTTTATTAGATCAATTATTATTGATTACCCAAGATTTTTCTCAATAAAATAAAATGCTAAAATGTTTCATAATATTGATTGCTATCACCGTACGTATACTTGACGAAATTTATATCCGATTGGATTTTAAGCTTAATATCCTTTGGGTTAGCTCATTAAATTGAGTTAAGGATTACTGTAAATACATTTGCTCCTATGCCAATATTCCAGGTAGCATCTCAAGAGCATATTTTCTGCTTCTGATGCAGATGAGAAAATTCAAGTCAATAATTTAACACCACGAGATACGAAATTTATACAAGGAAACGGGAATTATTGAACATTTGCATCTACTGAAAAAATCTTTACTATTAAACACATTTTTAATCGTCCCTAAACCATAATTAGATTTGTCATCCCAGCGGTAGAGATGTAACAAGTGCGAGACGAGGAAAGCACTGGCCGCGGGTACACAAATCTAAGGGGCAGAGCTGTTGTATTCGCATATAAATTTAGACTATAATTCCAATTTTGTAAAACTTGCTTTGCTGTTTTATTTTTAAATTTTTATGTAAATGTATCATGTCAACATTTCTTACCAACCAAATTACATGTGACACGATTTTTCAAAACACACAACACTTTCAACCAACTTCAAATCGTCAATTCGCTTCAAATAAACAAATTATGTAAAGTATTTTTAAAACGCTTAGTTTTCATTTTTAACAATGTAGCTCTAATCTGAGAAACACATATATAACGAACTCAAACCGTCAAATTCAATTTCCAAGAAAATCAAATAATGCATCAGGAAGGGTAATTTTATATTCTTACCTCAACCACAAAAACTGCTAGTTGTTTAGCGGCAACACTATTATCTACTTTAATGTTTAACAACGAACAGAAATGAAAATATATACAAAACAAATTGACTGGTAGCACAAGCTCTGTTTTTGGGGGTTCTAAGAGCATGATTTTAACATGTTAGAGATAGCTAAAACACCCAAAAACACTGCTCTCAAAACAGGCAAAAACAGAGCTTGTGCTACCAGCCATTGTGTTTTATATATTTCTTAGCATTTCTGGATAACAAGCTCACGACGGTCTTCCAGGAAAAATTGTATTCATCAAAGAGGATATATTGATTTATTTTTCATTTTTATTATTTACTCAATATATTTCTATAACATTTTAACTTTTACGTTTTTTTAAATGTACTAACAACATTTTTTTTTTCAGATTCTAGAGAAGTTCAAAACTTGGTAATTGGTAAGAATACCCAAATTCTTTTTTATTAGGTTAGATGCAATTTATATTGTGAAAATAAAACATCGATAGTTTCAGTGAAATTGAAATTTCAAACGCAAAGTTAAACTACAGATAAAAATCGGTTTACACAGAAAACATTCAATTACCTACTACCTTATTGACATTGTCGGGATCTGATAATATTTATTTATAAAATGTTTTGTTTATAAAATTCTTTTGTAGACACGAACACTTTACTCTTGCTCGTAAAGAAAATAAATCAAAAATTTACTGATACCAATTTTTTAAAATAAAATTCAAGAAAAAAACTAAAAACAGAACATAGTACACTGTAATGCATGCTAGCATGCAATACTCCAGATAATTGCAGTGGTGAAAACCGTTCATTGCGTCAAATTGTTCTATACGAACCATTTCGATTTATCCGAGCGGTATCCATAAATAGTCAATAATCATATTTACTCCAAAGATTCACGCTAGCTTTTCTCTTTTCAAAAAATCTCTTTCTTAGATTTCTTATTTAGCAATCGCCACAGTAAATGTTTAGAAAATAGTAAAATCGCTAAAATATATCTTTATGACTGTAATATTTCAGACGGAACTTATAAATATTTTTGTAGTTCTAGTTATTATTTAAAATCACTTTTTGTAAAACAGAAACCATATAAACCGGCTTAAGATATAGATAAAAGAATTGTGGGTAGTTTTCTAAAGCTTCTTATACAGGATTAATTATTTAATGTTTCTTATTGATCGATTTTACAATAGACAACTTCAGCAATTTTTAATTTCAACTACTTAAAACTAATGAGAAAATAGAAATATTTATCGAATAGTTTAATAATTTATACGTGTATTACAAATTAGTACATACTAGTAATTCTAAGGTAGTAACGGAGCCATAGTAAATTGTTATTATCAGTAAGGTTGATATTCTTTTATGATTACACATAAAAATAAATAAAAACCTTTTGAATATTAAAATCAGCAGTTTTAAATGAAAATGATCCATATTATAGATATTTTTCCAATAAATTACTGTTAAGCAGGGATGAAAAAATCGTGATTTAAAAGAAAATTATAGATTTTTTTACATTTTTTAGATTTTTTAATTATATTACTAAATGTAGTAAAAGTTATTAGTATTTAACTATTTATATGATAAATTCCTTTAAAAAATATGTAGTTTCGATTATTATTGCACAAATTTTAACACGAATTTGTTAAACTATATGCTGGACTATACGTATTCATAACTTGTGCGGCCGCGGTAGGTTAACATGCTCGTACACGAAATTTGATGTTTTCATATTTAATTCATTTAATAAATAAATATTGAAACCCACTTTGTCTGTTTTACAAAAAACCTTAAAAATGTTCTTTAAACAACTGTTTTGTTCTATACCAGAAATATAATTAAATTAATACAAAATGATTTAAATCAACGATTTAAAAAAAAATTACACTCATCAAGATTTAAATAAAATGATTTAAACCAGGTCCACCCTGCGGGTAAATAATTTTATATCAAAATTTGTAATTTTAAATCAGTATATGTGATTGGAGATGTAGAATCGCGTACAAAATTATTCGATGAGGTAAAAATGCATACCGTGACGTAGGAATTAATAGGTAAATATTTAGAGCTACGAAATCCGACTTATATATGTTACAGACGGATTTAGAAATCCAACATCTCTATTTATATAATACAATGTCCATTTCTTAATTAGTAATTAAGTAAATATACAATAAGAAAATTATTTGCTATAGATATAATTAATAAATGCTATATAAATTAATTAAATGCCATGTCATTTTTGCCAACTGTAAAATCAAGAAATATCATACTCGTATTTAAAAAAAAGAAAAAAGTTCAGATTTAACAAATCGTGATTATATATTGCAAACACATTTTGTACCATTTAATTTGTCTTTGAATTTATAAATTAATGAATCATCGATGACTATCATTGTCTAGATTTGCGAAAATATAACATAGAAATATTATTTCTTAACTGACTACAAGATGAAATAAATATTTATCTTTATGATTATATAGAGATTCGAAGGTAGAAAATTATGTTTATAAATTATTAATCGATAAGCAATTGCTCATCGATCTGGAGGTGATAAATAAATTAAAATTAAACATAATGTAATAATTATCAAAACATATTTTTTAAATGACAACTAAATTTGTTTTATCATGTTAAAATAATTTTCATAATTTTTATATTTTAACCCGTTAACTGCGAAACGAATATATGATGGTATTGACGACTATGCTAAACGCTACACTAATCTGGTGGTAGAAAATGATTTGATAAACTGGCGCAATTTACGTATTGTGCATATGTTTTTTTGAGAGTTTTGTATTACAGATTAGTGTCATATTTAATATATTACTAATTCAATATATTAATGACCAGTTGCACAGTCTCCAATTAATTTTGAAGGATCGTTAACAAGAAAATATCGAATCAAATATTTCACAACAAACTTAATGATATTTAATGTTGATGTTGTTTAATTCGCCAAAAAGATGAGTAATGTGTATTGTTCTGATCCTAGTTGTAATTATATGCGAAAATGGAATAGACATAACTCTTTATACGTTTCTAAAAAAAGACGAGAAGTAGTAAAATTTAAAAATAAGTTTGAAGAAACGGAAAATGTAGATTAATTGAAAGTATGGATAATTAAACTCAAAATTAGAAACCAGTATTCAAATTTATGAAGGTTTATTCCTCGCATTTAAGGGTTAAGATTACTTATACAGAGGTTAGATTTTTGAGTACTTTTAAATACATTTATATCTATCTATTTAAATATAAATTTATCAAAAAAAAATTAATCGACAAATGCGGATTCTAATAAACAAATATATATATATATATATATATATATATATATATATATAAATAAATTGATGGCTGGTAACTGCACTTCACGCGAAGAAATATATCACTTATCGAGATCTGCTACGGCAGAGTTCCACACCCAGTAATGGGTAAAAGGCGTGATGATATATTTATCTATATTTTATAGTTCTAAAACGAGCACATTACATATTAAACATACAACATTTATAAATGCATCACATCTCCGTTAGTTCCACGAAATAACACATTGACGCTACAATCTTAAAATTGACGATACATGTTGCCGGCTATTATGTAAGTTGTTATTACTTGTGCGATATATATTAATTGACGCCTTCAGCACATCTTCTGTACAGATAACTAACTTTTTGTCAAATTTCAAGTACCTATCTAATAAATTGATACCGGAGCTAACTGAGAGGCTCAAACTGTACATACCTCCACGAACTAGAAGTACACATATTGAATGAAATTGGAATATGTAAAAAAAGTGTAATTTAAGAATTGTATACACTTTGTATTGCAAGAAATATAAAATTCACCCCCGCAGTTTAATAACATCTGTTTACATATCACCGGCAATATGTAACGTAGGTAATGTGTTAATTTCGTCAATTGTGCAAATAACGTAATAAGTATTGCGAGTAATAAATGTTCCAGTGGTATCGGATGTATCCCCGATCAGTAGGAAGCACTTACTCCTCTTAGTATTTAAACAACTATAATCTACATTACATTTATCTCACAATAAACTGAAACTGAACTGATCTTATAGCAAAAGAGTTTAAATTCTGATTTTCAAAAATTAAAGATGTTCGGAGCACTAAATCATTATGATTTAACTGACGATTGCCCGTACCATATACCGCACGCAAGCATATATATATATATATATATATTATGTATTAGCTATTGAGTTCTATTGCATTAGCCTGTTATAACTAAATTAGAAACAAAGAGAACAATACAGCCTTTTTGATAACTTGTTAACATTTTCAACTATTAAAAATCTTTTCCTTCTACAAAAGCATATAATAGATATTTAATAAAATGCATCAACTGGAAAAATTAAACATATTTTTTTTACAATATATCATTCATTGTCATTTTACCCATTGCTGAGCGTGACACAATAATCAGATGTCAAATCACGGCCCTCAAAGATATTCTTGGAGTAATTTTAATATCGTAAAAATCAGTTTATCGGCTCCGGGAACCGATCTCGGATTTTTATTTCCATAGTATAATTACGTTACTATAACGTCACTGTGGTAAAGAAGGCAAAGCATATACCGCGATAAGGTTACATCGTAGGTCTCTGGCTCACCCACTTTCGGTCGCTCGCTCTTTTTTTTTTCATCTTTATGTAATTGTTCGCCATCATTACGTCATATATCTCCTCTTACAATATTTACAAATTTATTTCTCTAATAATATGAAAATATCAAATAGTTTTTCTGTGAAAATGTATTTTCTGTTAAATATCAACTACTCTCATTAAACGTATGGTGTAAAATTAATTTACCACAACCGTAACCTGATTTATTCTCAATTAATATTGTTTATTAAATCTGTTTACATTCAATATTGTCATATATAACACAAAACTAAATTAATGAACATCGTTGTAATAATAACGCAGGAATATCTACATTGTAGTGAATACCTATTAAAATTATTAGATAAATTGTTCTAAACCACAATCATTATTAAAACAATTAATAATAGTTTAGGAATGGTAAAAGTCAATAAAGCGGTACATTGTGACATATGGACTAACCATATTGAACTGAGAGCAAACCGCATATTAAAATTCACCGTAATTTGTCACCGAAATATTTCACATAAATGCAAAATACGTTAAATATAATTTTGTTATAGTAGTGCCTTTTTAAAAATAATACTACTATAGAATATTGAAATTTCATTAGAAATAACTGCTGTTCGAAGCGCAAAACTCTCATTGCAATGAAACATTTTTATACTGCATTAATTAATTGACAAATATTGATGATTCACATAAAATACATCATTGTCAATAAATTTAAAATTTGAATTTCAGATCCATAACCCAAGATCTATCAAACATACGATTAAGTCCTTCGTATATTAACACACTCTGTCAGCATACAATAATTATAAAAAACAATCACCTTTGATGCGTAATTAAATAACAATATTGTAGGTGAGTAATTTCAATGATAGATAAGACAGAAACGTAATCAATAAACAATGTGTATTAAATTGAAATAGTGTATACATATAATTTATAAATTGAACCCAAGATTGTCTAATGCATAAGAATCCAGAATGTAATATCCCAGTTGAAAAATACCTGGCCGAAAATCCAGGGTTGTACGGATTTTCCTATCTAGTTAAAAGTGAAATAAGTGAAAGTTGCACTAAAAAAAATATAATGTTCAGAAATAAATAAAAATGTAAATATATATTTAGAAAACATTAGAAAATAATGAAAATATTAAAAATAAAACTTTGTAAAACGTTTGACAGAGCACGAACCGTGTATGTTAACTCGTGCTCATGCCTCGAAGTTGTAGGTTAAGTGAAATTAGAAATGAATTTTACCGAAAAACACGGATAGGAAATGGCTTTTTCCGGGTATTTCGAGTATGGCAGTTTAGTGTGAAAGTGTGAGAGTATGTTTTGGGACATGTTGTATGTATTTGGTATATGTTAGCATCAGGATCAGGGCTCATAGAATATAGGTTAGCCGGGTATTGGGCGGTGTCTGTGGGATCAATACCGCCCGAGCTAACTCAGCTTCCCGCCATTCTGGACCGCGCACTCCCAACATTCGGCGCAGCTTCGCTCTTCTTTTGCACACTAGGACAACACTTAACCTCATATTCTATGTCCTGTGTACATGCGTGTCTTAATTCGGAAATGGTTCAACTGCCGGGAAATAACTATGCTGCCCAGATGACTACTGAACGAGTGGAACAGAAACATCCCACAAGCGACATCATTAGCAGCAACGAGATTTCAAACTGGATGATTTTCATTCAATAGTCTTGTTTTACGCGGTAACATTATATCGATTATTTATAATTTAATGTGTTAAATGCGGGAACTAGCTATTTTCGTTTTATCTACTGGTTGCTTTATAGATAACTTTACAAAAGATAATGTTTTCTCATTATTATTTTATTTTTAAATTGCTCGGAAAGTTTATAAAGTTTATACGCAAAGACAAGTTTCGAATAAACTTTATTCGAGACTAGATAAACAGCATGTGAATAATAATTTTATTTCTCAGTAAGCTTATTTGAAGTTACATACTTTTGTAAATATAGTTAGGCATTGCAGTTTTAAAAACTGTTATATTTTTTTGAACAATGGCTAAAATTTCATTTAAAAAGTTTGTTAATTTTACTCATTAAAACTTTAAAATTTTACTATTTTATACCGGTTTTAAGATAAATATTTTTTTATGGACAAATTGTCACTTATTTTAATATTTTTGTACAAAATTTAATTTTTAAAGTGCAAGGAAGCTATTGTATATAGATGTAATTACAAAAAATATATAGGTACATAATATCTACCTATGTTTTGGTCTATATTCGGTATTTTGATTTAATTCCTCACCGAATATTTGGAATTCGGTTATTCAGTCAAATCAAGTTTCGGCATTTACAGAAAATTTATGCAAAATCTGAAGAATTACACAACTATTTGATATGTAAAAATAGTTTAATACAATGAATCGCTTAAACATGAAGTAAAATTTCAAATGTATGTTTCCTTGATTAACAAAAAACTTTATTCCAGTTCTGAAGACTTACACATTTTATGTTGAACAAAATTAATCACTTAAATAATAAATTAAATTAAAAGTTGTTTTTATTTCTCAATTAACTTGACTCTGATTTTGAAGCGAAATACAAGTTTTGTGAAATAAAAATAGATGACCACTTAACTTTAATTAATAACTAAAATAAAAATTTACTTCTGTTTCTCAATAATAAACTTTATTTAACTTTTTAAGTTACATAATTTTTTTGAATAGTTTAATAATATTAATGTCTTAAAAATATTAGTTTATTTTATGAACAATAAACTTTATTCAAACTTTTAAGTTACACATTTTTTTGTAGTGCAAAAATGATTTAAAAAAATTAACAGCTTAAACAATCATTAAAGATGCCTTGAAAATGTTTGTTGATTTTGTTTCCTAATAAACTTTATACAAATTTTGAATAACAATACAAATTTTTGTTAAAATGAAAACAAAATTTATCTTTAAACTAAAATTGCATGAGAAATATACTTTTAATTCTCAATCATCCTTATTCAAATAATGAAGAGTACAATTTTTATGAAGCAAAACCAGATTCAGTAAATTAACCGCTTAAACAATAACAATAATATTTGCTAATTTTGATTTTCAATAAACTTTATTCAGGTTTTGAAAAATTATACAATTTTTGTAAGCAAAAATAGTTTAACAAATTCATCACTTAAACAATAACTAAAATTGTTTTTGAAAATTATGTTATTTACAATATTTTTAAAATGATATTTACAAAGCAATAGGGATAAACCTAGAAATATGTTTTACGATGTTGCGATCGTAATTTATATTTACATCCTGTAAACAAGACTTTCTCTCGGAGAGTAATAAAACCGATATCTTACTACAGCATACTATGCTATTCTAATGAAGTTAACAAGTAAATATAAACGATAATTATTCCGATAATTTCTCCATTCATCAGAATAAGTCGGAAAATATAGAGATAGATACATTACGAGATGAGATAAATAGATTAGAGAGCTACAAACTAGAGACGAGAGCATAGAGTAGAGTAGCAAACGTGAAGCGGCGGTTCAGCGGGACAGCGGTACAGCGGTACAGCGGGCAACGACAGTACAGGTGAATGATCTCTGTCAGAGTCAGATGTGTGAGTGCGAGGGTTGTGAGTTCGAACTCTGTCAGGATAAAGCTCATGGGAGCGAAAAAAGGCAAAATCTAGATCTAGAGGATCACTATATATACCTGCTTCCACTTTCGCTGGTGAGCAATGTCCATCTGCTATCGGTTTCGTCGAGTCCGTAGAGGCATGAGAATCAATGTTTTTCTCTTCAGACATTCTTACAACTCGGTGTGTCAACTATAACCCCGAGAACACGAAAGTAACGATATACTAATTGAGGATCACTTGAAACGGGGAGATTATCACAAGTTTCGGGTTGGGGAAAACACTAAATACGCGAGCTGGTCAGCAGCCTCATGCAGCATTCGCGCGTGACAGACGACAGCGAGACAGAGACGCGCGTGGCAAATGGTAAGTGGCGAGTGGCGAGTGGCGAGAACGTCAGACCACGAGCCACAAACCAGCAGTGTATATGAAAAGCACGAGCGCAGCAGCAGCGTCGCCGTCAACTGACAGGAGAGTGCGCAATCGGCGATCGTCGCGCGTGGTGTGAGAAAGTGGTTCACAAACGAGCACAGAGCCGTACTTTCTATCCAGAAGGCTCTCCACCGCTCTGGTCCTGGTCCAGGACGCTGTACACCAACACGTACAGTGTACACTGGTGCGGGTGGTAATCCACAGCATCGCAGAAGCAGAGTCAGAGTACCCCTGCCGTCGCCGCCGCCACCGCCACCGCCCGAGCGCAGCTCTGCGCCGCTGGGGCGGTGGTCGGCGCACGACGCGTGAACGTGGCCCATCCCCTCTGATTCACGCGCGCTCTACCTGGTCTACCTGCCCAAGCGCCCAGCTGCGGCTCTGCTGCCTTCTGCTCCAGCATCTTGCTTCTGCGGTACGGTGCGGTGCGGTGTATGGGATGCCGAGCGTGAACGAGACGTAGCGTGATTCGTGAGCGTTTCCGCAGCGTTCGTTGCTACTTGACCTAGTGTTGGCATGTACCGATACATACGACTTCGAGTTAGTCAGCTACTGATAAGCAAACACACGGTCATTGAGTAAGTAATGAATTTATTTCTCAGGGCTTTTTTACTTTCATTAGATTAACTCAGTTTATTACATTATTGCTCAAAGATATTTTAAACTGTCCTGAGATTATTGATTGCTATCATCTTTCTAGCTTCCTAAGATTTACCGATGCTTTTCACACCCTCTCATGTACGGCAGGCTTATTTATATCAGCAAAGAAAAACATTTTGCTGCCAGGTTTATTCAGTATCATAAGTTTGCTAAACTTACAATAAATATTAAAACTTCGTATGTTTGTGGGTTTGCGATTCTCTAGATTATCGTTACAAAACAACATAATGAAATACCAATATTTCATTATTGCAGAACCATTATTTACTATACCTGAAATTATTGATGGCTTTTTCAACTCCAAGTAACTTTAGTATAATTAAATAAGGTTGTTCTATATTATTTACTATACTATTCCCGGACATTATTGATAGTTATTATCTTCCATCAAGCTATTTAAAATTTATCGATATTCTTCACATTTTCGCAACTAATAATATATAACCGCATATTCATCTCGTGAAACACCAATGTTAATACAAAGATATTTTGCAGTTTTTGCATCTTTTAGAAATTATCATTTATTTTATTTTTATATAAATAAATATATCATCACGCCTTTTACCCATCACTGGGTGTGGCACTCTGCCGGAGCAGATCTCGGTAAGTGAAATTTTTATGCGCGTGAAGTGCGGTTACCGGCCGTCAAATCACAGCCACCAAAGAAGTTAGTGTTGGGGAGCAACATTGATAGTTTTAATGTGGTGGATAATTATTTGTCGGTTGTGGGAATCGAACCGGAGTTCTGAAATTTACACGCTATTTAATAATCCACAGGCCGACTCAATACTACTGAGCCACCTACCCCATGCATACGTTTATCAACTACTTAAAATACTGTTTGGTGCATCGCTATAACGAGAGACTAATAAATACAATTATACTTATATGCAATTATTATTATTTACTTCCTTATACAGCCTACAAATTTAGAAAAACTATTCCAGCATAAAAGCAAATATAAAATATTCTAACAAATAAAATACTATCGGTGACAAACATCACAAAATAAATAAAATTATAAACAAACGTAAAATGTTTTTATTCAGCTATATTTAATTGTAACATATCTATTTATTTTGATGTATTTGGCTAGTGACCACATGCAATGTTTACAAATATTGTCAACATTATTAACAGCAAAGAAAAACAATTCAAAATTTATATAACATATTTTTTTTAAATCCTTAATACCTTCCATCAAATATATATAACATCTTGAAATGCTATCTGTCCGACAGATATTTTCAAGTCAAATTTCAAGGTGTATACACCTAATTGTACTCAGTCAAATCCGGTATACCATAGGGCAGTGTTCTGGGACCAATGTTGTACACTGTATATATTGCTTTTCTGCCAACAAATGACACAACAACAACAGTATCATTCGTGGACGACACCGACAGTCGAGTTGTTGATTCTGATCCAGAAGCCGCCTCAGTTCAGTTACAATAACACCTTAACTTAGTCCATGATTGGTGCCAAAAGTGAAGAATACAATTAAATCCAAACAAATCAACTCATACAACCTTCATATTAATGTAACACGAGCGGACTGGGTGAATAAGTTGATCTTACCGGACTGCGTCAATTGTAAAACGAAAAGAATGGATGCAGTCTTGAAATCTTATTAACACATTGCTATCAAATATTTTTATACTAATTGTACACGAAACGTTATAATTTAATATGAGGATGGAAACAGAATTATTATTTAGATTAACATTTTATTAATTACAATACTTAATTCACTAATCTAGTTTAAAATTAAATAAAACGCGAACACCGCGTGATGTGAAGATCTACATCTTCACGCTTTGAGTCGATGGACGATACTGATGGTTTCTACCAAAACACTTGCTGTCCTGGGTAAGATACCCACATCTGGAATCCATCCCTCTCGCATCGGGGTGGACACAGATGTCTCAAGTGTTTTGGTTATGTAGTCTGACACTCTGGCCCTGCAGATAACGCGAACATGAAATCTTGTTGGAATTCTAAGAATATTAACTATAACTGTCTCTTTTTATAATTTAATGCCCTATATTCGAAAACCAAAAGATCTCACACTCAGCCTTAATGGCACATGTGGTCACGAGTGTCAAATTACACGAAACCAATCTTATCTAAACGCAACATAACAACAATGAGATAGCTCATATTGTTACATTAAATTGACAAACTTGATCAGCCGTCAATCTCAATAGTACAGAACTACCTCAAGTCGAGGGAACGAAATAACCCGGGATGGCACTGGACCGAAAATTAACCTGGCATAACCACATTACGATAAAAAAAAAACAACTTGGAATCAAAAGAATTGTCAACAGAAAGTAAATTGCTGCTGTATAAAGTTATCCTGAAACCCATCTGAACGTACGGGATTCAATTATGGAGAACAGCCAGCAAATCATCCACCGCAGTACTGCAGCGGTTTCAATCAACTACACTGCGCATGATTACAAATGCCTGATGGTATTTTACCAATCACACACTACACAATGACTTGAAGATGCTAACAGTAAAAGAAGAAATTTGATGATTCAGCACCATATACCAACAAAGACTGGAACGCCATACCAACACACTCGCTGTGAATCTTCTAGATAATAGTGAAACCATCTTCAGATTCAAAAGACATCAGGCACTCGACCTACCAAACTTAGTATAATCTTACATTGTATAAGTGTAAATTAATTAATGACTTTAATTAAGTGTAGTGAATACTGCCACTGGCCGTAAAATGCGTTATTACCATATTAGTTTATAGTTCTAGCGAACTGATTACTAATAAGACTCAATAAAGATATACATTTTTAAAAATGAGCAATCAGAAATTTTTAATAAATTTAAACTTAACATCGTAGAAATAAATTCTTGTCATTAGTTTTAATTGTGCTTGTTACATAATATTATCAAAACATTTTATGGAAAGAATTTAAATTTGAAAAAAAAATTATGTTTATAGTTTGAATTACTTTAAAAATATTCCAATAATTTAATAATTCAAGTTTCTTTTTTCATATGTTAATATTTAGTAGTCACTGTCATTCTTCAATAAATAGTTAAGAAATAAAAATTTGGACCTGTCTAGGTCTACTTAATTATTTTGTGACAAATCTAAAAACAGTATTCTCAACAAAAGAAAAATAATGGAAAAGTAATAATGACTCCAGATGCGTTTGTCATTTGAGCAAACTTGTTGAATTAATTTTTATTGGATTAACAAATCGAGAAAGCCGAGAGTTCAAAATTACCGCAGGTATATTTACTTAGAGTATTATCGAATGTAACACCTCAATATTTAAATGATGATGAAGTTGTAACCAAGTTTAGAGAGCGTGAAAATGGTCCGCGCGCAAATATTTTGGGTTCGGGTCCAGATTCGATCCAGGTCAGCCTGGCTCCTGCAGAAGCACAGGAGCAGAATCAAGGCGTTGCTTCTGCTGTTGCTTGTGTTCCACTCCTGCTACGCCTTATCCCGCACGGCCTCATTACACATAAAGTGGATAAAAAAAACTTAATTCCTGCCGTGACAGATGACGTCATCGAGTTAGAACCCCTCAGAAATATACATAAACATCATGCTGTGTCATTTATTTTACATAAAATTGTTGTACTATTTTTTACAGTTTTTGATAACAAATAACTTGTTTTATAAATACGTTTTATTTAATTTTGAAGTTTAAGTTTTATTTTAATTTATACATTTTAAGTAAAACATATTTTTCTTAAGCAATACGGTTATTCCAAAGAAAAATACAAATTTCTAATGTGCAATTTTCTCTCAGTAAAATTTAAAGGCCCTGACATTACTTAATCGTATTCAAGAATGATATTTGAAATCGAAAATTTAGCTTTTATGTAGTTTGTTTATTAATGTATTATTTAAGTAAATGTTTTCAGTCAAAGAATCGTAGATTTTATCAATAAAACATCATTATTTTTTAATGAAAATATACGTTACATAAGCATTTAGTGAATTAGGTATTTATCTTTGAAAATTTTTAAAAACTGTTTCCATATCCAAAGTGAATTACGCTATAACTGGCGTAACAATGAAATCAAAAATTTCTGGTTATAATTGAATTTTCTAATTATGTTGTTCTGAGTTTGAAAGAGATCAGTGCGAAAAAGCTTTAAAAATTCTTCTCTAAAACAGTTTTTTAAAATTTCTAAACAATGTGGCTCTAATCCTGCTTACGCAAAGTCGATGTGGTTTTCTTTTTGTGAAACGCTGGGATGAAAGGGAAAGCAAACGTTTTTACTTTACATTCTATTTAAAACCTGGTTCTGAAAAAGGAAGAAAATATGGCTTGAATTTGGTTAAAATGAAATGATTTTCACAATATTGATATATTGACTCTCACATACATATTTTAAACTTGATTATAACCATAACTAAATAAGTAAAATGAAATATCCAGACTAACTTTAAATTAAATTAAATTCTGCATTTTTCTTGTAAAGTAATCAGGGATGCAATGATGGCGAATAATTTATTTCCCGCGTTATTCGTCTCTGGTGTAGTTTTCGTGGGATATTCTGGTTGTTTGGATACATACCTTCAGTAAAAACTAATGGGATAAATATATTCAAACAAAGATTATGTTTATATATTTAAAATTTTCTCTAGATTTTTTTGAAAAAGTTTTGGAACATTTATGTCCGGGAAATGTCTTAAATTTGTGTTACTTCTGAGTAAGAAAATAAATGGAATGATATCATTATAAGCTTAATTGAGGAAAATTCCAACAAAATGACGCAAGGTCATATAAAATTATATCTAGTGAAAAGTGAAAATATCTCGAATGAAAACATGATAAACAGGAAGGAAAAAATCCGGTACAATGTAGGAAATAAAGCATTACACTTTTATCTTTATTTCTGAGGATGATTTTAACTAGCAATGTTATTTAATATAAGTAAAACGTATCTGGGATCAGGAGTTGTCCTACCCGCTCAAACGATCTTATATTTTTGGCTTTGTATTTAGTAAATAATACTAGAGATGTAACGGATATCCGATGGCTATCCGCGTGTACCGGATTTTCATTCAACTACGAAAATTGCAAGAAGTTAAATTGATTTATTGATAAAGGAAGATACTTATAAACAAATAAAAACCAGACAATCTTAGGCGTATTCGAAAGTTGACATTTGGTGATTACTATATATTTTAGTCTTTGTATTTATTATCTGTAGTTTATAGGTATTCGTTTTTATATTATTATAAAAATAAAAACCATAACCAAATAGGCGATCTTTTTTTTCACCATTGACATTTTTCTTTCGATTATCTTGTAATTTACAAGTTAATTAAAATTATAACAATAATAAGTGAACGCAACAAATCAAAACGTCAATGCGTAAGTGTCATTCGCTCATTAATCACTCACGACGACATCCCTCGCGCCGTAGCTCGGATCTAAATACATCGCAACACGTTCATAGCTACGAGCCGAATATTCGACAACTGGTTATCCTGTGTAGGGGCTCGCAGGATATACGGTATCCGGCCAAAATACCATCAGTTTCATCTCTAAATAATACATAATAATTATTTAGATACTTTTTGCCTTTTAATCACAACCAGCGAAAGTGAACGAAATCATTAATCGCCTTTATTCCATTATACGTGGTAGTTTTTTATGTTTTGTTTGTTTTTCGTTTTATAATTTTTGTTTTCTAATTTAAATAGTTTAATATCATACAGTTTTAGTTAATATTGTAATTAATGAACAATTATAATTTTCCATTAATAAACCGGGCGACAAAAATATATATTAAAACCCCGCAACAAATATATCAGGAACGCCTGTCTGGTATATTTTCAAGAGTAATAAATTTGAATTTACTTATAGCATTCATAGTAATTTCGCGGAGCGAAAAAAGTGCCATAGTATTAGCAGAATGTTTTTTTCTAATACATAATATAAAACAATTATTTAGCATTCATATAAAATTAGATAAAACTGGATAATAATTATGCGCAGTTTTTTTTTCTAAGGGCAATGTTGTTAGCTCTAATATTCTAAACAATCTCCTGTATATAACTGTTATATGTAATAACATGTATGGAAAATATTTTGTAATGCAGTAGGAATGTTTGTAATCACGTCTCTATTTTCATTCATGTAAATGCAAGTAGTAAAATAGAAAAGTTTTGCAGTTGCAAATCTCCTTCTACTTACTCGTATATTATTATTTGATGTGCGCAATAAAATCGTACGGGTTTTACCAACTTAAATAATTTATTAACTGTGTTACTAGATATTGGATTATTTTTCTTCCAAATTCTTCTCGTATAAAACTATAAATAATATATAATTTTATTATTATTTAAATAATACTCAATATTAATTGGTTACTTAATTTTAGAATGTATTTTAACCACACCTCGTACAATATAGAAACACCACTTTTGTTACATCAGGGATGATTGTACCCTGGAAAGGACTACTTATTTATTAACGCACTGTGGGCTTTAAATCCAGAATCCTTAGTATCAAATGTCATATTCTATAAAACGTGTCTCTGCGAAATAAAGACATAAATGTTTCACATGGAATTTTTAAAGTAAAACCTGATTGAAAAATAATAGTACAAATATAAAAGTTATTTTAAATGTTATTGAATATCTGTAGCACCTTGTTATGTTTTACATATTTAAATAAGTAATTTCAAATAATAGTTTAATCAAAAGTATTTATTGCTATTTTATTGGTTAAGGGAAAACTTCGTTTGTTATTTCAGGGGTAGATTTACATTGGTGAAAATTGTTTGTCGCCTGTGGGAATCGAACCAGGATTCTCAAGATCCACAGGCCGACTCGATACCACTGAATAATAATTATTAAATATCCGAACAGAATCGCCAGGCCGGAACATGCACCCTAGACATAAAGACAATACACTACACTCCGCCCAGTTTCTGGCAAGAGCTGGACTGACCTGCTTATACCTTAAATGAAAGACATAGTGCAATGCAAATCAGCCGACGCCACGATACACAAAAAAAAATTAATTCCAGAGGACTCCTCAATTTCAAAGTAAATCAATGTTGGGTGACTTTTTAACTTGGGATTCTACCACACTTTGTTGCTTCTTTCCAAAATGCAGTTCAAGTTTAGGGCTGGCTTACTAGTAGTTGAGTTTCTTTCCTAATTTTTTAAAAACATTTATCTGTTAAATAAATTGAGACCGTAACATAAAGTTAGTAATTTTCTAGGTAATCATCCTTAATTGATTATAGATGCTAGCAGTCATAGTTAGCAAACCTAAAGTTAGCTTCAATCCTAGGGCTTACAAAGCCTAGATTCGCCTCTATAACTTATTCTCGTGCTCTATATAAATTAACTTGTTTCCAACGCAAAGAAAGTAATATTAGGAAAATATTACTTTTACTGAATATAAAACGAATTCAACCCCGCGTTTTATAAATTTTATCTCTCTGCTATAAAAAAAATATATTTACGTTATTTCTCCTTTAATATTAAATATTACGGTCTTGTGACTTGATTCTATTTTAGTTTCATTTGCTCTTTTCAAGAGCAAAACAGCGGATGCACTTGTGGCGAAGCATGCATTTTCGTGCTCCACAGGACGCAAACCATTACCCAGTTTTCAAGGGTGTAATATCATTGCTGATATAAAGATAGAATCTCTAGTATTATAAACAGAAATTGTTTTGGAGATTAAAAACATAGCACTGACTGAAAAAAAAATATACAAATAGCAGTAAATACCAAAAAATTATAATAATATTTTCGGAGTTTTTATTTTTGTTTAATTAAGTACATATTAAAACAATTTTTTAGAGAAATAAAAACATCAGTAATATCGCAGATGAAAATACCTCGAAACGTTTCAGGAAGAGAAATATAACCGGAATATTTTGATAAAAATTATAATATGAAAACAAACATAAATATAACTTTGTACATTCATAATCTTTTTTATTTGCAATAATTTTAATGTGTATAATTTATAAAAGTACATGTAAAGCAAGCTTATAAAAATGGGTTCCATTAATATAATTTTTATCAAAAGATCGAACACTCTAATAATACTGAATATTTATGAAATAAACACACCACTTTAAATACTGAACAAATATTGTTTTGATTTATTTATACTGAACAAAGCTGATTCAAAAGCTGAATAAAAACAATTTTTATTGAGCATTTAATATTATACTGAATAAAACAGATTTAAATACTGAACCGTTATTTGAGTACCATTTTAAAATATCTTAACCAATATGTAGGTGAATACATGACATTAAAAAAAAATCTAAAACTATATTAAATACTATTAAAACATGGTGAATAAAAACAAAAAGAAAATAATTTATTTAATAGTGTACATATAAGTTTAATAATAACGCAACTAAAATTTTGCGTATTTACCAAAAATTTAATAGTTTGAAATTACTATCGATTACATTAAAATGATACTACCAGGCCTGTAATAAGGTGAACGAAATTCACCTTAGATATGTGGTACAGGTACGAAAATAACCAACATCAGAACTTGGCCAATTTACAGAAAATTTAATATGAGTGTCGGCAACTTCAGCCAACGATTTCCGCCAAATGTGTGGGTGCTATCACTGCTATCTCCCACCACGTGATTTACCTTTGACATTGATGAAATATGTCAACTGGTTTGTAGCACTGAACTTTTAATTAAAAACGCATGTTCCTTTCAAGTTTATGAAACTGAAAAATAATATTGGGAATAAGAGATGTCGCGGGACTCGAGACCATTCTCAGTTTTATCTCAATCCGACAAGTTGAAACGAGGCCATAATTGAGTATTGAGGGTAAACTCGAAACTGAGACGAGACAAGTATCGAACCTCGATTATTTTACTAAATTGTTAACTACGCTTGCTTTACCTTCATGTTTTAATGTTCATCATAAGACGATCATTTCAATTTTGGTATAAAATGTTTTATATTACCCCAGATATATTTTTTTGTAATTGTAATATTAGCTTATGGAGCTCTCCTGTATCTTTCTCATAGAACTCAAGTTCAAGAAATTTGTGCATTCTATTCGGTTTTTAGTAAAGCATTTTTGGTTAAGAATAATAATAGTAATAAATCGAATTGTCGAATTTTAGTATGCCAAATGAACGCATTACAAATATAGTCGCAAAGGCAAAGTTAATTTGCAACAAAATATTGATCATCATGACCGGATGCGTGCATCTAACTACGGGGACCCAGCGCGACCTCCGAGAACTGCGCTACGTAGCATAGGGCGCACGAATAAGTGCGTTCGGGAAAACAGGTGGAATATTCGGGAACGAGGCACGCTTGGAAAGAAGGAACCGGGCGATACAACTGGAGGCAGTTCACCTCAGGCTTCGAGCCTGAAAAAGTTTGAAATAGGCAGGTTTAGTCTGAAATATCTTTATAAAGGCAACTTCAAGCATGATCAAGAACTTGCAATGAAATAATTATATCTTTTAATGACATGCTCCATTTAATAAATTTGCAGATCCGCTACCCATAATACGCCAATATAGCAAATATAAACCTTCCTGAGTCATAGCTGATATATTTGCACACATATGTAAACTTGCTTACAAATATTTTCAAACAGTTTAACAACTCTGGTATTGCACTCGTGACCCTTATCGAATATTGTTATTAATGACCACTTAATGATATTGTCTATTTACAAAATAATTAATTATGTAATTAATAAACTTAATATGTTTTATATTAGCTTCATAAACTGTAGATAGCGAACAAATTAATTTACTAAAAATATTTAATATTTTAAATTGAATACTTAGCAATAAAATGCTATCTAAGAATAATACGAAAACTGCATCATAGAACTGAAACATCTTAGTTTAAGTTATTTATCATTGTTTCAAATATTTAATAATCATTCATTTCATTGTAAATTTCAGATAAATAATAAAATTTCATTTTAACATTCATATGTACTGGGCCAAATTACCCAATAGGTAAACAAAGTTACAATTTAAAAACATATTTTTTTGTTAATTTAGCTCAAATCTGTAGTCGAATCGCTGCATAAATACTACAAGCCTGAATAGAATTATCGATTTCCATCAATTTTTTCTAAATTCAAATCTTTATTATTATTATTTTAATATTACGAATCCATTTATGTTGTTTTTTCTGCGCAATTGTAAATTTTATTTAAATTCCTTATATTTTTTGTAGTTAATAATAACGCTTGAAGAAAAGCCTACTTCTAAACCTGAAGCCTCTGCTGAAGAAACTGAAACCCTGTCGAAAATTCTGATTATTCATTTATTTATTTTTTATGTGTAATCCATATATGCTTCTTTTGTGTTTTTTAAAATCATAAATGATTGTTCCAAAACAATTTTTTTACATTTAATCAGATGATAAATTCTATTTTATTGTCGCTTAACAAATTTGTTTGTAGTTAATTTTAAACGTATTGTCAAATTTTGCAAAATCAGAAAGTGAAATTAAAAATTATATTTGTTAAAGTACAACAAATTATATTAACATAATTTCACATAATATTTAGTAGACGCAACGAGAATCCAAATTCCAACAAACATTAAATACTTAATTGTCATTGACTTTTTTTTCACAAATATTTTGAGAACCTTGATTTTCTTTAGCTTGTTTTTCCAAAATATCTAATCATTAAACAATATAATACAGATAGTACAAATTAGATATAAAATAACATAATTTATTAACAAAAAAAGAGTTCATTTTTATTTCATCTATATTCTATTCTGTTTAATTAGCAACATTTCTGTAAATTATTCGCAGATTCATTTAAAAAACGCGACTGTATGCTATTTATAAATATTTAATAAAAAGCCTTCTGAATACATACTCTTTGTGTTCTGAGAAAAAATTACGATTTATTATATTTACATTTTGATAAAAACGTACTAATGAGTTTCTTCGTACTCTTTGTAAATTTTTTCGGTTTAGGTAAATGATGAAACACAATGTGTGAACCACATGTGGTAATATGCGGTGTAATATTTTAAAGTATTTTTATTCATTACAAAATTTAAACCCAGCATAAATAAATAAATATATCATCACGCCTTTTACCCATTACTTGGTGTGGCACTCTATCTTAGCAGATATCGGTAAGTGATATATTTCTTTGTGTGAAGTGCTGTTACCAGCCGTCAAATCACGGCCCCCGAAGATGTTAGTAGAGGGGGAGACACAGGGTTAGATTTTACCCCTTTTCAAAAATTCTGAGCTTGATTAATTTATTATTATTATTATTATTGATTCATTAGTAAATATCTTTAATGTAGTTCCACAAATTTTGATAAAAAGTAACGACGTTTTTCTTTTTTTGTTTTATGCCTGAGATTTAATAGGTATTTCACAAAGAAAATTAGTTTTTCGGCAAATAATTATAATGATATGACAATAATATTGTTCAAGCATAGTAATTAATACAAATAACTTCATTGCATATGTATGTATATGCAAATCAAATAAAAATAATAACAATATTATAATTATGATTACTTAATATTTAAATATTTAAACTTATGCCGTCATTCTAACCATTATACAATAGAAACAATGTTTTTCACTTAATAATTATTTTTCAATATATTTTTGATTACAATTTTACAAACAATCTTGTAGCAGAAAAAATATTTTCCACATTAATTCTCACACATTAAACATTCAAAACCGCTATCAAATTATTTAAAATTTCATCAAAATATGAGAAAAAAACATTTATTTATACATTTTATCACTCGAGGCAGAAATGCTGCAAGATCAAACGTGTTACCAGTAAGCAGGGTTCGAAGATATATATCGATCGATATATATCATGATATTTATTTTGATATATATCGTCATATTTTTGCAATGATATATATCCATTATATAAAAATATGAAATAGTTTTTGAGATATAGCCTCCGGAGAAGTGAAATTTTTCGAATTTTTCAGTTTTTCTACTTTTCCGAGGCTATATCTCAAAAACTAAATGTGATATGAAAACGCGCTCAACGGCATTAATTTTCTCGTGCTTCAGTTAACTTATAAACATAGTTTCAGCGATTTTTATTTTTTTTCAATTTTCCGCTAAAAAATCGCAAAAAGCGGTTTTTTAACATTTTCTTGAAAACCAGAAGTCATATGCATTTGAAGATTGCACCACTGGATTCAGTGGGTCAAAATACATATGTATGTAAATTTTCGTTTTAATAATCCTACGATTAAGGATTTTTGGTAAAATTGAATTAAAATCTGAAAAAACCAAAGGGGTACCCCTTAGGAAATAATTAAAAATATTAAATTGCATAAAATTGTATGAAAATTTGCATTTCCATATCTTGTTTAGTTTTTGAGATATAGCCTCCGGAAAAGTGAAATTTTTCGAATTTTTCAGTTTTTCTAAATGTGTACCAAAACTAAAATTAAAAAATAAATATCCAAAAAGTGATATTTATCTGATATATATCTTATATATCAGATATTTTGATATTTATTATAAATATCATGATATTTACGAAGCCTGCCAGTAAGTATACATTTTTTCTTCTGACAATTTTGTTCCATTTCCAAGGCTATCCCTATTTTTAAGCTAATGTTCAACATTTTCAATTTAATTTCATTGATATATCATTGATTTATGTTATTTGTATTTGTAATAGCATATAAGTATAATATTAAAATAAAAAATGACTACGATGTCTCTCATTGTGGTGTATGGTGTCTATTTTGTGTGTATCAAAGAAACATTGTGAAATTTAAGTGGTGTATTAAATTACTACTATGACAATGTAGAAAATAATTACATAAAAATATTAATCATCTCAAACAGTTAAAGTAAGCACAAATATATTAGGTAGGTACTAATAGTACAATTTCTCGCAAACGATATTAATTATTTATTAAATTAAATTTATTAAACTTATTTCAAATTTCTAATTCTAAGTGAATGAATGGTTGTAAAAATAACGAATGTTTTAATTTTAAGATTGTGTATCACGATCGTTGCTATTAATATGGCCACTAACGCCACTGAAACATTTTTATATAATAAATAATTATAATCCAACTGTCTACATTAATATATTACAGGAGCGTCAGAAGCTTTATCCCTCTATATATTGATACACACTGGTATTATGTATATATTATAGGTTCGCAACTCGCTCATCTTAAATGTATTTTTGGTTGCCTGAAGCCGTTCGTGGCATTCTATCGCATAACTAAATCCTGTAAGATTATCAAAAGTAACATGTTTACAGTTCGTCTTGAGAAGATATCGCTATCACAGAAGCTACTGCTGTTCGAAGGCTCTATTCCCACCTGCAAAACAGACTTTGCATATCATATACAAACACAAAAATATTGAAAATTCAACTTTGGTTTTGGGTTGTTTGTCTATGATATAGTAAATTTAATTATGTGGGAGAAGGTAGCTTAACTATGCGATCGAATTAGATTTCGGATACAAGAAAGATAACGAAAATTTTCAGTTAAAAACGCGCACAAAGAGTACCAATTTTTAGAACAGCAAAATGCCAAAATGTGTTTAAAGTCACAATTATAATTATTACTAATAAGAGCAATTATTATTTGTCTGTCTATGTATGTCAACGATTACGGAATTGGCTCTAACTATTTTGATGAAACTTGCCATTGCCGAAAATATATTTTAAAAGAAAATTGAAGGACTGGCTGAAATTATGATTTAACTCGACTTGCGAGATAGTATATTTATGTTTCCTGCCGGACTGTACATATACCGGACAAATTTTGGTTTCTGTACTCCATATCTAAAGTTCTCACCGCTGCCACCAATTTATAACCATTATTCAAGGAGAATTAGTAAATAATTTTAATAGGTTCTTGTCAGACCCGAGAAAAAGGAAATATTAGGGTTACGGTTGAAGAAAATAAGTATTTACATTTCATGGTAATAAATAGCGATTTATTAATGATACAGTTGGTTGATGAATTTAAAGTTACAAATTTTCACTAACTAATACTAGCCTATTTATGCATTGCTCCAAAATACTTAGCAAAGATTAGTTTATACATTTGTGTTATTATTATGAATTTAATAAGTAAAACATTTTCGTCCGTCAGTACGGTGGTGTGGATAGCGATACGGAATTCGAATCCGGAGATACCGAGTTCGAATCTCACTCAAGCTACAAATTATATGAACCACACTGCGGCTTGGTGAGTGCGAACCCTGTACTGTAATTGGGATTAAGTTCCTGTTGTACAGCGTAACATAAATAAATAAATAAAATGTTATCTCATTGGGTTGACTATAAATGTGCTGACTTGGAATTATTACATAACATATATACATAACAATAATATTAAACACTTTTAAAACTTGTTTCCGCCGTAAAACAATTCAAAGTTTGTACTTCGCATCTCGTTCTTCCTTCTTGTGGTCATTTGTGCTAGTAAAATTTGGTTGTAATTTCTTCTTGTAATACTTTTTATATCGTTTAAACGTCGAATCTTACTCGCTTGCACTTCGTTTTTTTTCCTTTTAGCCACCCGTTTAAGTAGAGTTTTTTATGTGGATTCTTCCTACAGTACTGTTTATCTTGTTTTATATTTATCTGAAACTGTTTGCTGTTTTCAAACTTAATACTGATCCGCCTAACTTCGTCATTTCCTTCATTAACCTTTTATAAAGTTACCTCAATACTCGTACTCTCTAATAAGACATCATTTTTATACCCTGATGCTTTCTGTTCCCTCCTAATTACCTCGTACATTTCTGGAGTTTCCTCACTAATAAGGTCTTCTTCCGAACTTACTTGTTGGGAGTTAACCTTATTCCTGTCTAATTCAGCAATTTTTTCTCTTTGTCTTTTGTTTAATTTTTTTCACAAAGACAGTATTTTTTTCTTAGGCATTTTACATCTAAAACATGTTAATATTCCTTCTTTCGTCGCAATCCCATCTAAGTAATTATAAATCTCAAGGACTGACGCTTGAGCACCATAATTCTGCCATTCTTAACATATTAAAGTACCATGCATCTCTTTCATTTTTTCCGAGTTTATTTCTTCGTTATTGTTGTTATTTTGGTATGTTCTATACCTTAACTGCTGACATGCTGGCGTAATGGTTACCACTGCAATGATAACATTGAACTTCATTCTCATATCATTGATTTCTATTATTTCTTTAATAATAAGTGTTATCATCTGCATAGTTTTTTCTCTGATAGCTGTAGTAATCATCTATCTGATAGTTATAGTTATCTTCTCTCTGATAGTTGTAATTATCTTTCATCTGATAGTAATCCGGCTGTTGACGCTGGTGCTGTCGCTGACACTGACTGGCATAGTTGTTACCACTACAAATGTAGCATTATACAGTGTGTCTTCTCTCGTAATTTGCTCTTCTGTAGTTGTACATCTTTTTCTTTCACTTACTTACTTGCCTGTAGTTGTGTCCAATCTTCAAGGCACCAACATTTTAAATCGTCTAGTTTGGCAAACATCCGCCAATCGCTGTCACCATTTGTTCAAGAGGAACACATTTTTTTACTACTGAAGTTCACCTTTACATTACTTCGGATTCTTGCCATACCTGAAGGAATGAATGAGGCACAAGTAACTTTAATGATCACGTATTTTACATATTTAGAACATTACAACTTTACACTGCCACTACTATCTCGACTTGAAAACTGTTTAACTAAATTCTTAACTGACCTAACACTACTATATATCTAATTACAAAAGTCAGCAAAGATTAGTGAATAACATAAACAATACTATTATGAATAACTCAACTCATTTAAACATATCCTAATTATTTTATTATACAATAGTAATGTGCTGACTTTGACTTGTTACAAGGAATGGAAAAATATGAATTAGATAGTTATTTCGAATAGCGCATTTTGTTTAATTAGGCGATGGATGGTAGGTAACTGAAGTGAGGTTAAGTGAAGAATTAAATTTGTACACTTCAGAAAGTGTATATGTATATCTTGTGTTCGGACAAATGGATATGAATTATTAGAATATAAAAAAAGGACTGAGAGAGTTAAAGTCAAGAAAAGAAAAAATATTTTGTACCTTTCATTAGTAATTCAGTGTTCGAAGTTGTAGAAATATTTTCTATTTTCCTAACGAAGATACACATTTAGTGTACCGAAACCTCTCTCTTAATCTGTTAGTTTAGTTTAGTCTAATTATTATGACTTATGACCGCTTATATATGCTGATTAAAAGTGACTGACTGGTAGTTGACTAAATTTATTTCTCATTCATCAATCTCTCCAAAATTATTATTGAGAACAATTCTAAAATAAAAGTGGCAGAATATGTTGTGTTTATTTTTTAAAAGAAATCTTTTTCTCTAAATTGTTACAAAATGCAGACAAATACGTATTTTCTTCGGTAATATAATAAGAAGTTTATACATTTAAATGATTTGCGTCTAGTAAAAATTATAGCATGATCGTATATATGATGTGCAGCTTCCGAAAATGTATCACTGCATTCCGGATATTTATATATGAAATTTAATTTATTTCTAAATTTAATTTATCATAATCATCGAAATATGTATATAAATTATAAATTTCTTTTTATTTAATATTGCTACCGGTTAAATCTACTGCTTGTATAAATATGTATATGAAATGTCATTCGATACAATTTTGCTTCAAAATTGCGCAATGAATCATAAATACATACTGTAAAATGAATTACAGTGTACTGTGTATGGTATCAATGTTTTATTAACAAACATGAGAACTATTACTTTGGATTTAAATCATTTTTTGACAATGAAATATACGTTTTCTCAAATCTACAGTTTAGACAGTGACGTTACTTTAGTTGTAATTTTAAATCTAAAGATCATACTTTAACATACCGGGTGTTTTTATACTTCGAGATTAATCTTTAAGGGTAGATATGATATGATATACATTTTTAGAATCAATAGTAGTTATTTCTAATATATTAATAAACAAGTTATAATTATAAATACTACAATAGTTAATTTATTCATTATACAACATCAAAAAATGATTACTTACAGTATTTATAGATTTGGCGACATATTAAGTTGTAAAATAAACTTTTCTACGAAATTAAAACAGATAAAAACTAGGCATCAGTAATTCGATATCTTACTTATTGTTATTTTAATAACAACTAAGAGTTAAGAAAAATCTTTAAACAGGTTATAAATAAATTTAGTAAGATCCCGTGAGTTCGTGTAAATAAATACTAATGACACTGATAAATATAATATTTGTTTCTGTACAATTAAATATACAAATTTGATATAATATGGACATTGCAGTATAATTTAAATTACATTGAAGATAAATAAACAAAGCAAGCAATCGTAAAATCATATTGTGCTAAATATTCACGCAACAAATAACAGCAAACATTGCAGAACAGAACAATTATGAATAAAAAATTAAATTCGCATTAATATTATAAAATACTGAATAGTGATATAAAATTTTACTTTTCTATTTTGCATATAAAAAAACTAACACATTAAACAATAATTCATATATTCGAAAGAATCTAACACATGTGGTCTTAAATACTCATAAAGGTGATGCACAATTAGCACTGGATATTTTAATGTTTATTTACTATAACGTAGTTATTTTTTACAACGTAATTTTTGAAAAACCGCAACGTAAGTGTGAAACCTTTCTCATGATACTACCTTACATGAAATCGTCTAACTGCACGATGTCTAACGAACAATAAGATTATCCATTCACCAGGCGCACGTCGTTCATGTATCTACTGTGTTTGCGAACATAGGCGCCAGAACACCAAAGGCGTCAACGGGCCTTCAAAATGTATATACGAATAAATTCAAAATTCGTTATAAGTTGCGATTATAATAATTAAATATCGCCTTATTTTAATATTATTCTAGTAATCTAGACTATTTAAAAATTGTATGTGTTTCTTTTTTCAATGTGGTGAGATGTTAATATTCGTTATTAAATTAAAAAAAAACAGTCTTTATTTAAATGTCCCTAAACAAAGTCTCAAAATTATAGTAGTTAAAATTAATCATACATTCTTTTTAAATTCATTACAGTTGTTGGGGCCCTTATAACCTCTGCAAAATTTTAGAATATTATTACAAATGTTTTTAATTAATGGGGCACAGACGTCGCATGCTCCTGGCGCGGCCCTGTCATTCACACAAACAGAAATTCAAACACCAGCTCGAAGCAAAAAAACTCATATTTAACCTATATACCGATAAAAATAAATAAAACAATGCTTTCATTATTTCCCGAAGTTCAATAGCAGCTGAAACAAAATTCACTGCACAAGTATCCCCATCATTAGTCAATCCTTTTCAGTAGTAATTGGATCACTTGATTGTACAGCGTATTTCATACAATTCACATTTAAATATGCAAATGTCATTTCAATTATACACACAGCCAAGAGGTTATGTTTGTCAGTTAAACCGATTTGCACTGCTACCACATATTACATTTACCACTGAGAAAACTAACTGAAATTCGGCATTAGTTTCGAATGAATAAATATAACATTTTATACAATAAAAAGACAAATAAATGTCCATGTTGCTAATACATAGTGAAACCAATTCCATAATAAAAATCAAATTAATAACTTTTCTAAGTTCCACAGAATGTCAGTCAACCTAATAGGTACATTATAATTCTCGGAGGCCGACCAGCACAGTTAGTAACCATAGACGCGTTTCGCTCTTATTGAAGCTCATCAGTATGGTATAACCAACTTCTTCATAGCGCAATTAAAACATTAAAATAAGATGTAAAAATCGAAAACAAATATACAGTTTCTCTTGAACGTTACATTTTTTAACAAATTTGACTGACAATAAGTTTTATTTTTTCATAACCTTTCATATGCAAATTATATATTAAAATGCTCTGTAATCTGTGAAAAGTTAAATTCCCGACACGATGACGTCTATCAGTTATAGCCAATGTTAGAGAGGGAGGTTTAGTTTGTCAGTACACATAGATATGATCATCACTCATCTGTGTCTTCATTATCATGTTCAGGTATAGCGAACACTCGCAAAGATGAAAGTCGCGAGTACTGCTCTAATGCATCTGTAGATGATTGGACAGCAATTACATCACTCTTGAGGGTGGTATTCTCATCCGCCAAAGTAGAGATACGGTGAACAGAATTATCACTTCTTAAGTTATAACTCATTTTTAACTTAATTTAAAAGACCTTACGTTTTTATAAATAAATGGATGAATGAATAATAACAACAAAGACAAAATTAATTGTCATTCATACACTTGGTGAAACTAGGTTTAATAAAAAAAATTAAATAAACACTTGGCAAAGTCTCACAAAATTCAGCCTCCGAGTCACCTTATGAGGGCATCGTCAGAGGCCGGCCAGCACAGTTACGCGTCTATGGTTACTAACTGTGCTGGCCGGCCTCTGACGATGCCCTCATAAGGTGACTCGGAGGCTGAATTTTGTGAGACTTTGCCAAGTGTTTATTTAATTTTTTTTATGAATGAATAATATAATACTTAGTAAATTATCTTTGCAAATGACGATAGAGAACAATGTCGAATTATTTTTAAATAATTCCAAGAAGTCTCCATACTCTGAGTCAATATTACCTCTGTTATTCGGTCAACAAACAAGGCACGAATTTCTCCGCAATCCGTCTCAAGCCGGTCAACGGGTCAACATAAGCTCAGTCAACATGCTCTGTCGTCACCGAAATGTAAGATCTAACATATCACAGAGTTCGTGTATTGTTCGACTACGATGGTCTTCATGCATGAATTGCACAACGATCATTTAGATTTAGATTGTTTCCGTCAGAAAATACTGCTACAAGAAGAGCATGTATATCGTTCAACCGATTTTACTACATATTGAAAATGAGAGAACTAGTCGAAAGTCTGCCTTTTCATCATAAATTATTCCCCAAAGACTTGTTTAAACATTCCGTGGCACTCTGGAATATAATTTAACCAAACTAATGCTTTTTTTGTGTCTTTACATAAAGATCCATCCTCTCGTCAGTAAAGAATCGTCCAGATACCAAACATTAATATAATATATAATCATTTAAAATGGATACATCATATTGATTCCAGAAGCGGAAGATTCTGGTTATCATTTAATGTCGAAAACTTTTGGATCACGCCTCGTATAAACTATTCGATTTCTTTTTTTAACTCATCCAGCTAAACTGAGCGGTGCGGAGTGTGTGTCACAGGCCATATATTTTTTTTAATAAAAAAAATAATGGATAAAGTGTAACAAGCCATAATTAAGTATGTTATGATTTTTTCAATTTTTAGTATTTTCTACCTACATAAGAAAAATAGTTAAAAATACTAATTATTGTTACATAATATAATGTAATAAAATACAACAAATTAAATTGTAATAAAACTTCAGAATTAAATCTTGAATGTACTTATACAAAAATGGTAATAAAGGTTTAATAAAAATAATAATAGCTAATAAATTACCGATTTTATTACCTATATATAAATCAAACAATTTTTAATAAAAATGAACCAGTATTTCAACATTATTTCAAAATGATCATTCTAAGTAAAATATCCTATTATCTAATAGTAAAATTTGAATATAAAAATTTGATGCTCTTACCAACTTTCTCTTTTCTCTCTATAATACAATTGGATTTTATCAATTATATATATAGGTATATAAAGCGGTTAATAGTAACTGTATCTCTAATGAATACAATACAGGAGAGTTTACAATTTACAAATTTGATGTAAGTAATGCTACATTTTATATACCTATTTATTTGTAATATGTATTTTATTACTTTCTTTTTCAAGTTGGTTTCGAATTTTCCTCAAGCAGAAAGCATACAAAAGAAGAGATATTTCTGTGAAAAGATACTAACATCTTTAATTAGTTCTGGAGTCTTAATTTAGCGAAATTAACAAATTCACGTCCTTAGTACTTCTATCAAGGTTTCAAGACAGATCTTTCATTCTAAGAACTTATTTTACTTCTCCTTTCTTGATGTCTGACGAGTTCTCTGTTTACTTAGGTAATATTTAAATGTACGAAGCATCTAAATTGAAATTAATATAGTTATATAACTAGGTACTCTGTTTTCTTAATTGAACGCTAATTAAATTTTCCATTGTCAGATATACCAAATTTATAATTCAACAAAATATATTTTTCAACAAATTTCATGTACGACAATTTTCTTTAAATAAATTATAAAATGAGTTTTTATTTATTATAGATAACTAACTTTATTTCTTAAATATATTTTAATTTTAACATAATAATTTGAATTATATGAAAGATGTACATTTAAAATTTGATTAAGAATGAGAACTAAAGTTAGGCTCGTGAAAAAATTGTTCACGATCACACTCACTTACAAAAAAAATACATTTTTAATAAATAAATTTTAATATAGCATATAAAATAAAAAATATTTATTTCAATATTTTTCATAAACGAAGTAATTTTTTGACAAATAACATGACTGAAAATACAGTGACTATAATAAATTTAAAGTTAAATTTATAACAGAAAAATGTAGGTGACGCCTAGATTCGATACAGGAACCTTCTGCTTTCCGGATAGATATGCTAACCGTTACACCACGTTACCCGTTGCCAATACCCAACAAAGACGTCCAACTGTCTACCAAACTCTCTGGGCTATTCATATAAAATTACTTTTTGTTTATTTATAGATTTTATATAGTCCTTGTGTCTTTAAACCTTGACTTTAAGAATTTATTTGAAGAAATTTCATTTCCAACAGTTAAAAGTAATTGTTTTGCAGTGAGATTGTCCAAGAAATTTTACTGGCAAAGAGCTCGCATTGACGTAGGCAGTATGATGCAACGCAATGTTGAATGCAACATTTAAGGAATTTGAATTTTATAAATATACCATAAAATTGATATTTTACCTATATATAGCATCTGTATGTTAATTATTATTTATAAAATTTACTGGATTATATTATTAGGAGCTCAAGATCTATAAGAGATGCAACTCCGATTATTAGGTTTATTTTTAAATCCAGTCACATTAACCAACTAAGTTATAGTCGTTATGGTCGAAGTTATCTATAACACATAAGAAAATAGAGAGAAAAATTGAAACAAAATCAGATTTCAATTACATGGCGACTGTAGTTTAGTAAGTTAAAGTTCATAGGTCCAAGGTTCAAATCCTGGTGGTATCCCAATTTTTCTCAATTAAATATTGAGATACTGTATAAATTTTGAATAAATGTGTAGTGATGAAACTGCATCCGTCGAAAAAGTTAATTTAAATTTCAAATTTTAAAAACAACTTGCTTTAAATCAGGAATCTGCAACTTGAATAATAGACACTGGAATCTATACTGTATGAAATTGTTACATTTTTATGTGAACAATAATTAAAATAACATTTTATCCTTTTCAATGAATAATCAAGACTCGACATTCAACTAAATCTCTGTAATAATATAGGGAAGGGCAGAAATTTTTTATCTGAATATGCTACGTTTAATTGTTAAAATTCTTTGTATTCTAGTTATTTATAGTTATTATTTATTATGTATATAATAAAAACAAACATTGTGTCATACTGAAATTTTAACGTTTATTATTGCAATTAACGAACTATTAAAATTAAACTGTTTTATCTTTCAAATTACTTTTATTAGTATATTAAAATTTACTTCATTTTTATAGTGATAAAAAATAGGTACTTATAAATACTGTTAATTACTTGTACTATATTTAGTTCCACATTATGTAGAATTTTTTTTTAAGAAATGGAGAAAAGTAAACAATTTCTCGTGAATTGAAATATGCGACAATTTATAATCAATACAATCAATTGCCTCTTTGTAAAATTTATTTAATTATTTATTTATGTATTTATATAATTATTTATTTATGTTCCTCTGTGCAACAGGAACATAGATAGGGTAATTCTGAAAATTATTATTATATTGAGAGAGAAATACTGTTCAATTACTATGAAATCATCAAAGAATTTTCTTTCATTCTTAATATTATGTTTTCTTTCTTTGCTTAAATCAGCAGCGTTTCACATATTTGTTGATACCTTTTACGAAATGGGCCATAGAAATTCAAAAGCATTTTTGTTTGTGACGACAAACACATTTTGTATAGAATTTATTTTTATTGCGCAAAAAAATTGCCAGATTTCTATTTCTTTGAATATGTTCTTTATTTTCTCAACAAATTCAGAATAAATATGTTTTTGTACAAAAGATCTGAAAACATTCTAAATAATTAATAATGTTCCTACATGTAAAAAGCAGTATATGAACAGATGGATTTAGAACAGGTTCTGTCAAACATGGTTCATGACTTACCGTGTACTAACGTTTTAGAATACCACGATACATTTAATAAGTACTGGATTTACCAGTTTCAAAAAACTATTTTAAATTGCGAGGCTGTTGAAAAATGTTCCTTTCTATTTGACAACAAATTGGTGAAATTGATATAATCGAAATGATATAATTTATTATATTAAAATATCAATGCGAATATATACATATGTACACATATTGATAATATTATAATAACTGCAGTAAAATTAAATGATGTTTCAACTATTTTATTTTCCTAAAAGATTTGATTATGTTGTGCTTTATCTACGCACTCACAGTGACTGAATTTTATTTACATGTAATTTATAACATACATGAATTAATTATTAATAAAAGTTTATTGTTAATAAATAATATATAACCAGTAAAATATTTCGAAAATAATAATAATGATTATAAACTTAATTTTCTCAGTGGCAATGCATTGGACTGTGAATCTGAGAACTCGAGTTCGATTCCTACAGTCGACAATAGGGCTTTCACCACATTAAAATTACCCCTGTGGCTCTCTCGTCACTAATATCTTTGGTAGCCGTAATTTCATGGCTGGTAATACTTGGGAGAAACATTATGACAAACTACCTGAATTTATAACAATCAATTGATTGCTAAAATTTACATTTATGCTCACATTTATATTATGTGGAAATTAATTCGATGAATAAAGCTACAAATATAAATATTTAATTCGGAATTGAAAAACTACAGTAGACGGATAATATTTGCAACTGTATTTATAGCTCGAGCTAAAATTATTTATACGTAAATCAAGGATGTACTCGTAGTGCCCTTCGCCCAAAATTAGGAACCGGAAATGAATCTTCATGATGCAAGTGCCTACAACTCAATGAGGAAATTACATCTTTTTTGGTCTGTTCTCAACAAACTTCATATAAAATAGGAATGCTATTTTGGCAAGCCATCCCAAATATATATTTGTCGAAAAGTTAATATATGGCCACAGATTTATTATACTGTAATAAAATACACAAATAACACCTTACACATTTTTATCAACGACGAATAAGATGCATGTTATTTCCACGGTTATTTCTTCTATAATGTACGCAATAAATGCTGGTTTTCTACAAAAGCAAAAAAAAATGTTATTTTCTACAAATAATGTGGACAAAACATACAAAAGTTGCTCAAAAATTTTATTTAAAAATATTATATATTCCAGTACACTCACGCCCGGCAAAACTCAAAACCATTTTTCTCGATTTTTAGTTTAACCAGTTACACAATATTTATTCACAGCGAACAACAATGATAATAAGACAAATAGATGTGAATCAGTTAAACAAATATCTGTTATCAGTGCCTATCTCTTTATTCGAACATTGAAACACATTGCGTACTGTTGAATATTTACTTTATTGACTACGAACTTCGGATCAACTATATAAATATTCTTTTCAAAGTTACCTCATATACAGAAGAGAAAAAATAGAATCATATCACAAAGGAATTAAATATTGAACATCAGTGCTCACCAGCTGCGAAAAATCATATTAAACCTTGGCAAAAATAAACCAATCAAGTAACACCACATAAAAAATACAAAAATGCAATCAGTTTAAATAACACTTTACAAAGAATAATACTCACAAGTAACAAAAGAGATGAAAACTGAAATTATTTAAAAGTTTTGGAGTAACTAAAATGGTAAACTGATACCCAACAATTATATTAATAAAGTAAAATATTATTAGGTTTCATAATTATATTGAAAAAATAAAGTACACAGTCTTTTTCTTTTAGTAAAAGCACATGTGCAGTACGCCAAAATGTTGACTTTTCAGTAAAATTACAGAGATTAAACTAAATATTTTTTTTCAAAATGTTAACTGTGTTTATATAAACTGAAGCCAAAAGAAACTTCAATAACATGCACAAAATAGATTATTTGTGCTACGCGTTTAGGTGCCCTTTCATTTTCTAATGGAATTAGGGCTGTGAAAAATAATCGATTAATCAAATTTAATCGATTATTTGATTAATCGATTGTTTGATTAATCCATTATTTGATTAATTGATTATATCAAATTTACAAAAAAAAAATATTCAAAAATATTATATTGTAATGTGTGTGGTCCTGACGAGTCATGATCATGGTGCGCAAAAATTCGACGCTCGCACAAGGGCGGTATCACAGCGTTCTGTTCTGTAAGACGAGTAGAGAGGTAACGAGGGCTGTGCAAAATAATCGATTAGTCAAATTGAATCGATTAATCGATCAAATGATTATTATTTTTTGAATAATCGATTAATCAAATGTTTGATTAATCTATTATTTGATTAATCAATTGTTTGATTAATCGATTAATCAAAATAATCGATTATTTTTAATAATCAATAATCGATTATTGAAAACCATAATCGAACAGCCCTAAATGGAATTCAAAACCCATATGGAAATCTTTACGTTCCATAATATTACAAAAAAGTCATAAACTCAAATCCGTCAGTCGATTCTTCCGTTGCTTTTTCTTGACCACTTGACCCCACACTATCTTCCTAGAAAATATAACCGATCAAAATGATTTTTTTTATGGATTATCAATTATATAGTATAAATTTGAAAATTCCTGCTAGTTTTTAAATATAATTTTTGTGAGTTATTAAAGTAAATCACAAAGAGAAATATAACCATTTTTTAAATTACAATTATAAAGCCCATCAAAATTATATTTATTATAGCCTAAGCATAATAAATGTTTCCAAATCATAATAATATGATAAAATACATATTCTGCATTGTCTAACATCGATAATATACAAACCGAAAAAGTTCTTGTTAGTGTGGTTATTATAATTTTTATAAAGGAAGGTGTAGATAGGTTTTAAAATGTTACTGCCATAAAATAAATTAAAAACAATTAACAATTATTTATTACATGATACCGTGTTTCTCGATGAATAAATGTTCCAAAAAAAGCAGTTCAGAACTTTTTAAAAAGTCATAATAAGCGTTCATCATCTCAATAAATATACACCCATTTATAAATTTATGACACAAAAAAAGAAGTTTACCTAATCTTAGTTTAGTTGTCTTCTAAATCATGTATTCCAATGACAAACAATATAAACGTTATTGCGTTACTGCAATAAACGTTAGTATATTAAAATGCCTATTAATTTATTTTGACATACCATTACAGTACGTATTAATTTTATCTTCGAAAGAATTTGAATCAAGAAATTAAGTGTTGCAGATATACAGAATACTCCTATATTGACTTACACCGGTGATTGACTATATAACTGTATACTCAAAGCTTACACACTTATTATTATATAATTACTAGATTATGCCCTTAAATATCAAACAGTAAACGAAGAATGTTGATTTTTTACGAAATCACGCAGAAATAACAACATTTGTTTTACTGTTCTTTTTCTATAAGATATTTTTAGATTAAATTGATTTTCCAAAGTCTGATAATGTGACAACAATACCGTTTTCAATTCCTATTATTTAATTCTTTTGATCTTGAATTCATGCATAAAACTTGAATTGAAGTAAATCAACCTTTTTTAAACATTGGTAAACATATATAAGTTATTTTTATATTGGAAATTTATAAAGTACTATAATATTTATGATTACATAACATTTTATGTTTTAAAAAGTTATATCATTAAAAATTATCATTATATTTTCGTAATAATTTAAACATAATATTGTTATTGCTAAACAAACATAGTTCAATAGCTCAATATTACAGGAAAAATAAAATACTTTTATTTAATCGTCCTTATAATATTAAGTTTGCATGAATAAATACCTACCTATATTTTTATAAATATTAAATGTACAAAAAAAATTGCATACTTACGTAATTTGTTTCCTTCACTAATAAAGGCTTTAGACAAATACAATACAGGCATTATCAAATAGATTCTAGAAACAATTAATTTGCGATTATAATTTTTATTTAGTTTGTCATTTTTTATATAAAGAATGATATTGAAAGTAAAACAAATTAATGATAAAGATATACTTCTACGAAATGCTGCTGAACATTACAAAACAAAAGCAAAATCTGTGGTGCCACGCAGTTAAAAATGTAAACAACATAACAGTGCTTCTTATTTAAATCAATTTATCTAAGTAATTATTGTTCATTTTGTAATCTGTTGATGAAATCAGTTATTTCATGAAATGCATATATTTATAGAAATGGACATTTTATACAAAATAAAGGTAACTTTAGGTAACAAATTATAATTAGGTTAGGATAAGGTTAGCATAAGGATTTTGAAGGGTTGAAGGGTAATCACAATTACCTACATTTCTTCACAAATAAACATTTCACAAAGTTGCTGACTTTTCCAAATACTACATCAAACATATATTTAAACACTACATGTTATAAATTGTTATCAACTTACTTTCCATTGAAGTTAAAGTATTATGTTGATTAGACAAAAGACTTTCTGCAGCAGCATTTTGGTTATTGGAGGAAATACTTGTTGGAGAAGGCAACGAAAATGGTTTACAGTCATCAGATTTCGTCACTTTGAATCTTTCGGACATTTCGAATCCGTTGTTGAAAAGAAACTAACTAGATTGTATAATTTTACACGATACCTAATACTATGTTAATCATAGTTAACTCGATTAACCTAATAAAAACCATACACTATTAAAGTACAGTCTTACTAATTAAACACAAATGCACCATAATCAAAAATAAATCTATAGTACTTCACTTTAAAAATTATTTCTTCTACAATTTTAACTCAGTTGCTACTCGAGAACAACAGCATTGTATACTGCATACTTATTTATATTCTTTACCATTTCACTATTTAATTATTAAGCTCATAGATATCATCTATCAATAGACCAGCAACTCTGCTGATGTTACCAATAAGATTTATTTTTGAACTTAATAAAGACACGCGTTAATTTCATATTTTATAAATTAAACTATATTATACTTCTATGTATTATTATAATATTTATGTGTGTACGTAAATATATATCTATATATATTTATGTGTGTGTGTGTATATAAAAAAAATAATCATAATTTTAAAATTTTACATGAATCTAACTTCACATTAGTGTTATAGTTTGTGCTACGGAAAAACTCCATGGATAAGCTATGAACACAAACACCAATTATGATGAATCATATTGTGGAGGTGCAACTAAGCACCTCAATAGGGGGTTTTCCCTCTCTAATATTGAACACTAGCCGATAGATGACAGCACGTTCAAAGCACTTATATATTTTAAATAGCTAAACAAAATAAAAATATACTAAAAATATGCGAAATGTACGTTTTTCATACATTTAATGAAAGTCTAATAAAAAAGTATCTTTTTAAAATAAATACAGCATATCATGTTTTTCGATCTAAATATGTGATTATTGTTATTATTTTTAATATTACGTGTAAGGTATATATTACAACTTATAATACTTGTACAACAAATTACTGAATTATAAATTTTAAAGATCAACCAATTTTTAAAAACTAAAGTATCATGCATTTCATAAGATCACTATTTACTAATTAAATTTAACTCATTTATTTTTACTAAAATTATATCTTTTGTTATTAAAAAGTATTTTGAAATTAATGTATGGGTTGGAATAATGATTTATTTGAAAATTGTAACCGATGTCAGAAACATCTAAAAAGCTGAAATTTCTTTGCGCAAGTCTGTTGATAATAGTAGAACTCACCGTCAGTTGGAGTATTACAGTGTGTGTTGTGGTTAGGTTTTTTTTTTTTGTAAATTGATAATCCTGTTTAATAACAATTTACTAGATAATTAAATAAAAATTTTAAAAACAATATAAGTTAATAATAAATACAAATATTGCTGTATTGATTTATAATCATATAATAAATAATTTTTATAGAAATAAATATTTATGAAACTATGGTTATTTGCTAAATTTACAATATGCTGTTAAATATTTTAGTGCATAAATAGTAGCTTATAACACAATGGAAGATTTAACACTTGATATGCAACCTGAAGGTGAACGCTGGGATCCACTTGGCGCACCAAATGATCACGAAGATGATGAGCAAGCTGCTGCTAAGAAAATCAGTAGCCACGATTCCCTTGAAT
Source organism: Pterostichus niger (assembly GCA_947425015.1). Classification (NCBI taxonomy): domain Eukaryota; kingdom Metazoa; phylum Arthropoda; class Insecta; order Coleoptera; family Carabidae; genus Pterostichus; species Pterostichus niger. The sequence continues at coordinate 21,287,554 of OX380347.1, read as the reverse complement.
GCACGCATTGGTATCTTTCATTATTATTCTGATGCATGTCATTGTTACTAACATTGTATGTAATAATTTATAGTAATTATTCTGTCGAACGACTGAAATCCTTGGAAGAGGAACAGGAGGTCTTGAATTCTTCTTTACTTGCGCTAACTACACATTTTGCACAGGTACCTGTGCTTCTTTCTGCCTTCTAATCATTTTATATTCTAACTTCATCAAATATTCTAGTATATCAGTAATTAACTAATTTATTTCTTATTAGGTACAATTTCGTTTGCGTCAAATAGTTAATGCTCCAGCAAATGAAAAAGAGGATCTACTTAAAGCTTTAGAAGAATTTGCATTTCGAGGTATTCCAGATGTTAAATTGGCTCATAGTGTGCTTGAGGCCCAAAATTCCGTTGTGGACGAAAAGACTTTGGTTAAAGCCGTGCAAGTAAAACAATACCAACAAAAAGAACTAATTGATCAACTTAAATGCCAGCTAAAAGAGCTTGAAAGTTACGCCTTCGAAACTGGAGAAGCTGGTTTACCTCAAGATGTACTGCTGGAACGTCAAAAAATAATTATCGGTAAGAATTTTTATCATTTCGTGATAACTAGAATAGGAGTAACTTGATTATTGATAACAAATTTAATTTTTTCTAGACACACTTAAAACCAAAATGAACCTTGACGTAGACGAACTGCAACCTCGTCAAATAACCGTTGATGAACTTCGTCATCAAGTCAATACAGCTGTTGGTCAAATCGTCAGCCCATTAAAAATGAAAGAACATCTAGTCAACCAGCTAAAAACACAAGTTGCCGATCTAGAAATGTTCATTCAGTTTTTGCAGCAAGACATAGAAAGTAAACATTGCACTTGCAACAAAACCCGCGATTCTAAAGATCTTCACGACAGCATAAATATGGTCAAACGAGCAGCTACTTTACTTCAAATGTTTGCAATGATTCAATTCGGCTGTGGAAGCGGTTTAAATCAATTCAGAAAAAATGATTTGAAAACTACAATGAAAGTCAATCATTGGGGAGACATGCGTGCACGATTGCAGATTGCTGCGGCTCGGATTGTTGAGATGGGAACAACTAGAGACGAAGAAACTGGAGATTATAGTAGCGATGCTGATGATTTACCTGGATCGGTTATGTGTAATGTCAAACTAACAAAAATTGTTAGAAAACATCTGTCGATCAGTTTGAGGGATCTCATGCAACATGGTCTCACACAGGTTAACATATAATTCATTATTTAGTATAATTTAAGTGGATTACATATATTACTTTCCCTAGATGAAATATGCTCTGTCGTACTAGAACTATATTGCATTTGAATATTGCGGACACTATTCGTACAGTTTTTCTTATGACACAAACTTTCATGGAAAATATTTTGTTCACATAAATGTACATCAATGTATTAATTTTGTAATGATTTTTATTTCTAAGGCTGGTGGCGAAAGCGGAAGTTTAGTCCCATTCATAGGTTGCTTTTCCAAAAAAGCAGGGTATACGGGTGACCAAATGCACGCCTGGGATTTAATCATGGAGTATTACAATGTGAAAAATGGCGAACACTACAATGCAACCCCAGCAAGAAAGTTATCTCAGAGCTTTAATTTGGATATTATTGGAGGAAGTGTGATCTCGAATAAGCAGAGTTTATTGAGCACCATTGGCAGTATTATATCAACGCATACTCCATTTAAAAGGAGTAACGATTCTCATTTTAAGGCTTTTGTTTGTACCGCCCTCAAGTAAGTCACCATTATATTATTCGTAGGAATGTATCAAATTTTCAATGGCATTTTTCTTTAAATTAATATTTTAAAGTTCAAGTATAGAATGTCATGATTAAATAATTGCGTGAAAGGAATTACGACGGTTTGTTGCTGATTTCAAGTACGTGAATCATGTTAAAATTATGAACATAGATGAAGTCAAAATAGTGTATCTGTTAAATAGTTTTGCTTATTGTTTTTTTTTAATTGCTCAATTATCTTTAAAGAATTGTTGTATATTTCTTTTATTAATTAATTTTGAGCCTGATAATTTATTTGTGTATTCCATACAGTTCTAGATTTCTAATTATTTTAATGGTTAAATTTACAGTTGTAACAAGTTGGTAACCTGGTTAAAACTAATTTACCAATGTAGACAACTAGTGAGTAAACATTACTACCCTTGGAGTTATGCATCTCAAACTGGATTCCAAGATACGTTACAATGTTTGGATGTTCTCACGTCTTTAAAATTTGATCTGCCAGTAGATTTAGCAGTGCGACAGTTCCAGAGTATAAAAGATGTTTTCACTTAATATACAAAATTCATATTCATAATATTATGTACTTATATGTGACATTCTGCATATTGTTTTTCAAACATGTTACAAACTTATAAATTAGTTACATATGTACATTTTATTTATTTTATTCTCTGCTGTTGCTCATATACTTTATGATTTTAAGTTGATATATAAGAAAATAAAGCGAGTATCAAAATTATGTTATGAATGCTTTTAAATTTTCTAACTTTTTGTAAAATTTTATTAAGCCGAAATTTTAATTAGGCAAAATTCAAAAAACATATTTATTGGATAACAGCTTTATGTCTTAAAATGATGACGTTTCGGTTACAGTAGCCATTTTCAAGTATTTTACAATTTAAATTAATTCATGATTAATGGAACTTTCAAAAACAATGGCTGGTAGTACAAGCTCTGTTTTTGGGTGTTCTAAGAGCACGGTTTTAACATGTTAGAGATAGCTAAAACACCCAAAAACACTGCTCTTAAAACAAGCAAATACAGAGCTTGTGCTACCAACCATTGTATTTATATACGGCGGTCAAGACTAATACTGTTTGTATAGTAATTGTTTAAAGTGAAGCAGTAACCCAATGAATAAAATCTTGTTTTTGTATTTTTATTTTATATATATATATAATTTCGCCAGTATATATGTGAGCTATATTTACATGTGATTCAAATACCTTTGTCCAAAACTATTTAAAGAGGAATAGCTGAACTGTAAGGCAGAACACGGTAAGTAATAAATGTAAACAATTTATGAAGTAAGAAAACAAACACGAAATTATATATAAATATGTGCAATTTTCCCTTTTTATGCCCTCAAGGGTTTGGGAGGGCGGAGGGGTTGGGTTACAATTACGAAATCAGAAAATATTTTTTATGGTGAAAAAAAAACTATAAAAATTTTTGAGAATCGATAACTCACCTTAAAAAATATTTTCTAATTTCTCAGTTGTCCATTTGCACATTTTCGAAGATGCGATTATTTTTTATCGTTTTTTCACCATAAAAAATATTTATCATTTCTCAAAAAAAAATAGATTTTCCCTCTTTCCAGCCGGAAGGAGGTGGAGGGATGACGTTGAAATTCTCAAATCAATTACAGTTTTTTATGAAGAATGCAATAAAAAATGAGGGTTTCCATTCAAGTTTTAGAAGCATGCCATAGCGTCTAAAACCTCAACGTCGACATCCTACAATGTCGACAAGTCCATAGCGTCAACAACAACTCCCACTCAAATATACATAGCGTATAAATCGTATTCGTATAAGTTTGCTTTGCGTAGCCATTCCCGCTGACAATTAGTATAGAAAACATGTAATAGGTGGCGCTGATTATTACAATGAACCAAATAAATCGACAATAAATTTCAAGAATTTTTTAATGTAATATATAAAAACAATATTCATATATCCCTTTAATTGTAATAGCTACGTGAAAGTAAATATGATTAAAAAATTTACAAATACTATATGAATACAAATGCAATAAATTTTATTATTTATTGCTATTACAATTACATTACATCAAAGCTAACATTATATTTTACCGATTTTATATATAATTTAAAGAGTGTAAACACAGAATAAATTATGATTTATTTTATCATTCTAATGTAGTTATTGTCTATATAAATTAAGTGAAATATTCTTGAAATAAATAAAAATACGATCTCATTTAATAGTTTTACTTTAATAGCTATTTCTAAATTTGAAATATACAGAAATTAAATAAAACTAAAATAGAAGCATACAGTGATAAGTATTATTCTAATTTAGTTATTGTCTATGTAAATTACAGTAAAGTACATAGTCTCATTTAATAGTTCAATAACATATAAATATTACATTTCAACAATTAAATTTGGAATAAACGGCTTTAACATCACATTTGAACATGATTTTTAATCATTTTTCTTTAAAATCACAATAATATTTTTGCATATTTTTAGACTTTAACAGTTATAAATTGTATTTCTATTTCGACAAACGTGGTTTATTTTATATAAATTTATAAAAGTATTTGATTTGTTCAAACGATAAATTTGCCGAAGTGAACATGTTTATTCCATAAGTTTAGTCTTGTATGACGCTGTGTTGAGTGTTGCTGGATAAATAATTGTACGTTATAACAAAATACTGGTAAATAGTTAACTAGAACATTATTCTAATATTTTCGATAGATATTTGTACTTAAAAGTAGTGTAAAATGTACTTTGTAATACATAACAGCTACAAGTGATACGACATCATAATAATGCATTGTTAATTATTATTTCAAAACAATATTCTATTCATTTTGAGTAGTTTTGACAATTTTCATTTATAAATTTTTTATTCAAATATTGTTCATGGCCAAATACGTATTCATGTTATTTATTATCATTCACATATAATTGCGTTATATATATTTAAATTGGTAAAAGTATTGATTTGGTGGCTGCTCAAACGATAATTAGACAAGTCTGTGCTTATTCAAGTTCAACTGCGCTCAACAAGCAAAGCCATTTATTCGAGACTTCTGCGTTTACAAATACAGTCTTAATAATTTTTACTCATTCAGCCATTTTGTAGTTAGTGAAAAAGTTGTACACGGTTCAAAAATGAATCTCCCTTAATAGTTTGTGTTTACTCGCGGTCATTGTATTGAATTTAGTTGCTCCATGACCGTTAACCTAGGAGCTCGTTGCGAATCCTGTGCATGCAGCAGGTTATTACGACCGCCCAGAGGTCCAAAAGGACTATTTCATTCCGTGCTCATCACCGGCGAATGCTGAGTGCTTGTAGCTTATCATCTGTATAAAATAGAAAATGTGTGAAAATTGTTTATTTTCAGCTTCACCTCTGGCGTCGGCTGTCGTCCACTGACCGTTGTGCACCAGGTGGATGATGCGTTTCCTGTGGATTCGACTGCTACTGGAAGGTAGGAAGGAAGCCATGTTTATTATCGATTAGCTAAACAAAAGTTAGCGGTTTAAATAAAATACGATTGTGTCTGAGTAATTGGGATTAAGTTGCATATTCAATTAATAATTGCAATTAGCAATTACAATTAATAGTAACTGTTTATTCTTTCTTCCAGGCGTAATCGGAGAGAAATGTGACCACTGGATACTCATCCACAACGACATGAAACCCTTCGTTGAAGAGCTATTTTGGACCAAGCTGACATCTTCGGGCCCAGCCTGAGAGAAGAGATAGGAAGCTGCAGAACAGGAGTCGAGGAATTTAAACAGAATGAGCTTCGCCAGAGAGCTAGCTCTAGAAGTGCAAGCGAGGTGCGTCAACAACTCACTACTAACTCATGTCCGGGTACTTTTCTTTTCTTTAAATACATTTTGTCAAAGAGAGTGGTTCTCCAGTTTTTCAATTTGAAACATTAGTCATTGAGAGGTGGCAGCAGCTGTCATGCTCTTATTGCATTCCTGCGCTAATTGGGAATTGGTGACGCATTAGTACCGATCGATATTTTAACCAAATCATTAGAAATACTTGGAGTGCTGGTGTTGGCTCAGATAAATAAATTGAAAATAAATAATATGTCTTTTCATTTCAGACAGCAAACAATGTGGTGATGGTGGCGACGACGATCGCTCTTCAGAAATCTACTCTTCAATGTTGGCAGCAAGAGAAGAGAATGGATTGATCTTCTTCTACGGGGCAGATTAGAAACATTAACATTATGTGGCGCTGTTTATTGTCAATGCTTCAGTACGTGATCAACAGCGACTTGGAGCCGGAATCAGACGGAAGGTCTGGAAACTCCGTGCACGGAAATATTCTGGCATTGGCATATTTATAAATAAAATTACGCCTTTTACCAATTACTGAGAAATTTTTCACGTATAAACGTTTCACGTTTTAAATATAACAATAGTAATTAATTAAAAAAGTAAAATGAGAAATATTTTATTTGAAATGTAGATATGTTGTGTATGTTTCAAGGTAACACAGTCATCATGCAACGAGCACGAGCTCTGCACTTCCAAATAAAACGCTAACCAGAGCTGGTGTTCATACCACATCTCTTGCAAATGTAAGAAAATTGTTATTTTATCATTATTTCTCTTGAAAATAATCATGCTAAATGATAACGGTAGTAGGTTGTTAGTTTTAATACATTTCTATCACTTATATTTCAAGTATTTTTTTTCTAAAAATTAATCTCCCTTAATTTTCACTAGAGGTCATTGTATTTTGTAAATAAAGTTAATAAAATAGTTTTACCCATAATCATTGTTTTCAATATTTAAAATAAAAGCTTTCTTTGCAATATTTAAATTGGATTGTATTTAGAATTAATATTTAATTATAATTTAAAACAATAACTTACAATTTTCACCATTAACATCTGTGGGGGCTGTGATTTGACCCAATAATGGGTAAATGGTGTGATGATATAATTATACTTTCAATTAATTAATTACAACATCCTACCACAAGAGACATTATTTCTTAAAATTTATTTCTACTCGACTGGTTTTTTAAAAACTTAATATGTTTGACACCTGCTCTGTGTTAATTTAGGTGACTTTGGACAGCTGCAAGAAGTCTACGGAGAATCTGGAGCACGGGGAAGGTGAGCTGGAGGAACCAGCGGTGGAGATGATGGCCACGGGGACTTGACATTTCACTTCCATTACTTTTTCAAGTGAGTGTATCTTTTTAAATTTAAAGAGGTCGACTGTAAATTTGTGCTAATTTTATTATTTTTCTGAGAGAAATAATAAAATGCCAGCTTAAATTCAGAATGACAGTTTTTCCATAACATTACATTTACAAATTTGACATTTTTTAAAAGGCTGCAACTTTTAAACTAGTAATGATAATTGGTAATTGGTTTTAAAATTTTGAATTCTTCAGCTTTTGAATTATACTTAATCATATTTTTATGAAAATGTTTATTGAAGATTGTTTCTTTGATGAATCTGATGAGTGAATTGGTTTCAATATAAACCTACCTTCAGTACATCTGTCTAAAAGCCATTTAATTGAATTATCTATAACCCTTGGCCTAAATAATTTTGTTGGGCGATTGAATATTCTACTATGAGTATTTTTGATGTGGTAAATTGCGTAAAATTGGATAGTTTTTAAGATATAGCCTTTGTTAAATATAATTTCCAACGTTCTTGAGGCTAAATCTCAAGAACTAAACAACATATGAAGTTGCACTCAACGGCATTGATTTTCTCGTGCTTCAATTAACTTATAAATATATTTTCAGCCATTAACCATACATTTATATATTTGTTAATCAAAAAATAAATTATTTAAACTTGAATTAAACTTATATACTAATATGATGGCTTATTATCGCCCAAAATCTGAAATTGCAGATTAGGCATGAGCCCTTTAAAGTTTGTTTCATTCATGAACTTTGAATAATCTAATACTTTTTACAGAACCTCATGAATTTTATATGAAAAACTTTTCAATCCGCTAAAATCCACGTTTAATTAAATTAATTGAAGCACCAAACTATTTTATTTTAATTATTTTTCGTTTAAATTATGTACATATTTGTTTTAAAATAAGTTTTAATAGTTTTTCAATTAATCATTTTGAATTCAAATATAAATGTCAAAACTGGAGAATTAATTTTGTCACCAAATAACTTTTGGCAATTAGAGTAAAATATTGTTAATTAATGAAATTATAGTAAAATAAGTAAGTTGTGTTATTATTCTAATCTTTTAAATAAATATTTAATCTGCCAATGTTGATTTTAGGTATGGTGATGAAGCATAGACCATAGACAGATGTCAGGGAATGAAAACAACATTATTATGAAATACAATGTTTACCATCAAAACCAAGGAGAAAAAAGAGCACTTGAGGACCCACCAGGTTATAGGAAGCTCTTTGGCGAATAATGGTTGTAGTTTGCACAGTGAAAGCTCAAAACAGGTGAGATGGTTTTTGATTGATATTTTTGGGGCTTTATTTTTTGTTTCTTTGTACTTTTAAAATATCTCTATTAGTACAAGACTTACACGCTGCTAAATAAATCGAATTATTTAAAGTTCATGATCAATATCTGGTGATTCACATTTTCGGTTATCTATTCTTTTAACCTTGAATCAAATATCGTGTAAATTGATTCTAGGAATCCATTAAAACAATCTGCAAACACAAATCTCTACTAGGTTTCGACTAACGTGCCACTAAATTATCAACAGCTCTCGATATCAATCCATACTTTAATTACTTTTTGAAAAGTGAGAAATAATAAAATGGCGCATGAAAATCTGAATGACATGGTTGTAACTTTTAAGATTTCTGACATGTTACAAATTAATTTGATAAGTGGATTCTAGTAGGCGAGAGAATGGACTAAAGTTACTTTGCACAAATAGAATTTGATTCCTATTGCAGTATACGTAGCATACATATTTTATTAGTATATTTTAAAACGTAATTACTTAATTAATGTAAACCAAATAAAATTGTATTGCATAAAAGTTTGCTGTTGAGTGACTTATACAATTTTAAATAAAAGTATAGTTTTTAAAAAACATTTATTTTCCCATTACAAGCTATGTTATACAGATAACTTACAAGACGGACTGATTGCTGATTACAATGATGGTTTCTCTTTTATAAACTCTGAGTGCTGGGTCAGGTCATTCCTGCATGTTCTTGTGATATGAAGTCACGTTTGAATTTTGATATGTATAACTAGTGCAACTTCATATCTTAGGAAATAATGAAATTGCTTAAAATTAACTGAAAATTTCATATCTTGTATAGTTTTTGAGATATAGCCTTCGGAAAAGTCAAATTCTTAATTTTCTTCAGATTTCGTACTTATCGAGGCTATATATTAAAAATTAAACGAAATATGAAGACATATGCATTTGGCGATTCATCCACTGAATTCAGTGGATAAAAATACATAAATAAATACGAATCGAGGGGTAAGAGGAGATTAAACTCCCCCAAATGTCAACCTCACCTCTTCGTGGTACACTCTGGGTAAAGCTAACGAGGCTTTGACGACCGACACTGGGTGGTATAACCCAACGAGGAAGTCAACGGACTGCATGGCGGAGATTATGAATAATTTGTTTAAAATTGGTTTACACATACTTCACGTACATCTGTGTCTTACGCAAAAGCCTTTTAGTTTATTTATCTTAAACTGGCCTGATAAAATAATCTCTTATGTGATAAATATTTGTTTAACGTTTTAAAAGTAAATGCTAAATTATAGAAACGTTATTATTTAAATTTTTATCAGGAATTTATCCTAAAACACATACGTGTATATTACTATTATTTTACCTGTTTATACATAAAAATATAACAATAATAATATTAATAATTGTTCATAATAATATTAAAAGTAAAAATATAAATATTGTATTTGAAGTGTATATTTGGTATATCTTTAGAGTGGTTACGTTTCCTATCTGACAATTAGTGGGTAATTACTCGGTCCGAGCCTGGAACAACCAAAAATAAACGTTATGAAGTATGTGTACACTACTATAAAAGTTGTCTATCTCTTTCTAGTACATTGTAATTATCGGAGTGGGGTTTGAACGTAAGTTGTGTCGGAACTAGACAATCATGCAACGAGTACGAGCTCATTCACTTGCCATACAAACGTCGACGAATAAAGATAAATTTTGGAATTTCTGCCTTGTTAAAAGGCCTTCCTAACTATAGACCGATATATTATCGTGGGTTTGATTTATAGTTATACTATAAGATCATATTCACGAGTCAATATCGTGTTTTTTATTATCCACTACGTACATATAAGTCGTGCGTGGTTTAAATCTCGAGTGAAAAAGTTTTCGTGTGTAGTGTTGTGCCCAGAGAAGGTTCCAGGGTTGCAGTTGCTGATACCATGCTAAAGCCTTCTAAATGGTAGGTTCATTTTTTAAAGCATTTTAAAACTATTCTGTTGATTGTTTTCTCTATTATCATTATTCTCGTTTATTTTTATGTGTACTAATATATTTTTCAATTGTTGCAGGTTCCGGAGAACTTACAGGAGGCAAGGTGAGTAACAACATACATGTGCTTTCTTGTCTATCTCTTTTGCAGTAGTACTGTAGGAGTAATTCTATTTACTCATTATTATATATTTCATACTTCTTAAATGTGATTATTAACCTGAGTCAATATTTGCTATTTATTCAAAAATATTTATACAAATGACTAATTTAAATAAATGTTTAGATTGACCCTAATTAACTCGTAACTGAAAATATTTATCAGCTATTCAATAATTTTTTTTGGGACTTTTAAATAAATAAATACAGGATAAAATCACATTTATACATATATTGTCTTTATTTCCGAAGCACATGTCGCATCCACATGTAGTTAGTTGGGCCGGGCGTCGAGCATCGAATGTCCGCAATTAAAACCTAAGTATTACATAATATCGACCGTCCTCGTAACTTCGTTATATACATGAATAATTTATTTATAGTAAAGTTTTAATGAACCTTCGTTTGTTTATAATTATGAAATTAAATAAATTTTAAATAAAGAATTTTTAAACAAGTAAAATCAGTCTCAGTTACTTTCAATAACAAGAGACTTAAGATCAGACTTGTATGGATACATAATGCCTGTGGTGTTTCTGTGGTTCGCTAGCATCTTCTGCAGGCTTATGGGGTCTCCTAAAGAACTTCAAACTATTATCAAGAGCCTGTATCAATGAAGAAATAGACAGATTTTTTTTCATACAGTATACTTGCAAATTATTGAATAGTTTTTATAGTATAGTTTGAGAAACACTTCAATATTTAATTTTAATATACACACTTTTATTTTGTTCATGAATGAAGTAAACTTCGCGAATTGTGTTCGGATTCGGGTCGGTTTGCGTGATTTTAAATAATTTTAGGCTAGTCTGGTTTTCACATGGAGTGTTTTGAATTCTTAGGCGATTAAATTATATATACAGTCTCAGAAAATTTTCTAAAATACATATAAGAATGAATTATTTATAAAGTAAGATTGCATATATACCAGAAAAATTGGTAATGGTTTTTCAAATAATTCATACAGTGTTTGAATACTTTTTAAAGTACATTTTAGATTTAGTTTTGTTAAAAAAGTTAGGTCTTTTAAATAATAAGTAAAGGCCTTGATTAATCATTAAAGTACTTGTAAGATTGTATATATTTCTTGAAAAATTGGTAATGCCTGTTAAATAATTCATACAATTTTTGAATATTTTTTAATCTGTAAGATTGTGGTTATTAAAAAAAGGCTTTAATTAAATTTTAAAGTACTTTTAATATTTTATTGTAAGAATGAAATTAGTTAACACTTATATATTGACGCTTTAGGTTCAAATCCTGGTATCCTCATAGTTTTTATGTTGTTTAAAAATGTTTATAATGAAAGATCTGCAATAATAATTTAATTCTATAATTACGCCTGCATTACATTTAGATATTGCGGCACTTGCCGGGGTAGATTGCGAGGGGTTTTTGATTTATTGATTTCTTTGGAAATGAACGTAGTTTTCTGACCAGTTGTCAGCAAATTTTTATTTTTTCTAAAAGTAATTAAATATAAATACAATAGTAATTGAATCCTTTATTTTTTATTGATTTATTTATATTAACGTAGTTTATTGACAAGTGTCACCCAAATTCTTATCTGAACCCTTCTGCCTCTGAGGATGGCTTTGGCCTCTAGCGTGGTTTACACGTTGAGTAACCTTTGTCAACCCCTCTTTGGCCATTAACTAGATCCGCCTCTGAGGATGGCTTTCGCCTCTGGCGTGGTTTACACGTTGAATAACCTTTGTCAACCCCTCTTTGGCCTGTAACTTTCTCATCTTTTGCAACCTACTCAAAAGATACCCCGGAAGATGCATTAGATTTTCACCATGTAAAATCAGACTAGAATTTTGACTTTGATACACAACATAAAGTCTTTTTCAGGTGAACAACATACAATACACATATTTTGCGTAACGTTTTAGCTTTTGTTCGCTCGTCGCCGCGATTTTCCGTCGTTGGGGGGCCGCCTAACGTGCGGCCTATTACAACATATTTTTGTATTATTTATGTATGTTTCGGGTGTAACCCGTCCTAGTATACATACATATGTATGTGAATTTTCGTTAAAAAAATTTCTACGATTCGGGGGGTAAGGGGGGATTCAACTCTCCCAAATGTCAACCTCACCTCCTCGTGGTACACCCTGGGTAAAGCTAACGAGGCTCTGACGACTGACACTGGGCGGTATAACCCACAACGAGGAAGTCAACGGCTTGCATGGCGGAGACACAGAAAACTGGTACGTAAAACATGAAATAGTATATTAAAAAAATGTTATTTGTTTAATAGAATTTGTTCATCTTTCAAGACATTACTGTGTTAAGTTCTTGCAGATATCAATGTCTTTAGAGCCATAGCTAATCTAATTATTCCATTAATTAATAAATAAAAATAACTATATCATCACGCCTTATATTTATTACTGTGAATTATATATTTATGCACGTATCGTGCATATCGTTGTTGGCTGTGGGAATCAAACCCGCGTTCTCAGTACCACTGAGCCACCGACACTATTAATTAATTAGAGCATTTATACTACCCTCGCTGACTTGAATTTATAAGCAAAAATATGATTATATGTAAGTGGTTTGAATTCCACTTGAAACTATTGAAAACTGAATGAATTTCCTGTAGCAAATAAATAACCATAGTCATATTGTGTTCTCTGATTTCTTGCAGCTTACGCAACTTGGCTGAATTCGGCATTCAGTGTCGAGAGTCGAGCCCATCGTTTGACTTCATGCTGTTAACCGCGGTCCTTGTTGCCGAATCACACAGTTCAGGAAAAAAGATAAGTGATACTATCATTTATTTATATATTTTAGTCTAAGAAGTATGTAGTCCATGAAAATAAATCAGATGCAAATTTGCACAAATTTAGGAGTTGTACAAATTTGTTAAAATTAGTTTACACATACATAGCGTATTAGTTTAGTTATCTTAAACTGGCCTGAATCACATATATTACTTTTATTTTACTTGTTTATAAATAAAAATATAACAATAACAATATTAATAATTGTTTATAATAATATTAAAAAGTAAAAATATAAATATTGTATTTGAAGTGTATATTTGTATATCTTTAGAGTGGTTACGTTTCCTATCTGACTAATTAATCGGTCCGAGTCTGTAACAACAAAAATTAAACGTTATGAAGTATGTGTACACTACTATAGAAGTTGTCTATCTCTTTCTAGTACATTGTAATTATCGGAGTGGGGTTTGAACGTAAGTTGTGTCGGAACTAGACAATCATGCAACGAGTACGAACTCATTCACTTGCCAAACAAACGTCGACGAATAAAGATAAATTTTTGAATTTCTGCCTTGTTAAAAGGCCTTCCTAACTATAGACCGATATCTTATCGTGGGTTTGATTTATAGTTATACTATAAAATCATATTCACGAGTCAATATCGTGTCTTTTATTATCCACTACGTACATATAATTTTAGTTAGTTAGTTTTTGCCTTATTAGGAGGCCTTCGTAACTGTGTGTAGTTCTTTTCGTGGGGTTGAGTTATTACTATAAATCAATTTTACGAATTGATATTGTGTAAATCGATATCTATCGTGGGTTTGATTTGTAATCAACCTCACGAGTTGATATCTTGTATTTTGTATTGTCCACCACAAAACGCTGGCCCCACGTGGGGCCCCAACATACATACTGCGTACATACATCACCAGGTAATCCTTCATTTTCTTCAGATTTTCAACTTTCTTGTGGCTATATCTTAAAAACTATTCGACATATGAAGTAGTGCTTAACGGCATTGAATTTCTCGTGCTCAAATTAACTTATTCGGACACAGGGAATACAATGCCGTTGAACGCATCTTTATATTTTGCTTAGTTTTTGAGAAGAATTCAAGAAGATGGCTATGTTATAAATATCTAGAAACTTTTTAACTGATTGAATGTGTTCTATAGGAAATGTCAGCAACTCTCGATGCAAGCTGGCTTCAGAGACAGTGATGCGAACAACCTGGTGGAGAAACCTTTGGAGGAGACCAATTACAAAAGCAAACGTATTTGGGTAAGAATTATTTATGTAAAATAATAAGTATTTGAAGTAAATAAATGAAATGGTAAATCTTTCGCTTTCTAGGGCACGGGCAGCGGTTTCTGCCTCAGCTCTGGAAGATGGCTCCTTGATTCCAGTGGCTCAGGTTGATGGATTCTGCAGAGATACGGTGAGTAATTTCGAATAGAAATTTTGTAAAACTATCTTCCAAATTATTTGAAAGATTGTTAGCTTTCCAATAAGTTAATTCGTAAATGACGAAGCTGTAGCTCTCCTGTGCTGTTATTATTATGAATTTCTAGTAGTTGTAGCATCGTGGTATTGTTATCGCTTCACTAGCGCGAGAGTTTCTGTGGTGAAGTGTAGCAAAGAACTAAATAAATGTATAGTTTCTTGCAGATCACATCGGCGGGTTCCTAAACTGGACAAAGACGAAGGGAACTAAAACTACTGAACTGACGGCGCATTTATGTTGAAGCCAGTTTGGCGTGCTGGTGTTGTTAGTCCGGGGCACCGGCACCAGAACGTGGTGATGGTGGCGACGACGATCGCTCCTTCATGTGCACGGAAATGTTCTGGCATTGGTTTCCAGTGTCATTTGGAAACAACTTGAAAAGATAAACCGACTTCTAAAAGGTAATAAATGTATATAAACATTATAAAATATATTGCAGTAAATACGATTTAAATGTTAACTTAAATAACAATTAAAATCTGTCAACATTTTATTGTTGGCTCGATTGTTTAACTGGCAGTTGAATAGTATATATCGTTTTCTGGGATGAAAATGTTTGAAATTAGCTCAGTTTTTGCATAAAGATTATATCCAGTTAGTTTTGCTATTAAAAATATTCTGAATACAACTCTGTAGGGAAAAATAACTTACAACTTTGTAAATATAACTTCTAAAAAATTGTCAGCATTTGTGTGTGTGTCTAAAAATGATTTGTACAAAATACAAAGCATAGTTTAGTAATAGTAACTTATTAAACCGATTAAAAATTAATTTAAAACCACAGCACATGGCAAAATATTCAAAACAAGCATATAGTGTAAATACAAATGTTGTTAAAGACGTTATATTATATAATTACGAAAATCCGAGATTTTTTAAAGTATTAAATATATTCGCATTGTGCCAATTTGGTTTCTGGGCTTATTTAAGTCATTTTACTTTCTCAACTTTACGAAATGTCCCCGTTCAAAAGGAATCACAAGAGAAAAGCACTGTTTGGTGGCGACAAATCAATCTTGGAGAAAGCAAATATCGGCATGGGTTGACGATAATATCGTTTGCAATGGGTATATTTGATCTGTTCCTCGTCTCACGTAAGGATGCAGTTATTTCAAAAGTATTATTGGATGCATACATGCCTAAGTTGCCAATTTTATATAACTAAATTGGCAATAACATTATTTTGTAAATTGAAATATGGTAGCTGTTAAATAGATTAGTGAAGAAACTGTCGACTGCATTGTTACGGGGGGAAGGTATAATTGCTGTTGTAGCAACAAATTGAACGTATTGTTGAACTTTTAGGATACGGAATTCTAGTAATAGCATGGATGTTCTCATTGAAATCTATGCGATATCTCATTCTGAGAAAAGGCGGTCAAGCTGTCACATTTGTAACGTATGGGCCATTTAGTAAAAACAGAATGATGACGGTTAACCTAAAACACCTTAGTTGTAAAGAAACTAGGGGAGCTGCTAAAACTTATTTACCTATTAAAGTAGAAAATCAGTTCCTACATTATATATTAGATATGAGAGGTGAATATAAGAATACAAAATTGTTTGATTATACAGCAGGATTAAAACGTAATCTAAAATGATTTGCATGTTAGTAATAAGTTAATAAATATACATATAACCGATATCGTCTCCATTTTTAAATCGCAAAGTAATTCAGAGATTGTATTATTTTTCCTATTTCGCTGAAATTTATAAGTTGATAGTGTATATTACTGCAGAAGAGGGACGTAAGTAAGACAATTATAGCACGGGGAATACAATGTCGTTACACATATCTTCGTAGTTTACTTAATTTTTGAGATATAGTCTGGAAAAATTGAATTTTTAGCGCACACACACAAATGAACTTTGTGATTCAAGAATCGAAATTTTTATGTTTTTGTTATAGTTTTATTATAAATTAATTATTTAGATTTTTTATAAAAGTACAATTGAAGGCAATAGAAATTCAAGAATTGTTGCCCTATTTCCTTTAAATTGAATACATTGAATTTAAATATCATAAATACTGATAAAATTCATACTCTTAATTAAAAATACAATTTTTGAATTAATATAATTAAATATCAGCTACGACCACTTCAAGGTAACAATTGTTGACAGTAAATTTATTTAAATCTTCAACTATTGATTGACGTCAGCTGTGTATTTTTTATTTCAAACGTTTTAAACTCATTGATTTCCATTTAAAATTTTAGTGGAATACAATTCACAGTACTCAATGTATATTACAGTACCAAATGTGGCGAAATACTTTTATTTTAATTTAATCTAAAAATAATCGACAAATTAATTTAAAACAATATACTCGTGAGTTTTTTTAATAATTTTACTTAAAATACATTTGCATTCTTATTTATTTTATTAAAAAGAAATAATAATTTGAAATAGTTTGATAGATGGATTTTTCAAAATTAATCCTTTTAATTTCATTGGTCGAAATACGCACAAGTATTGATTTTTTCTTCCATTCTCGTCTTTATTGGTTAGATTTTTGAAGTGGCGTAACCCTGGGTAAAAAAGTGGAAATCTCATTTTTTTTTTAATTACGTTTTCTTAATAAACATGTTAAAACACAAAATTTCAACAAATTTTTGATACAGACTTTTTTACTTAATATATACTCATAATTAGTAATTAAATATCATATTTATTTATGGGGTAGGTGGCTCAGTGGTATCGAGTCGGCCTGTGGATCTTGAGAACCCTGGTTCGATCCCCACAGCCGACAAACAAATTTTCACCAATTTAAAAAATCTACCCCTGTGGCTCCTCCACCACTAATATCTTTGGAGGCCGTGATTTGACGGCTGGTAACCGCACTTCACGCGAAAAAATATATCACTTACCGAGATCTGCTTAGGCAGAGTGCCACACCCAGTGATGGGTAAAAGGCGTGATGATATATTTATTTATTTATTTAAATATCATATTTTTATTAAACATTTTTTTAAAACATTTTGTACCCCATCTAATTTTTATTTAAGAATCATACGGCGCCACTGCGGTAATTTATGTACATTCCACCGATTACAGCGTCATTTGACAGTAATCATATACAAGACATATAGTAATTAATTTGTTGGCCGGAATAATTTAGTAAATAAATCCTAGGAATCCATAAAAAATCTCTACTAGGTTTCGACTAACGTGCCACTAAATTATCAACAGCTCTCGATATCAATCCATACTTTAATTAGTTTTTAAAAGGTGAGTGTATCTTTTAAATGAGTAAATGTGGGTTTCTTTTTAGTATTTCTCGGAGAAATAATAAAATGGCGCATGAAAATCTGAATGATACGGTTGTAACTTTTAAACAAGTAAAGATAATTGAAAACGGTTTTAAATATTTGATAATTTGGGCTGCCTATAGTTTTGTTTATAAATATGGTTCATTTTATAGCAAATATGAATTAGTTGAGTATTTTTGATGTGATAAATATTTGTTTATCGTTTTAAAAGTGAATGTTAATTATTGAGACGTTAATATTTACTTTATTCAAAAACAAATAATACATATATAACAATGATTTTACTTATTTATCTATTAAAATACAATAATAATAATAATTATTATTAATAATAATATTAAAAGTAAAATGATAAATATTGTATTTGAAATGTAGATATCTTGTATGTTTCAAGGTAAATTTATTTACAGTAGTTATGTCTTGCTAGCCAATTATGGCTAATTATTCGATGCGAACTTGCAACAACATTAAATAACCATTATAAAGTATGTGTACGCTATTATCCAAGTTGTCTATCTCTCTCTAGTACATTGTAATTATCGGAGTGGTTTTTGAACGTAAGTTGTGTCGGTGCTAGACAATCAAACAACGAGCACTAGCTCTTTCACTTGCCAAACAAACGTCGTTTTGTCAAGATGGCTACGTACTATTAATATAAATAAATTTCTGCCTTATTAGAAGGCCTTCATAACTATACATTGATATGCGTTTCGCGTCAGGATGGAGCGGTTCAATGAGTCATTGAGAAGTTATAGACAATTCGGCTGTTCGAGTAGGTTGGTAGTCTGTGAACCGAGAGGTCGTGGGCATGGAATATGCTTAACGTTTTTGCTAATTTGTATGTTTTTATCTATTTTACATTACTAATACATTGTTTTTATGTGTATAGAGACATCATGAACTTGGAATCATCTCCTGCAGCCTCATTATCAGCTTGTATCATTATCTTAAAGCAGCTGGTATTCTTATCATCGTGGACATCATCAACTGAGTTAAACATCTTATCTTCAAACATATAGAAGATGATTGTCAACTCAATGCAGAATTTCAAGTCCGCTGTTCGCAACATCAATTGTAAGAAAATTATTATTTTTAAATGGGTTATATTTAAATGAGCACCAAATTTAAGCCTTAAATTTTTCATTATCGATATTTAAAAACTAGAGTCTAATAATCTGTTTATCAATTTGTACACAAATATTTATTTTTTCCATTGCCATTTAATTTTCCGGAAAACTTATTTACTATTCTTGGATATTTATTAAAAATTACTTGCAAAGATCGTTTATAATTTTTGATTATTATTTTTAGTACTTAATTAATTAATTAAAATATAATTTTGCCTGGGTATTAAATATATTTTTATTGTTTAGTAAATATGTTTTTGATAAAAGTAACACAGTTCTTATTTATTATTTTTGATAAAATGATTTCGGTGCTCATTTAAATTATTCCCTTTTTAAATTATTTCGGTAAAAGTCTGCTAAAAACAGTAATTGTTAATTTATAATAAACAGAGAGCGGTTAAAAATATTTGAAATATGAGATTGATATAAATAAATTTGTAGTACTTTTATTTTAAATATATTTTTGTTTAAACAATTTATAACCGATTCAAAGCAGAAAATTAAAGCTAATCAAATCACTCTTTATTGATTATTTGTTTAAACGATCATTGTAATTTATAAATAAAAATAATGAAATAGTTTTACACAAAATAATTGTTTCCAATATTTAAAATATTAGTTCTAAAAGTTTTCTTTATAATATTTCAATTTATTTTATTTTAAAAACTGGAAAAAATTATAGAATTAATAATTTATCACTTAAAACAATTACGTATTTGTATTTAAAAGAGAATTTATATAAACACATAATAGTTAATAGGTAGCACTATTAAACTGCAATTTCGTAAATTTTCTAGTCTAATTTCTGCAGTTATAAAGCATGTGAAATTAATCTTGTTTATTGATTCAAGTATAGAATTTTATGCTCTACAACATTTATTTGAAACAATTTTCTCTAAAATAATTTGGGGAGCAATGCACACGGAAAAACTGTTTTTCTAACCATCCGGTATAAAACCACTCTCTACGAATACTCAAAAAAATCAATTTAAATTACTATTTAAAAAATATTATTTGTAATTGTTTCTAATTATTTTTTTGTTGTATTTGTTAGTTGCGGCAGCGAAGAAAGCCAAGGTCTTCTACTAAAAGTTTTGGTGATTACATCACATGCTGGAAAGAATGATCAGTGACAGAAATCAACATTTTATTTTCAAATATATCAGAAGATGGCTGAAAAATCAGCATAGCATGTCGTCAAGTCTGCTGCTCACAACATCAAATGTAAGAAAATTATTTTTTTTAAACAGAGAGCGGATAAAAATATTCGAAATATGAGATGGATAGAAATAAATTTGTAGTACTTTTATTTTAAATATATTTTTGTTTAAACAATTTATAACCGATTCAAAGCAGAAAATTAAAGCTAATCAAATCACTTTTTATCGATTATTTGTTTAAACGATCATTGTAATTTATAAATAAAAATAATGAAATAGTTTTACACAAAATAATTGTTTCCAATATTTAAAATATTAGTTCTAAAAGTTTTCTTTATAATATTTCAATTTATTTTATTTTAAAAACTGGAAAAAATGATAGAATTAATAATTTATCACTTAAAACAATTACGTATTTGTATTTAAAAGAGAATTTATATAAACACATAATAGTTAATAGGTAGCACTATTAAACTGCAATTTCGTAAATTTTCTAGTCTAATTTCTGCAGTTATAAAGCATGTGAAATTAATCTTGTTTATTGATTCAAGTATAGAATTTTATGCTCTACAACATTTATTTGAAACAATTTTCTCTAAAATAATTTGGGGAGCAATGCACACGGAAAAACTGTTTTTCTAACCATCCGGTATAAAACCACTCTCTACGAATACTCAAAAAAATCAATTTAAATTACTATTTAAAAAATATTATTTGTAATTGTTTCTAATTATTTTTTTGTTGTATTTGTTAGTTGCGGCAGCGAAGAAAGCCAAGGTCTTCTACTAAAAGTTTTGGTGATTACATCACATGCTGGAAAGAATGATCAGTGACAGAAATCAACATTTTATTTTCAAATATATCAGAAGATGGCTGAAAAATCAGCATAGCATGTCGTCAAGTCTGCTGCTCACAACATCAAATGTAAGAAAATTATTTTTTTTAAACAGAGAGCGGATAAAAATATTCGAAATATGAGATGGATAGAAATAAATTTGTAGTACTTTTATTTTAAATATATTTTTGTTTAAACAATTTATAACCGATTCAAAGCGGAAAATTAAAGCTAATCAAATCACTTTTTATCGATTATTTGTTTAAACGATCATTGTAATTTATAAATAAAAATAATGAAATACTTTTACACAAAATAATTGTTTCCAATATTTAAAATATTAGTTCTAAAAGTTTTCTTTATAATATTTCAATTTATTTTATTTTAAAAACTGGAAAAAATGATAGAATTAATAATTTATCACTTAAAACAATTACGTATTTGTATTTAAAAGAGAATTTATATATACACATAATAGTTAATAGGTAGTACTATTAAACTGCAATTTTGTAAATTTTTATGCTCTACAACATTTATTTGAAACAATTTTCTCTAAAATAATTTGGGAAGCAATGCACACTCTCTACGAATACTCAAAAAAATCAATTTAAATTACTATTTAAAAAATATTATTTGTAATTGTTTCTAATTATTTTGTTGTTGTATTTGTTAGTTGCGGCAGCGAAGAAAGCCAAGGTCTTCTACTAAAAGTTTTGGTGATTACATCACATGCTGGAAAGAATGATCAGTGACAGAAATCAACATTTTATTTTCAAATATATCAGAAGATGGCTGCAAAATCAGCATAGCATGTCGTCAAGTCTGCTGCTCACAACATCAAATGTAAGAAAATTATTTTTTTTAAACGGGTTGTATTTAACAGAGCACCAAAATTTCAGCCCTAAATTATTCATAATCGGTACCCAAATAACTTTGCGATTTCAAAATGAATAAAAGATGTACGTGGCTGAGAATTTACGTGATGAATAAATGTTGGGGAGAGTGAAATATGGACGATTGATTTTAGTATGAAGAAAAAAGAATGTTTTGGTTGAGTTGAGTGTGAAGAGGTGGCAAGGATGCAGTACGGATGGGGAGTTATTGTGGAATGAATCAGATGTTAGGAACAGATTGTGTAAGGGTTTCTTATGGGCTGTATGGTTATATTGAAAATATTAGAGGTGATATAGATGAGAGTGATGTTAGTTTTGCATTGTTGATAATGTCGAATAAAAGATTGCGTGCGTGGATAGGAACGGAAATGTGGTTGAAGCGAGAATGGTGTGTCAGAATGAGAATATTGGTTGATTCTTTAGTTCATCTAATGAGAGAATGTGTTTAATAAGATATATCGTGATGCTATATGTAATAATTATCTTTGCAACATATTTATTATTTGTTTAAGTTATATAATAACGATTCACTTTAAAAATATAATGATGGATCGTTATCATCTGTAACACAATACTTTGCTAGCTATATATATTTATTTTTGATAACGTTAGCATATTATCAGCTACTGAAACATTGTGATACAGTGACAGTTAGTATAAAAAACAAATTACGGATGATTAACTAGATTTTTCATTGTTAAACATTCCGGCATTATTTTATACAAATATATTTCAAGTAAATGATAGACATAAATAAATTTGAATCACTTTTATTTCAAGTATTTTTCTCTAAAAAATTTATGATCGGTTCAAAGTAGGAAAATAAATTTAATCAAATCATCCTTCACCGATTATTTATACTAGCGGTCATTGTATTTTGTAAATAAAGTTAACAAATACTTTTATCCTTTTGGGTAATTTTGTTTCTAATATTTCAAATATATGAGTTTTAAAAGTTTTTTTTACAATATTTAAATGGAGTGTATCTTTTAAATTTGAAGAGGATTGAAAATTTGAACTGTCTATAGTTTTGTTTGTAAATGTGGCTAATTTTATTAATTTTTTTTGAGAGAAAATATCAACGACAGTTTTTCCGTAACTTTAGATAAATATGTTTTAAAAACGGCTGTAATTTAGTAACTAGTCAACCGGGTTTCAACATTCAATTCCTCATCTATTGACCATAGTTTCATCCCTTAATATCAACCCTCCAGAAAATAATTAATTCTAAAATAAACGTTATTAAAGCGAGGATGGTGTGTTGGGTTGAAAATGTTCTGTGAATGTCGTAGTGGAGAATTATTCACAATTGGTTTATTTTGATCATTTACTATTGTTTAATGTTAAAAATTACTTTTAAATATTGTTTAGTATTTTTAATGATAGATGCTCATTTTAAATTCTGTTTTGCAGTTGACGCAAATTATTTGAATGCGGCATTCAGTCCCAGGACTCGAGCGCCATGCCCAAGTTGTCCACGCTGTCCACCGGTTGCTTCAACACACTTCAGGAACAAAAGATGAGTACAAATTTCGTTTATTTATATTTTAATTAATCTAAAAAATGAGAAAAGAAATTATTAATAATTTATTTAGAATTTTATTGAGACACAGCCTTAACATACATCTGCTGTCTTTTAATTTCATTTATTGTTAGATGTGAGAAATATTTGTTTAAAGTGTTTTAAAAGTAAATTGCTAAATTCAAAAAATAGTATATTATTCAATGAGTAAGTAATATAAGCTATTACTCAAGAGAATAAAGTTTGCAACACGAGCCGAAGGTGAGTGTTGTAAATCATTCGAGTGAGTAATAGCTATTACTTGCGAATAGAATACTATACTTTATCTACGACTATATGTTATTATGTAATAAGATTTTACAATTATTTTTTTATGTTACATTATTAATAAGTCAGATTGCTTAAATTTTTTGTTTTTACTTTTATTTAATAAATATTAACACTACTTAACAATTTTGCGTATTCGCCAATCCATAAAAGTTTTATAAACTTGTTCATAGTTTTTTTTAATTTTTCGGGCAGTAAATTTAAGAAACGTACGTGTGCGGCTTCTACAATATCTGGTGGAGTACAAATTTTACTTTGTTTGCTTTCAGAATCCATAACTCACATGTATAATCACACAAATTACAGTATTATTGTAAACAAAAACGGTTTAAACTAATTTTGACATAATTAACAATAGCGCGCTTCACTGTTTCATAGCATACTTAACGTGCGGCAATTATCCTTATTTTTTGATTGGCTATTAAAGTGTTAAGTAATGAAAATTCGGACGTGTGATTGGTCGTGAAGTGTTTAGTAATGAATTATTACTTAACACTGTCAATAATGATTAGTATTACTTATCATAATTTTCATAAGTAATGAATACATTATTTAATAAGAGTAGATAAACGTTATTATTTTACTTTTGTTTATACTAAATAATAATATATAAATAATATTAATAATTTCTAATAATAATAACAGTAAACTGAGTAATATTGTATTTGTAGTGTATGTTAGATGTGTATATGTTGTGTATGTTTCAAATTCACTTTAATTTTAAGTAGGTCGCTGCGAGTCTGCAACAAGAAGTTCACTTGCCAAACAAACGTCGTCGTCGTGTAATTTAACTTTTATCTGCCTTATTTAAAGGCCTTCATAACTTCATAACCGATATCGTATCGTGGTCTTGATTTATAGTTATACTATAAGATCAACTTCTCGAGTCGATATCGTGTTTGTTTTTATTGTTCACTCACTACGTACATTTTAATTTAGTTAGTTAGTTGCTGCCTTAATAGGAGGCCATCCTAACTGTGTGTAGTTCTTTTCGTGGGGTTGATTTATTACTATAAATCAATTTTACGAATTGAAATTGTGTAGATCGATATCTATCGTGGGTTTGATTTGAAATCAACCTCACGAGTCGATATCGTGTATTTTGTATTTTCCACCAAAAAACGCTGACCCCACGTGGGGCCCCAACATACATACCATCACCAGGAGGCAAGTTTGTAAGCGTTTCGTGATTCGGGTGGGGCGAGTTCCTCGCGATCGTGCTGCTGAGTGTAGCTAGAAGGTGTAAGCCGATGTCTTGGGTGGTCGAGTTATCGAATCACAGGAACCATATTGTCCAATGAGTCATTGGGAGATCTAGACATAATTCGACTGTTCGAGCACTGCGAAATCTTCCCAGCAGTCGGGTAGGTTGGTAGGCGGTGAACCGAGAGGTCGTGGGCACGGAATATGCTCAACGTTTTTGCTAACTTGACAAGCACGCTTCGGTTGCTTTGTCGTAGATTCGTAGCTAGTCGTTGGCAAAAACTTAGGTAAGATAGAGTAGATAGGGAGAAAAAGATGGCACCTTTATTGAAGACTACGTAATCTGTGATTCTCTTTCAGGTTCTTCCTAACACTTGACCGATATCTTATCGTGGATATGATTTATAGTTATACTATAAGATCATATTCACGAGTCAATATCGTGCCTTTTATCTCTACGTACATTTAAATTTAGTTAGTTTAGTTTCTGCCTTATTAGAAGGCCTTCCTAACAACTGTGTAGTTCTTTTCGTGGGGTTGATTTATTACTATAAATCAATTTTACGAATCGAAATTGGTTAGAACAATATCTATCGTGGGGTTGATTTATTTCTATAAATCAATTTTACGAATTGATATTGTGATATCTATCGTGGGTTTGATGTGTAATCAACCTCACGAGTCGATATCGGATGTTTTGTATTGTCCACCACAAAACGCTGGCCCCACGTGGGGCCCAACATACATACTGTAAGCGTTTCGCGGTTGCTTTGTCGTAGATTCTTAGCTAGTCTTTGACAAAAACTTAGGTAAGATAGGGTAGGTAGAGAGAAGAAGGACACCATCATTGAAAACTTATTGTTTTTCAAGGAGTATTTGTACTTGTTTCTAATAATATTTTGTTGTTAGGTGCGGTGGTGAGTGACGAAAACCAACGTTTCCTGTTGGTGATTACATCAAAATGCTGGGAAGATTCATCAGCAGCAGAATCAACAGCTTCTCTTCAAACACATCAGAAGATGACTGCAAAGTCAACGCAGAACGTCGTCAAGACCGCTGCCTCCAACATCAATATAAGATAATTATTAGTTTTAAGTGGGTTGTATTTAATCGAGCACCAAAATATCAGCTCTAAATAATTCATATTCGATTTCCAAAATACTAGACTTTGCTAATCTGTTTATCAATTTAAATATCAAATATTTGTATTTGCTATTTGCCATATTAGCATTTAATTGTCCATGAAGCTAATTATATTTAAAGATCAGTTAGTATTTTTTTATGCTTAATTATTATTTTTAGTATTCATTTTATTATTTCAGACTATCAAAATATAATTTAACTAGAGTTAAAAATATATATTTTTGGTGTTTAATAAATATATTTCTGGCAAGAGCAACACAGTTCTTATTGATTATTTAAGATACAATGATTTCGGTGCTCATTTAAATTATTCCCTTTTTAAATTATTTGGGTAAAAGTCTGTTAAAAACATTAGTAAATATGTTGTTTTAAATTAATATAAAATAGCACAATTGTGTACAAGGGAGAATGTGAGTGAAAGTGGACAGAGAGTGATTGATTTTATTCTGTGTGATGAATGATTGATGCGCGGTTTTTCAGTTCATTCTGACATTTATATGTCATAATTATTTGTCGCAATTTTGTTGAGCGACTTGGTCGTGTTTGAAGACCTAAAATAATTAGAAATGTAGTAAAACCGTTAGAAGGGTATCATTAGAAATATATTACAATATACACTTTTCTATTTACTATTTCATATACAATTTAATTCTTTTATTATTGAGTTAATTTGTAATTTTACGTATTCCTCTTTTTTTGCCAATTTGCACCAATTTTTAATTGTCTGCATTCATTATTTTTCTTTTTTTTTAATTATTTAACTTGTGCTAGAATTTTAATGAACGCGTACCTGACGTAAAACTTAAATTTAATCTTGTACATTATTAATATTTTTATCTTTGGACTAGAGAACTTTTAAAATTTTGGCCCTACAGTATGAAATGAGGCAGAAATTTCCTCCCAACACTTTTCTTTTTTCTTAACACAATACTTTATCAGTTTATTTTTTCATTCTATACATGTTTATAACTCTCACTAAATCTATTAATAATTCAACTTCATTGGTGGAAAAATTTGCAGCTCTTTTAATATTTTCCATCATGTGTATATAAATATATTTCTTATTTTGCCTGTGACAATATAAACTGAGGCAATGATTATAATTTTCTCAGAATCCCAAATTACACAACACCATAAAATTATATTGACATTGAGTTTAGGTTCAGCTGAACTAGATTAATTTGAAAAGTTATAAACTAAAAAATGTTGAGGCTCAAGTTCAAGGGGCAACTGAAAAACCGAGCA
Source organism: Pterostichus niger (assembly GCA_947425015.1). Taxonomy (NCBI): domain Eukaryota; kingdom Metazoa; phylum Arthropoda; class Insecta; order Coleoptera; family Carabidae; genus Pterostichus; species Pterostichus niger. The sequence continues at coordinate 21,260,212 of OX380347.1, read as the reverse complement.
TGAGAAGTGTATTTGATGGTGTCGCGTATACGTCTGGATAAAAGTTGGTGAATGAGGATGTTAGAGATATGTCTGTTGAGTAAATAAATGAATGAATGAATGGTACGAATGATGAATTATATTGTGGAATGAATCAGATGTTAGGAATAGATGGTGTGAGTATTTTAGGGGTTTGTATGGTAGCGTAAATGGGACTGAATGGTTTTAGTGAAATTACAAGAGAAAATGTTTGTGATGAGAATGATGTTGCGTGTAAAGAATGATGTTGCGTGTAAAGAATGGCAAGGCTCCCGGCTTGAATGAGATGTTGATGTATGGAGGTGAGAGGTTATTTGACTCCTGATGATTGGAAATGCGCGCACGCAGTTAGAGTGTTTGAAGGTAGCGAGGCTGCGGTAGTGTCTGCGATACCTGGTGCGGATGATGTTGTAAATGATTTCAATAAATGAAGCAGAAAACGATTTCAATAATGTTAATTAATGATAATGTGTTGGTAAAAATAATAAATAAAACCACTTAGTAGTTAGTTTTATAAATTTGGTAATAACATTTATTGGTAGATATGGTTTACAAAACAAATTTACAAACACTTATATATTGTACAAATAATAACACATTGTTAATAGAGAGAGGGACTGTTTAGGGAATTTCCGTTTAATGACAACGTCTATGAAAGTTGAGTTTAGAACATCTAAATATTCATTCATTAGTTTCTGGTCGGCCCTAACGGCTTTCTTAATTTTAAAAGCTTCAAGGAAAGTGAATCGATATCCTTTCCTTTTATATGTAGAACTGACAAATTACATATAGAACTTTTATGATAAAAATCTATCAAGTGTTTAGCTACATTAGACTGGGTACTCTTTTGATCATATAATTATAACAATACTCTTTAAATCTAGTCTGGAAACTTCATCCTGTTTGCTCTATATAAACAAATTCACAATCTTTACATTTAATTTAACAAAGGGTCTATTCATTAGTTATTATTATTAGTATATAATGGCAAATTTCCTCCAATTCTTGGCCATACTACGATTCATGCCATTAACATAATTTAATTTTTTATAAATTGATTTAAATCTAGTTTCAAAGTGTAACAGGATAAAATTAATTTCTTGTAATTGATCTAATTTTCTTATTTATCAGCTTCACTTTGTTGGCTGCAATATTTAAAATGATTATAATTCAGATCATCAGATAAATTATAAAACGTTGTTAGCTTTATATTACATGGGTGATACAAATTAGTGGGTTTCCTGTAAATATTAAAATTAAATTTATTGTCAATGTGTTCGATAGAAATGGCCAAGATATTTATGCTTTTATTAACTTTCACTTCAGTGGTGAATTATGTAGTTGTTGCTCCTGGTGTAAAGGGATTAAAACATCGTCGATATATCCTATACCAAAAATGTAAATATTTTAGGAGGTATTTATTGGAATTGAGGCATATATATTCTCAAAATTGTTGATGAATATTTCGGATAATAAAGACCCTCATTTTGTTAATTACAAATGTCACCAAAGAGCAAAAATAATTTGTTTGTAGGCAAACTTCCAGCAAGTTTAAAGTAACATGGTTAACTTCAAGCGGTTTTTAATGATGTCTAGAAGATTGAAAATGGAAATGGAAGTAAATTCCCCAAAACCTCCCTTTCTCCATTAACAGTTAGTTTGTATTTGAACTACATATAAGTGTTTGCATAACCATTTCTAAATTCATGAAACAAAATGCCAATTTATTAATTTTAAATCATGTTTCGCTGAATGCAAACAGCTTCATTAATTGAAATGATGAATGTGTTAGTGTTTGAGAAGAGCGATTGCAATGTTTCGGTGATGGATGATGTGAGATTGGAGATGAAATGAATGTGTTTGTATATTAGGGTAGTATGTTCTCGAGGTATAGACGTATTAATTGCGAGATTGAAAGAAGAGTATCAGTGGGTTGCAAGGTGCTCTGAGAACATTTGTTCAGAATACATTGGTGTATGTTGTATGATGACTCTGAGATTGACATGAATGTTGTTGAAAGAGTGAGTATAAGTCAGATGAGATAGTTTAGGAATGTGGAACGTGTGTCGAATGGAAGATATGAATGAACTTGTATGAAAGAAATTATGAATGTATATGTATGTATTTATGTATGAAGAGTTGATGGTAGATTGAGCATGTGGTTGAAGCAAGGATGACTGAATGTTTCAGGGGTTCGTGTTACCCCATTTAATAAGATATAGCGTGATGCTATGTATAATAATTATCTTTACAACATATGTATTATTTGTTTAAACTATATAATAATGAATGATTCACTTTAAAATTATAATGATGAATCGTTCTCATCTGTAACACAATACTTTGCTAGCTGACAATTTATTATACATACATATATATTTTTTTATTGTAACATTAGCAGATTGTCAGCTACTGAAACATTGTGATACAGTGACAGTTAGTATAAAAAACAAACAAATTACGAATGATTAACCAGATTTTTCATTGTTAAACATTTCGGCATTATTTTATACAAATATATTTCAAGTAAATGATTGATATAAATAAATTTGAATCAGTTTTATTTTAAATATTATTCTCTAAACAACTTATGACAGTTATGACCGATTTAAATAAAGTTAATCAAATCATCCTCCATCGATTATTTATACTAACAGTCAACATATTTTGTAAATAAAGATAATGAAATACTTTTACCCAAAATAATTGTATCAAAGTATTAATTCTAAAAGTTTCCATTATAATAATTAAATTGATTTCTTTTTAAAAATTGGGAAAACTGACAGAATTGATAGTTACTAATGATAATAACAAATATGTTTTAAGTAGATAGTTGACAATAACTTTCTTTAACACATATTTATTCTTTAAGAATAAGAAATAGATACCTATTGTAATAAGTTATACATACATCTTATTACAATATTCTTTATTCTTAAAAAATAAGTCTGTTTTGAAGAGATTTATTGTGAATTATTTAATTTAAAATATAGTTTTTATTATTTAAGATAAATAAGTAAATAATATTATTGTAATTTAATATGTAAAAATAATAACAAATATGTTTTAAATAGATAGTTGACAATAACTTTGTTTAACACATATTTATTGTTTAAGAATAAGAAATAGGGTACCCATTGTAATAAGTTATTCATTACATCTTATTACAATATTCCTTATTCTTAAAGAAGAAATATGTTTTAAATAGAGTTCTTGCAAATTGATTAATTTAAACATAGTTTTTATTGTTTAAACTTAATAAATAAATAAATAAAATTATTGTAACTTAGTAATGTAAGAACAATAATAAATATGTTTTAAATAGATAATTTACAACAATTCTATTTAAACCATATTTATTCTTTAAGAATAACATATATTGTAAGTTGTTTGTGAAAACATACATCTTATTACAATATGTATATATATATATATATATATATATATATATATATATATATATATATATATATATATATATATATATATATATATATATATATATATATATATATATATATATATATATATATATATATAAAACTACTGTAATTGAAATGATGTTCCTGTAGCAAATAAATGACCACATTTTATATGTATTCTCTGAGCTCTTGCAGTTTACGCAACTTTGCTGCATCGGCATTCAGTCCCGGGAGTCGAGCTGGCTGTTTGATCAAATGCTGTCAACCGCTTCACTTGTAGAATCACACCGTTCAGGAAAAAAATGTAAGTGATAATATCATTTATTTATATTTTAATTAGTCTAAAAAGTCTGTAGTCCATAAAATAAATCAGTATATTAAAATGAGAAAAGAAATTATGAATAATTTGTTTACAATTGAGATATACTTTTCGTACACCTGGTGTCTTACGCAAAAGCCTTTTAATTTAGTTATCTATAACTGGCTTGAATTATTGTGCTGGACTATAAGATATTCTTTCATGTTGAATATTGTTTGATGTGCTACATACTTGTTTAACGTATAGAGATATAGAGATATAGAGATATAGAGACATAGAGATATAGAGATATAGAGATACAGAGATATAGAGGTATAGAGGTTTAGAGGTTTAGCGGTTTAGAGGTTTAGAGGTTAAGCGGTTTAGAGGTTAAGCGGTTTAGAGGTTAAGCGGTTTAGAGGTTAAGCGGTTTAGAGGTTAAGCGGTTTAGAGGTTAAGCGGTTTAGAGGTTAAGCGGTTTAGAGGTTTAGAGGTATATATATATATATATATATATATATATATATATATATATATATATATATATATATATGTATATATATATGTATATATATATGTATATATATATGTATATATATATGTATATATATATACCTATATATATGTATATACCTATATATATGTATATACCTATATATTTAATAATATATATACCTATATATTTAATAATATATATACCTATATATTTAATAATATATATACCTATATATTTAATAATATATATACCTATATATTTAATAATATATATACCTATATATTTAATAATATATATACCTATATATTTAATAATATATATACCTATATATTTAATAATATATATACCTATATATTTAATAATATATATACCTATATATTTAATAATATATATACCTATATATTTAATAATATATATACCTATATATTTAATAATATATATACCTATATATTTAATAATATATATACCTATATATTTAATAATATATATACCTATATATTTAATAAATAAATAACGCACACATATATTTAATAAAATAAATAAATAACGCACACATATATTTAATAAAATAAATAAATAACGCACACATATATTTAATAAAATAAATAAATAACGCACACATATATTTAATAAAATAAATAAATAACGCACACATATATTTAATAAAATAAATAAATAACGCACACATATATTTAATAAAATAAATAAATAACGCACACATATATTTAATAAAATAAATAAATAACGCACACATATATTTAATAAAATAAATAAATAACGCACACATATATTTAATAAAATAAATAAATAACGCACACATATATTTAATAAAATAAATAAATAACGCACACATATATTTAATAAAATAAATAAATAACGCACACATATATTTAATAAAATAAATAAATAACGCACACATATATTTAATAAAATAAATAAATAACGCACACATATATTTAATAAAATAAATAAATAACGCACACATATATTTAATAAAATAAATAAATAACGCACACATATATTTAATAAAATAAATAAATAACGCACACATATATTTAATAAAATAAATAAATAACGCACACATATATTTAATAAAATAAATAAATAACGCACACATATATTTAATAAAATAAATAAATAACGCACACATATATTTAATAAAATAAATAAATAACGCACACATATATTTAATAAAATAAATAAATAACGCACACATATATTTAATAAAATAAATAAATAACGCACACATATATTTAATAAAATAAATAAATAACGCACACATATATTTAATAAAATAAATAAATAACGCACACATATATTTAATAAAATAAATAAATAACGCACACATATATTTAATAAAATAAATAAATAACGCACACATATATTTAATAAAATAAATAAATAACGCACACATATATTTAATAAAATAAATAAATAACGCACACATATATTTAATAAAATAAATAAATAACGCACACATATATTTAATAAAATAAATAAATAACGCACACATATATTTAATAAAATAAATAAATAACGCACACATATATTTAATAAAATAAATAAATAACGCACACATATATTTAATAAAATAAATAAATAACGCACACATATATTTAATAAAATAAATAAATAACGCACACATATATTTAATAAAATAAATAAATAACGCACACATATATTTAATAAAATAAATAAATAACGCACACATATATTTAATAAAATAAATAAATAACGCACACATATATTTAATAAAATAAATAAATAACGCACACATATATTTAATAAAATAAATAAATAACGCACACATATATTTAATAAAATAAATAAATAACGCACACATATATTTAATAAAATAAATAAATAACGCACACATATATTTAATAAAATAAATAAATAACGCACACATATATTTAATAAAATAAATAAATAACGCACACATATATTTAATAAAATAAATAAATAACGCACACATATATTTAATAAAATAAATAAATAACGCACACATATATTTAATAAAATAAATAAATAACGCACACATATATTTAATAAAATAAATAAATAACGCACACATATATTTAATAAAATAAATAAATAACGCACACATATATTTAATAAAATAAATAAATAACGCACACATATATTTAATAAAATAAATAAATAACGCACACATATATTTAATAAAATAAATAAATAACGCACACATATATTTAATAAAATAAATAAATAACGCACACATATATTTAATAAAATAAATAAATAACGCACACATATATTTAATAAAATAAATAAATAACGCACACATATATTTAATAAAATAAATAAATAACGCACACATATATTTAATAAAATAAATAAATAACGCACACATATATTTAATAAAATAAATAAATAACGCACACATATATTTAATAAAATAAATAAATAACGCACACATATATTTAATAAAATAAATAAATAACGCACACATATATTTAATAAAATAAATAAATAACGCACACATATATTTAATAAAATAAATAAATAACGCACACATATATTTAATAAAATAAATAAATAACGCACACATATATTTAATAAAATAAATAAATAACGCACACATATATTTAATAAAATAAATAAATAACGCACACATATATTTAATAAAATAAATAAATAACGCACACATATATTTAATAAAATAAATAAATAACGCACACATATATTTAATAAAATAAATAAATAACGCACACATATATTTAATAAAATAAATAAATAACGCACACATATATTTAATAAAATAAATAAATAACGCACACATATATTTAATAAAATAAATAAATAACGCACACATATATTTAATAAAATAAATAAATAACGCACACATATATTTAATAAAATAAATAAATAACGCACACATATATTTAATAAAATAAATAAATAACGCACACATATATTTAATAAAATAAATAAATAACGCACACATATATTTAATAAAATAAATAAATAACGCACACATATATTTAATAAAATAAATAAATAACGCACACATATATTTAATAAAATAAATAAATAACGCACACATATA